>JBBDHG010000189.1:2222500-2402500 GCA_037951165.1 Lophius americanus | reverse complement strand
AGGTAATTAGAGGGTTGAACTTTCACTCATGAATTGTGACACTGAAATGTTCAGTCAGCTTTGAGCGCCGAGCAGCTGCCAATTGGTAATGAAGAACAAAAGCGGCACATCTGCTGTGGCTTTGGCCAGAGAACATCGAGGCAGGCTCAAAAGCAAACTCCGACCTTTTATAAGAACCATAAAAAGACCGCACTGGGATACAAAACAAGAGGGGAAAATCATAATAATTCTATGGGTAAACAAAATAACATGCAGAAATGGAAGTTTGACAATGCTCAGAGGCAACTGGAGGACAACTATTGATGAGGCAAAACCATGCTTACTCTGAGAACCCATGATTCCTTCCGATGAAGAACATGGATTATATATTATAGATTGAATTGCAGATATCCAGTAGTTCTGCAGGGCAGATAAACTTGCAAACCAAACATCTAAAAGCTGCAATACATCAAACAAAGAATTACACCTTGTGACATTGTGGAAAGGTATCCCATTAGCATTCTAAATGCTAATGGGATACCATTAGCATTTGAGTAATCTCTCAGGAGAGGACCTGAGAGATCCTCCCCTACTACAAAGACAACATCTACAAAGACAACATATTTATTTTCCACTGATGTTAAGAATATTAGAATGGGTTTGGATTGACTAAAACAATAACAGTCCAATAAGTTAGAAGTTGTACAGCCATTCCTTATCTACTGAATTGAATCCTTCACGCAGCCTGCACGGACCCCAATGATTTTCTTTGCAAAAGTTTCACGAGTCTGGTCTTTCCCTTCTTTGATGTCAACGTTTCTTGCTTCATTGCTTTTTCTTAGGCTAAATAACAAGTATGAGCCTCTAATTTTTTTGTCTCTCTAAATTTCACTGAATTTGGTTGACAATAATGTTTGGTTCCCTGTACCAAACCCCAGGGACGTGAGGACAAACGGGACAGCGAGTGTAATGTCAAGCTCAACTCCCCCCCTCCCCTGCCCGTTTGGCAACAGAGGTGAGGTGAAAAAACGTGAAAATCCCTCTCAGCATCTCTAGAGCCGGTAACGGGTTTGTCTGTTCAGGCTACTGTACAAACATGGCTGCCACCATGGAAGAAGATCTGCCGCCTCAGGTGATACAAATGCAATTCCTATTTTCAGTTGATTATAAACTAGCATTAGTATTATATCCCATTTATTCCAAGGGATCCCCCTTAACTTAACACACTGCAAAAGTCCAGACTGTGGGAACTAGAGCAAACATCTGTTATTTGTGACACTACTTGGCCCTTTTTCTTCTTTGGATTGAGATGATAACATTTCACATCAAGATCAAACTCAGAATATTGGCATGGAAGTAAAACTGTTGCAGAGGCTTCCAAGATGTGAAGTGGAGCCATCAGTTCAACACAATCCATCACGTCCTGATGAGGACGTTCTCAGGAAACACACATTTCTCACTGTCAGCAGTCATCTGCTAGCTCACTATGCACTTGCCTCCTCCAGTACCCTGTGTTCTGATGTGTCTGAGGCGTGGTGATGATTTTTTTCTAAAGCCCTGCACTGAAGAGTCGAAGGCCAGGGTCAGACATAGAGCACCACCTGTGGGGTTGGCTCACATTGAGTGTCTTCACGGAGGACATCTGAGCAGTAAAATCAGCATGGCAACAGCATAACAATACATGTCAAAACTTTCTTAAATTGTATTGAAGGAACAGTTGAATTAAGGTTGTTGTTTGGTTCTAAGACACATTGTTCCGAAACCATTGGATGTAAGTTCGATGACATTCTCATTTCTCATTGCATATTTGAATCGGTTTTGAATCCATTACAAATGCTGTGTTATTTCCATTTTAAAAGAATGAAGGCTTGGCCAAGAAAGGAGATCATAAAGGGAACACAACCTTTATGGACTGTTTCGACCCCTATCCACAGACATTCTCTACTTGACATGTTGGCAGCGGTCGATGTCCATCTCCTACAGGCATCCAGCTAGTGTTCTCTTCCTCTCTTTGGCATAGGTTTTTACATTGGATTCCCTTCCTGACAAACCCTCCCATTTAACCGGGCTTGGTACCGGCACTAGAGGTAGTCTTGTAGCAGTAAGGACCTTCCCTAAGGGCCCACATTGCATTTCTGCCAAACCTTTTTCTTTACAACTGGGATTTCACTGAGCTCACCAGCAACTTAATTTGCTGACATTACTTTAAGAACTTCCAATGTCCTACTGCTCTTTGTTTGATCCTGACATGAACTTTACCATATCTCAGTCGTTTAACTTTCTTCCGCTCCATCTCTGGAGACCCAGAGATTTTACTCATTTACTTAAGATTCATAAAATGTTAAAAAGAAAGCAATGACTTTAATTCCCATCATCTAAGATATGATATAAATAGAAATTTTCTTTACCATTGTGAGGATGATGGTCTTGATTTGGGGAGGCAGTTAAAGTAGATGGCTCATTCCAACAATAACTGAGAACATTGTTAACAGTGTTTAACCTTTCTTCAGCTTCAACAATGAAATGCTCTATCTTAAGTAGTCTATGGGAACAAAACCAGTAAAAAGCCAGGCTAATTTAGCTTCAGAGCGATTACCAACACATTTGGAAATAATATTTGATGGGCCATTTCGTTGAACATAACTATTATATTAAACACATTTATATGCAACAAAAGGATTTTCCCCATCCTTCATTTTCCCTCATTTGTTTCAAATACATATCTCCTTTAACATAATGTAATTTCCAGAAGATTATATGTAAACCGATTGCATTAATTTTAACTAATTTAATACTGGTTGCTCTACAGTCGGCCATATTTAAACCTTTTTCATATTTCTCAGCTGATTAAATTGAATTGTTTTCATAATAAACAGATTAATCCTATTACATGGGCCATAATGGTGGTATTTGGACGGCCGGATATATTTTGATGTGGTACACGGAGTAAAAAGTTTGAGTACCACTGCCTCAGAGCATCATTTCATGTGTTTTTGCCAATTGCAGATCAGCATAAATAAAGAAAAACATTGAAATGCATCAAATCAATCCAGTAGCTCCATCCTCCGGAAAGGATAGACTAAGTCTGTCCTCCTCTGCTCTCGTCAAACTGCTTTTGCCCTCCCTTATAGGTGTCACCGTAGAAGAATAATTTCATAATGGATTTTATCCAAACAATACATAAAAAATAATTTTATAAGTGATACAGAGATTTTTAATCCACCACAAAAAAAAAAGAGGCCTTAATAATAACAATCGTGTTGGGCTGTTGAGGGCATTACATAGCCTCACCTGGAAAAAATCATCACCCAAACAGGTCCTCTATATCAGGCAGGACACGATGTGAAAGTTTTGGGTTTGGCTGTGTAGAAGGTGAGAATGAGAGATGGAAAGCAGGATTGAGTCCCGGCACAACGCCGCACCAATCCTTGTGCTGCGTTAGGACAACAATAGGCCTGCAGCGGCAAATCATATCCCCAAATGGAGCAGCTTTCCTTCCCTAATTCCTGCTCAAAATGGGATAGCAGAGTCTTTTGCGTCCCACAATGTCATGCTAACTTTACACTGGGCTAAGCTGTTGTTGTTATCTGGTGTCACTAACATCTGGTTATGGATCTGCAGGCTATAAAGTAAGCAATGATGGTCTCGTGGTAGGGACTTCAGAGCATTCAGGAACTGCTGGGGAAATAGTGAGTAAGTGGGGAAGAGTTGTCTCCCATGATAATACTTGCAAGAATATTTCTTCCCCAAATCATCCCAAGAGGCCAGAGAATGGTGAAATGTTTACCCCTGCAGAAACCAGTGGTAGATAAACCGTTGCAATGGAGTTAATAATTTCAAAGTGGTGTCATCGTTGGAACAGTTGTCGAAAAAGACAACCGAATACCCTCCTATCTCCCCTATCTTTCCTCACTTAATATGATGAAAAACACTTCTCACAACAAGAGGAAGAAGATAAGATGATTATCAAAATTGAAAGCTTTTTTTTGGTCAGTTGAAAAATTCGAGAGGAAGGAGAATTTTTTTTAATAAATCAGAAATTCAAACTTTCTTTAACTACACAAGGTATTTATTCATGATATTTATGATCAAATACATGTTTTACAGTAAATTTTGCAAATGCACCAAGTGATTGTATGTTTCCTGATACCAAGCAGTTTTGCGGTATGTCAATTGGTCAAACTTTGAGGGAGAAGAGCAGAAGTTGTTTCGGCTAGTGTGTTGGGACTAAGAAAAATGAAGTCTTCCTCGTGTTACACTATTTATTAGCTTTTCAGGGCTTCTAGCTAACTGTTAAAGCTGAACAAATGACATTTATTTGGACAAGGCCTAAATATATACTTTGTTTGAGTTATATTTCAAAGTAGCTTGCATGAAAAAATCTGTCCTAATAAAGCTTTAAAGTGGATGAGAATTGAAGAGAAAAAAATGGAAATTCTCATTGGACAAACTAAATGTATACATTGTATTCTGGTTGTTGATAAGATTAAGGAGGACCTCCTCCCATGGAGCATCATTGAGTTAGTTATTATATCAGCACAACAAAAAGAAGCATATTGAAATGCTCCCACCTCAGGAGGAGGTCAAATAAAGTCTGTCCTCTACTCTCAGCTTTCGCAATGACTTTTACCTCAAACATTCAAAATTAGCACAGTTGGAGATACATGCTATTCATTAGACAGACTTAAAAAAGTATATAGGCCTACTATTTAAGGTTATGTAATTTAATAACATGTAGAATTTACATCACTTTGGAAAACATCATCCTTACCAAAAAGGTAATAAACTTAATATTATACATATTTGTTATCAAAACTTGAAAAAAATAAAGTAAAGCATATATTTGTGTAATGGTTCTAATCAACCTCATGTTTTTCAAATATATATCTCCTCTAAAATAATGTAATTTCCAAAAAATTATATGTAAACCAATTGCATTCATTTTAACCAGTTTAATCCTGGTTCCTCCATATTTAAACCTTTTTCATATTTTTAAACTGATTAAATTGAATTCTTGATAAACAGTCATGATAAACAGATTAATGTTGATTCTATGATATCTGAACACATACATATTTAAAATATGATTTAGAGGCAAGTATTTAAACTTGAACTATGCCATGATTGAGTTTTTGAGTTCAGGAAGGTATGAAAAAAAAAGCAATCTCAAAAGTAATTAATAACTAAAGCTGTTATAGAAATACAGTACATTAGAAATAATATCTCCCCTGAGATTGAGATGTTGTGGAGTAGAAGTATAAAGTAGCATGAAATGAAAAGAACAAACAAGTAAAGTACAAGTACCTAAAATTTGAAATGAAAACGTGGTCTTTTACTGTACACAGGGAAAATGGACCGGCTTAACATTAATTGCCGATCTGACTTATTTATTTCTGGTGTCAAAACAGCATTGTGGACCAGCCATGGCCATCTTTAACTTCTGATCATGAATGAATAACTTTGTTAATGAGGAAAATGTGAAAACATGATTATTTACACTGATCTGAAGTAGAGCTCCTAATTTTGTTTACCACATTTTGTACAATGATAAAAAGGGCTTTCATCTAAAAATCTAAAAAGTTTTCAACAATTGTCAGGCAACTTAAAAAAAAGTTTACCAATGATTTCTAGGTTGATCAATGGATGTATAATGAGACGCAAAAACATTCTTGGGAAATGTAAATTAAAAAAGAGCACTGAGCTTAAAGACTTTTGGTCCATGTCCCTGCGCTCAGATCTGACTGACTTATGAGTGTGTGCTCCTCATGTCTCACCTGACACATTACATTTCCCTCACATCTCTCCCTTCAGGCCTCCTCTCAGCTCCCCCATGCATCACACAGGAGGCCTCTGGCTTTCTCTGTTGGGTTTGTCCTGTGGAATGTCCGTGTCTATTACAGACCATATCCTGTAATTTTCCAATGGTTAAAACGTCGTCCAGAACGATGGGCTAAATTACTGAGGAGTCCACAGAGTATTTAATTTTCTACTCCGCTCATGTAAATCTAGTCTGGATGGAACTTTTCATTTTCACTTTTTCTCCCGTTGTTTAGTCCTACTCTACTCCGATCCCTCACTTTCAGGTGCTTGCTGCTTTTATGGTCATCTCTAAACCTCTGGATCCTGAGCTCATGTGATCTCTCAAATTAACCCTACATGTTTTGGATTCAGTATGCTAATATGCATCGGGACAGAGGTTATGAGTGCCGGAAATTATAATAAGATGCCAAACAATGGCCAGTTTAACATTATTCAGTTTGGTATATAAAGGCTCAAAGATCAGTCACACAGGCTTTGTTTCCTCAGAAATACTTTGCCAGAAAAATACAAGCTACCTGAGAAAAATACAGGGATTGGAAAGCCAACGTCTTTATTCTCTATGTGTACAGTTCTCTTTTGGCTACCGGTGGTCTTACACACATCTGAGGGCCTCCATACAGTCAAGAACAAATTTACTTCAGCCCACATCCTTTCTGACTTCCGCCGCTTCTGTCGTCAGAGCTTCTGAGAGAAAAAGAACCGGCTTCCAATCCATGGTCTCGTCTACCTGCATCCTCTAACAGAACCGCTGTTATGTAACATAATTTACCATTATTACCCATGAGCACTGTTGTAATAATGGTAAATTATGTATTTGACCTAGTATGCAAAAAGAGCCTTCTTCACCTCATCATGGAATCAATCACATTATCAGAGCCCTATTTTGCAGCGATGCAAAATACTGTGTTCAGAAAAATTACAGACTTTTAAGAGGTTAATAAGAGAAAGGGGGGGGGGGGGGGGGGGGGGAGTGAGGAAAGAGTGGAGCCTATTATTTAATGAAATTTCTCATTGGTGTCATCACCTTTTATTTTTTTGATGTTTTTCTTTCCTTGAAAATCAAATGCATGTGTTCCTCCTGAATCCTGAATCTTTTTAATAAATCTAAAGGTAGTATAATTTTTTTTCCAGGACTAATGGAATTTATTGAATGCAATGTGCTCTTAACATATTCATGATACAATGTGTTCTTAATATATTCAGGATATTCAGGATCAAATACATGATTTTATTATGAATATTTAAATCCTTGTCAGCTGTAACCTGACGAACACATGCCATGAGTTATTATGGTCTTATCCTCAGCAAATGTGCCAAGTGATGTTATGTTTCTTAACAAGCCGTCTTACAGTTTATGTTGAGTGCTCTTATTCTGAAGGAGTAGAGCAGAAGTTGAGTAGTGTAGTGTGTACTCTTTTTTGTGTGTGTGTCGCAAAAAATAATAAACACGGATGTGATTTATTTTCTCATCAAAGAAAAAAGAAAAAAGGCCTCCCTAGTAAACTTTTCAGACCCCTAGCTAACTACTAAGGTAAAGAATGACGTTTATATGGACTAGTCCTAAATAAAATATTTCTTTTACTTATAATCGAAAGCCGTTCAAAATGCATCGATCTCTTCTTCACCACCATTACATCTCCCTCGAGGAATTGGGGAAATTCTCATTGAGTCAACATGATGTCAATATTGCATTCTGATTGTTGATTGGTTAGGGAAGACATTTTCCCTTAGAGGAGTGGTTGTGAAACTTTGGTAGTAGTGCTGGTGTTACGCAGGCTCCCTCTAGTGTTATGCGGAGGGATCTCTAAAACTGCATACTTTGACTTAAGTAAGTAAGATTAATTTAAAAATGAATAATACTATCTAAATACTATGATGAATGAAATGAAAATCTTGTTACCATAAGATGAACTAAATTGGCTTTAAAATAAGTTCAGCCTTTCCTGTGGTTTTTTTGTTCAGACGTCCATCAATCTTCTACGTGGTCGGGTTGTGGCGCCCGAGCCAAGCCGTTACAAGCTAAACTGTGAGGGACAGTAAGCGGAGGCAACTAAAATTACCAGTGGTTTGATTCAAATGCAATCATGGATTCAAACGGGAACTTTTAGGAGGAGAAGTGTGGATCAGGAGGAGAATATTATTAGCAGCATTGTAGAAACTGAAGTGGAAGACAGTGAACACAGCAGCATCTCTGAATGAACAGCATCAACCGGCAGCAAACAGCAAAAAACAGTAAGGCGATATGACTCGAGTTACATCAAATTTGAAATGTGCATTGAAATGTGCGACTTACAGTTGTTATTGTTGATGTTCTCACCTGCTCTATGTGCGAATTGAATGTGTGTACTGTATGTGTATGTACTGTATGTGTGTTTGGGGCTGCCCTTGCATTATAATTATGTAAAACAGTTTAAGCGCAAATTTTAGTGCTACTCTTTTGCACAGTGTGGTTGAGGTTGACTAGTCAACAATAAATAATATTCTTATTGGGGATATATTTTCCTCCTGTTTGAACTACATTTAGCTGAATAGGGTTACTAACTTCTACTAATTTACTTTTACATGGGCCATAATGGTTGTACTTGGAGAGCCGGATATATTCTGAGGTGGTACACGGTGTAAAAACTACCAAAAGTAAAGAGTACCACTGCCCTAGAGCATCATTTCCTGTGTTTTTGCCAATTACAGATCAGCACGAACAAAGAAAAACATTGAAATGCATCAAATCAATCTAATAGATCCGGTCCCCGGAGGAGGATAGACTAAGTCTGTCCTCCTCTGCTCTCGTCAAACTGCTTTTACCCTTCCTTTTAAGTGCCACTGTTGAAGAATAATTTAGATAATGGATTTTATCCAAAGAAAATATAAAAATAATTTAGATATGATACATAGATTTTTTAATGGTTTATTTAAACCAATATGGCAGGTGTGGACCAGAATAATAGCACAAGAGAAGGATAAAAGTAACATTGCTTCTCTTATTCTGTTTAACATTATCAGCCATTGCTCCAAAGCTGGATTAAAACCACTGCAATATTGACTTAATATAACTAAGTTATAAGTTGCTGTAATACATAATATATAGTGACAATTATGCTAATTTATGTAAATTGTTTTGATTGCCCAAGATATGTAAGTGAGTATACTGCAGTTTCTAAATATTTGTGAGTCATTCTGTACATTTCTAACTTCAGACTTTTTGCTACTCAGCACTTTGGGGTTCCTGATGCAAAAATGTACATTTTTTAACAGTTGACAGTGTAAAAGTAAAATAACAAATATGGATAAACAGAACTACAGCTCAGAGGACTATATGTATTTGATAAATGTTGATCATTTATTCTCTTGGTTTGAAAAAATTGAAAGAACAAAACTTAAGTAGTCTCTCCTTCACCCACACACACACACACACACGCACACACACACACACACACACACAAACCTAACCTAATTTACTGTAACTGACGCACAAAATCTTCGGCCATTGCCTACCATATACCAAATCAAGTGACTAAGCAGAGTCTTATGTGGAAACTTGAGCCCGCAGGAGTGGGTGGCGAGGGTGGTGCTGAACAAGTCATCAGATAGATGCTTGGATCCGGAAAAGATTCCAAAACTTGAATTTCCTTCTCCTTTTTTCTTCATCACAAGAAAGTATTCAATTCTAAACTTCAAAAAGTCAAATAACTAATCATAAACAGACTACAGAGCATGGATGTTGGATCAAAGAAGGAAATCTATGTACCCTTTTTACTGCTTACTGTAATGTTAATAACAATTTCTTTAAATTCAATCAATGATATTATAAAGTTGCTTGTTTTGTTTGAAAACACTGAAATCCTCAGTGAAATTAAAATAACTTTTTTGACAAATCAATTCCCCCATTAAATTTGCTCAAATTAAAATGAAAATAAACAACAGAGCTATTTTATCACTGGTCTCGGACTGCTTTTGGGGATGGGGGAAAATAAATAAATTCAGAATATTACCAAAATATTTTGTTTGGCAATATTGTATTGATACATGCATGCTAAGTAAATAAATAATTTGTGAATATGAATTTATAATTTTTGCTAGAATATTCAAATCAGTGGATTTTCTACTAGAGGATGCTTCAGAGACTCTGCTGAGGTCAACAAAAATGATGGTTGGTGTGGGGAGAAGCTAATAAACAAAGGCAGAGGCAAAGAAGAAAGAACAGACACAAATTCTTTATGGGTTCAAAACAAGCACCATTTAGGGATTTGTTTTACAAGGATGGGATAAATGAAGGGAGTTTCGTATGAAAGTAAATTGCATGAAGGTTCACATCAGACACTACCACCCTGAGACGGTGTTTGCCGAAGGCAGCAAAGCTTGCATTAATTTAGAGCCATTGAAAAATCACTAAAGACTTGACTCAAAAAAATATAACTCAACAACACAATTTATCTCTTATGTCCTGTGTAAAGACCTACAACCAGACAATGATGTGGAAAAAGCGACTAAAATCAGCTAAGGACGTTTGTAAAGAAGCTGTTTTGGAACAAGCTAAAGTGTCCAGCTGTCAGAACTGGTACACTGTTTACTGGGTCACATCTATTTACTGGGTCACAATATATTGTTTGATCAAAGCAGCAGGAACTAATGAAAGGATGATTTTATAATAAATGAGAAATATTTTCCATCCTGTTTATGGAACACTTAATCATGTGATGTAATCCTGCAAGAGCCACGACATCCAATAAACATTTATGTGCATTATTGTATTCTAGTCCAGGGTAATTACACTTTTATCTACTTCAAAACTATATACAAATCAAAATAATTATCAAAACTTGATTTTTTTTCCCCCTCTAAGCTCTGAAATCCCTGACCAAAAAGACTATTTATTGCTGTAACTTTCTGTCACATGTGCACCAAATGGACGAGGCCTGCAGCTTGTTAAGAGCTGGACACACATCCATACATGTGGTGGATCGGTTCCCCATATCAGATGAGGGATTCTGTTCCAAACACATGTGCATAAACAGTGAAAACGCTTCTGTCAAAATTCCAAACGCACAGATGGATTCTAGCATGAGCAAGGGTCATCGTCAGTGTAGCACTACCTGAGGGCTATTCCAGACACTTTGTTAATCCTGAGATGAGGGAAACTCTGGGTTTCCCATTCCAGAAAGCAATGTAAGTTAAACTATGGTAATTTACTCTGTGAACCCAACCTGCTCACAAGCAAGCTCTGGGGTTGTCCTGAGTCCTCCTCCTTCTCAGCCTGAGGCTCAGATGTTTCATTTGTCATATCATACATTTATGTGGGAGAGGACTGAGAGACTCAGATTGAATGTGCTTTAATACCCTGATTTATCTGAATGACCTTTTCCAAACGTAAATTGCAAAAATTAAGGGACCATACAAAGTGTCTGTGAAATTTCACTGTAAAAGCTAGAACAGTCACATTCTCCCGCTCAGCCCCCTGGTTCACCAGTGAGCTACGGAAAATGAAGGGAGCTGGGTGTGTCCTTGAGCGACGTTACAAGGCTTCAGGTCTCACTGTCCACGAGCTACTCTTTCAGGAACACCAAAAGGTCTACTCAAAGTCGCTTAGAGAGGCTGCTCTACTCGAACATTATCAAAACCAGTCCTGGAAATTCTAAGCAGCTGTTTTCTTCTATCAATCATCTTCTTAAACCACAAACTCCTCCACTTACAGAAATTACAGAAGAGCACTGATATAATTTCATGGCTTTCTTCAAATCAGAAATTTGCTCAACCCGTTCTGTCCTTTCTGGTTCCTCCAATGTACCTATCCAGTCTGCTTACTCACAGTTTGAGATCTTCCAGCCTCTAAAGTGCTCCACAGAAATCTCACAGCAAGAGGTTGAGTTTATCATTAGGATGATGAAACCCTCCACCTGTGCCCTCGACTGCTTTCCTACAGCCCTAGTGAAAACTAACATCTCTTCCATCAGTCCCCTGATCACCGCTGTAATAAACCAATCCCTCCAGGCCAGCTTTGTTCCATCTGACCTAAAAGCCGCAATAATCGGACCACTCCTCAAAAAAACGTACTCCCGAGCCAGAATTTTTTTTACCTTCAATCAAAAATTCACCAACTTCAGTCTCATGTCAGTCAGAATGGACAGGATTAGAAAGAAGCACATTACAGGGACAGCCATGCCTAGACGTCTTGGAGACAAAGTAAGAGAGGCCAGATTGAGGTGGTTTGGACCTGTGAAAAGCAAGCATAGCGTATCTATTGGTAGAAGGATGCTACGGATGGAGCTGCCAAGCAGGAGAAAAAGAGGAAGAACAAAGAAGATATTTTTTGGAAGTTGTGGAAGAAGGAAGATGCCGAGGACAGGGGAGGATGGAAAGAGATGATCTGATGACCCTAAAGGGAGTAGGAGAAGATCTGTTGAAGTAAAACTTCATCTTTATTTCCTTCGCTTGTTTCTCCTGATGAAATTTCATTAAAAAATCGTTCTAATTAATGCCAGGAAACCCCCAGAGTGAACAGACATGTTCTTAACTTCAGTCAATCTCTCCACAGAGTCAATCGATAATCATCCAGACTATCATATTCTCCATCTTGATTTACATTACCAATATCAGCCTTGAGTCTGTAGGAGAAGATATTCCTCCACTCCATTGGGAACAAGGTGATAGTGACATGGATCTCGGGCCCCTCAGTTGCATGCCTGTGGTGAGGCAGGAGGTAATTTAGAAGGGTTGTAAACTGTGCCAAGCACCCAGACACGTTTATAGTGTATCAATATTTACTGAACTTTTCCCGGCCACTTCTTTCTGGCACACCTCACTGAATTTGCCTCAGTGAGTCAGCCTACAGTTCAAGGCTCATCGTATCCTACTGGAGATAAACCAAAATTTAATTTACTACCTATCTTTGTTCTGTGTTCCCCCATGCATCCCTCTTTTTTGTCCTGCTTCCAAACCAATTAACTGGCTGAGAGACTATAAGCGGTGAATGCTAATAACTGAAGCTAAACAGACAACTGATTTGATTCTAATCAAAAACAAACTGGCTCTTGTGAGCACCACGTTCATTCAGTGCATAGTATTCATTCCGGTCGGATCAAACTGGGGCAGAAAACCGTCAGGGTGAGAATTTAGAGTGTGTTATCTCATCGGGTAACACGGGTTGAACTCCGTGTTTCAACAGAAGACTGATAAAAATCACCTCGCTGGTGGCATGTTTGCACTCCAAAGGCTGAGCGTGGACTCATTCCAAACTGCTCACACATGAACCAGAAACATGTTTACAGATGCCCTGAGGCAGGAGGAGCGAAAGCCAAAATGAGTAACCGTCCAAAAGAGAAACAAACACTTAGTATAATATACAATAAATTTTTTTGTCATTCACTTGAGCGCACTAAAAGTGTTATCCTGACTGTCGCACCTGCTCATTAACGGTCAGCTAATAAGTGTGTTTAACAATGCCACGCGTTGGCCTTGCCTCTAATTCCAAAAAAAGGCTGTTATTATGCATGAATTTAAGGAAGAGCACACCTCCCTCCTGAGGCCTGTTGATTAACGGCCTCCATGTCTGGCATAGTTCAGCGGATTTACAGCAGCATAATTGATGGTTGAAATCCTGCTGTGAGGCAAACGTCAAGACAGGATTTCCTCATGAGCGTGAAGATTCTCAGTGTGCTAGGATGGAGAGAAGTCTTATGGAGCCAAACCATCTGCTGGTAAAATGAGTTGAATCACAGATCCCCCTTCCTCCGAGCGACTGAGATTGGAATATAGATCGAGGACGGCGGGGGTGAACTTTGCTGGAAATTGACAACAAAGTCTTTCAAGCTTTGAATGCCCTAAATGAGTTGAAATGATGTTAATTAGTAGATAGAGAGGAGGATGGGTGAAGACTGAAGGTTGGGACGATAGGATGGATTTTTAGTGGGGACAGTGAAGGAGAGAGGAAGGAAGAAAGAAAATTGTGTTCGCCTTAAGGGATTCGTTGATATAATCCAAAAGCTGCGGGTATGGAAAAGTGCGTAAACAAGGATTCTGACATGGGTCTGACATGGGTACCCATGGAGAACACGAGAATGTAAAGGGAATAAAATGAATAGATGGACCTCATGTACTGTTCCTTGAAGCTGTTAGTCACAAGAAATGAGCTTTTTTTCCGAGCTGCACTCACGTTTATGGAATAATGCAGTGGGAAGCATTGATCTCATTCACCCGACTAATTTACAGTGTTTCAACACAGGGGAAACAATCTATCTTCCAGTGGCTGATGCATGCAACAGAATACAAGTGCAAGAACACAATGCAAGATATACAATAACCGACGAGCCCAGTAATCCTATGAATTCCAAGTAATCCCAACTAGGAGGAGGTGCCAGAACTTGCTGGAGGAATATACATCTTCTCTAGTCTTGGAACATCTTGGGATGCATAAAATACCCAATTGGTCTCCTGCCACCGAGACCCAATCCTGGATAAGCTGCTGGGAACTGATCGATGGATGTATGGACACTTGTGCATCTAACCATGTAAGTCCAGTACCAGGAGTGTGCCTGTCATATAGCAAGACCCAGTGTACATAGCATTTAATCTTATATGCAATTTTTTAAGTTTAATGTTATTCATTATCATATTATTATTATCATATTTAACTTTACCTTTACTCTCAGGGACGACAGCATAAGCCTACTTTTATCTATTATTTTACGTTTAAGAAATGTTGGCAAAGGTTTGACCACTGATTGATCCAAAATCAGAATTCTTGTCTCCTTCTATAAAATAACTGGGTGTTCAAACTGCATGAACTTTCTTACATAAAGTCATAGATCCGTACTCTTGGATTTTCTTAATCAGAAAGTGTTTGTCTTGAATCACTTCATGAATGTTTTACAAACCAATTAAAAAATTTCAATCAGAGAGAGAATGGGAAATAATGTATGTTTGGTGGAGTAACTCTGGGCTTGAAGCACACCAGAGTCCTTGAAATACCTCCAGCACTTCTCCTAGCGGACACTGGTTTTCGGTTGATTGACATCGTCTCATGACATCTCAGCAAGCGGATGAGAGATTGGACAAGTACTTCATGTCCGTGAAGGTACTGATTGATTCATCAAATTGTTGTCCCTAATCCTTATCGTGAACACATGTTAAGTTTGGTACATGAAAGTGAGTTGGAAGGTCATTAGTAAAACATCATATTCATTATTCAATATCATATTGTTGTGAAAAACTTGGTTTAACTGGTTTATACTCCTATGTAACAAAACACTGCCGCAGATATCATATTTGTCAATTAGTGGGCCGAACCAGGTATTTCCTTCTGCTCCTAATGGATGAACAGTTTGAACTGAACCTTATAGATTGTGTTGGACCTTCGACCAAAATAAAGGCGGGAGATGAATATTTGTTAACAATAATGTGAGTCTCCACGGGCTTCCCAGAAGCCGTCCCCATGAGAAAAATCACTGCTAGTTTCATTATTTGGGCTTTAGCCAAGTTTTTCTCTAGCCTGTGGTTACCCACAGTTGTACAGACTGACCAAGGAACACATTTTCAGTCCAAGCACATTAAAACAAGTTGTTTCTAGAGTGGAATCTCAGTAAGCAAACCCTGAAATCGATGGGCGTAAATATCGTATTGAAAATGGCAAAAATCTGGATGAGTTTCTACCTTTCGCCCTGTTCGCCGCTCTCGAAACAGAGCAAGAATACTTGGGATTCAGTCCTGCTGAGCTACTGTTTGGGCACACTGTGCGGTGTCCATTAGATGTGTTAAAGGACAAAGTTCTCTCTGTTGGGTCGTCACCTAAGATGGATGTACTAGATTACGTCAGTGATTTCTGTGAATGTCTGCATCACGCCAATTAATTTTTACATGAGACTGTAGCCAAGACCCAATAGAACATGAAAATTTGGTCTGATCGCTCAGCTGTACCACGACATTTACACATCGGCGAAAAAGTAATAGTCCTATTACCCATACCTGGTGCATCTCTGGTGCATTTCTCTGGCCTCCACAACATTAATCAAAAGCTTCGTGACACAGATTGTATCATATCCACTCCTTACAGAAAATGTAATCATGTGCATGTCACATCAAACTGCCAAAAACTGTACCTCTCTCGCGAAGCTCCCAGCAAATCTTCGTAGAGAACTGAAAAACCACCGGTGAGAGCTTGTTCTGCGATTGTTGCTCCTGAGGATATAGATTCCAACATTGAGTTGGAATCAGTGGTTTAGATCTCCACTCATCAGCCTTCTCCACTCAGCCTTCTCCACTCTGGCAGCCTCACGCCGAAGGTATGCCAAGCTCAGTTATGTTAAATGATCTGCCCACTCATCTCACTCACTTAGAGGTCAATCAGGAAAACTTATATAATCATCTTAACTGAACAGTTCTCATGTCTGTTTGGTGATACTCCCTTTTAAACCGAGGTGATAAAACACGACATTGATGTCCGTGTCTCAAAGCAAATAACACAGTACCTTTACCATGTTAATCCTCTTAAATGCGAGTTAATCAAAAAACAAATGACTTTTTACAGCATTGCCAGGATAAACAGCTCCAGTGCATAGAGCCCGCCTTGCTTACTAGAAGCAAAATCAGATGGTTCTCTGAAGTTCATCACTGATAAGAAAGTTATTGCAGAGTACAATGCTCCTGGCCACCTTTCAGCATCTGGCAAACACTGTTCTGGCCAGTGTGAGAAGTTGTAACGCTTACTTGGATAACCTTATCGTCTATTCTTCTACTTGGGCTGATCATGTGCAGACCTTAACCGAAGTGTTTTGCCGTTTATAGCGTGCATCTCTCACGTTAAAGCTGACCTAGTGACAGTTGGACCAACGTACCCTGACGTATCTGGGGAGGGAAGTTGTGTAGGGCCAGGTTCGTCAGATTTTAATATGCCATTTAAACTGGAGGTTGACGCCAGCGCTGTAGGTGCCTGCGCGGTGTTAATACAGGGGGATACAAATGGAATCGATCCAGATAGGAAATCCCAACGCCTTTGCTCCTGCCCTAAGGCCGTCACCCGCATCCCTGTAAGTAGAAAAGTACTGGTTCCCAGTTTCCTGCATTTTCCTTTGCTATTTTGATGATTGTACATATTGGCTGCCATAAACTACATTATTTTTTACACCATTGCTTGTTTGTTGCTTTCCTTCATCCCCAGACTTAAAAACAGCGGTAAGCCCTACTCAAGAACAGATTGAGTTAAAAACATTAAATCCTGCACGTAAGAAATATATATTAAGGAAATTTATATTGTATTATGGCAGATCCTAACTGGGGGTATCGTCTTGTTTGTCTTAGAAACTAGCCTGATATTACACCAATCAGCAGAGACAGGACAAAGGACTTGCTGGAAGCTTTGAGAAGAGGTTTTGCCGCTCTTGCTGACTCATTAACTACAGAATGTTGTGTAGTAAGGGGTGAAACACTCCATGAAGTTTGTGTCCCCCATGTCACATAAATGTTTTATGGTTAGTACTGTATATAGCATCTCTGATGTGTTCAAACCTCATCCGAGCCCTCTTTCAATTTGTGCCGGGTTGCCATGTTTAAACCATAAAAAGGAAAGCAAACTTCTGATTTCTCTTAAGTCAAGTTCAGTTTAAATGGTAAATGGGCTGTTCAGGTACAGAACCTTTTTAGTCTGCTTGACCACTCATAGAGCTTTACAACACATTCCGGCATTCACCCATTTACACCATCATCCATCCACAAATTGAAAAGAACCAGCACCAAGATTCAAACCAACGTATCTTTGTTAGTTTACTATAGCCGTCACATGCTCTATATTCTGGAGTCATTCCGTTTTTTACAGTTTTATTTATACAGGCAACAATCAAATACTCTGAGGAATCATGTAATATGGATTTTAACGGAAAGCACTTGTAGTCTTATTTTTAGCGATTCGGTTTTGATGGAGTACATTAAATTGTCAACTGGAGTGAAGTATAGGAATGAAAAACTTTTACTACTTTATGAATGAAGTCTTCCTGGACATTTTCTCCATTAAGGGAATAACCTGTCAGGATCCGTTGTTGGGAGCGCTGCTGTTTCTCATTTTGGTGAGCGGAAAATATATATTCTTTCTGACAGGTTAAGTTCTGATGGGACATCTCACTACTAAAGGTCGAACAGAGGATTTTGACCCTTCTAGGACAGTTTATAAAGTGGTTACCAATGGTTACAGTATCCAAACACCTTGGAGGGGCAGGAATTTTGGAACATGGGAAATTTTTCTGTGTCTTCCTGGCAGATTTTAAAAATTATGCTTCCACTGAGAGAAATCTGCCTTGTAACCCATGCTCACCATGCACAAAACACCCACACAAAGGAAAATGAACGCTCTCTGACTTCTGGGCCTGGGGCCCCTTTAATCCAACAATTGATTTTAAATGGAGCAGAGAAGTTTTCCAGACCTGCAGGTGACCCCAGTGGAGAAGGTAAATATTAAGCCAGACTACTGACACCAACACATGTTAGATTACTATGTGCAGGCTAAAACGCTTCATACAGCACAGGCTGAGACACTTATAGACAGAAAACAGCTTGATAAAGGTTTGGTTCACGGGATGTATTTTGTCTTTAAGTAATTGGAACTTCAAAAAGTTTGAGGGGTATGCATTGCAAAAAAGGAATTTCAAGAAATTAAAAAAAAATACCTTATTTCTAGGAAATTAAACTTATTTTTTGTCTCAAAAGAAAAATAATTTTGAGCCTTTTCTGAAAGAAGTTCATTATTGTTCTGTAGAGAACCTTTATTGTTATTGTTTATTGAAAAATGCCATCATCATTCAGAATTTGTATTTTGTGTTTACTCAGGTTGTTTGATATATAATTTAGTTTGAGGAATCAACATAGATTAGTCTGAAATTTACAAAACTGGAGTAATCTGGAGTGGGTCAAATACCTTATCGCAGAACTAACATTGATTTCTGCTTTCATAGAAAATATTGAAACATTTTCCCATCAAACGACATGGGGGAAAAATAAATAAAACTTAAAATCAACATGTGCATGTGACAGTGTGCCGATGTTACCAACATGCAATGTGAACGCAGTGATGTCGGTTTTCCTCTAGCTTAGAAGTACATTAAAGTCCATTTTAGAACTGGCAAAGATCCTGCCTCCCATTCAACGGGCCACCCAAACCTGGACAGGAACCTTGTCAGGGTTGGGAGAGTAAGAAAGATAGGGAGGTAGCCTGAGAGAGACCACAGGAGGCCACAGTGAGCTTAAAGCGATGCAGCAGGGCATGACATGAGGAAAAATAGAGTAGTGGGGAGTTTAGGATAGTAGAATGAGGTAGTGAGGCGAGTAGAGGGGCAGTAAGAGAAAAAGGGGTGTTTGACAGTGAATTAAATCCTCCGTCCGTGTCAGCAAACAACCCTTTACACGGTTTTGTTGGCTAAAACGCACACCCACTTACACACAACTACACAAACTAACAAGCAGGGAGGTCAGAGCCACCGAGTAAAAAGGCTGTATTGTATGGCTCAGTTGGCATTGCTGTAATGCTAGCAGTTTTAAACATTGCAGTAGAATAATAAAAGCTGAGAGTCAAGCCTCCCTCGGGTGTTATTAGTCTTGCCATAGCATGAAAAATACCGTCACTGCCTGATTTGCGGTGGAGCTTGAGTGAAACCGGATCGGGAGCTGAAGCAGCAGATCAGCGGGGGACGGTCTGTGGGTTCGGAAGCGGCGTCTTTAACGAGGTGTTGAATCGATTGGCTAGGCACCGGCCAAAATGATACACCCACAATCCCAAGCGCCGTCTGGCCCGAGCAGCACCAAGGACAAATCACAAGGGACCATCAATGAAAGGCCACCATCCTGCCGAGGCTGCTTGTAGCACATTATCAGCAATTACAACATGTGTCTCCCGCCAAAGTCTTTCAGCATCAACCGCGCTGGTTTTACATGAAAGGATTCAGCTGGCTCGATTATTCACTGAACCATACAAAGATTCTTCGAAAAGAAGCTGGTTGTTAAGACGTTATGAATTTTTGTCATTTGCTGATACAGTTCCTGGTTATACTACATTACTACCTAACATGACTGACATGTCATGTCATCATCAGTTATGTGGGCTGCACCTCCCAAGATTTAGGATTGGTTGGACCAGATTCTGTGTGTGTTCATGTCATCCAGTATCCTGCTCTCAGACCATATCACTATATAAAAAAACAACTATTTGTCCTTTCCCCATGTTCTACTTGGCCTCAAGTTTAACTTCTTCCTCCTTCTTTGGATTATTCATTGAAAAAAAAGAATAAAGTAGCTTGTGTTTTTAGTTTTATCTTTTAGCAAAAACGAGAAGTAATTTTGTCAATATAAAAAATATAAAAAATAAAAAAATGTCTTATTTTAAGAGAATCTATCTTACTTTTTCTCATTAAGATATTCCAGCTACAATTGAGCTTGTTTTAACCTTTATTAATATTTTTCTAATATTCTGGAAACCAGGTAGTCAAGTGACTAATATTAAAATTTTTTAAGTAAATAAATCTTGAATGAATAACTTTTCATTGCTTGTGATTTGAAAAACCGTGGGTGACTGTAGCTCAATGGTTAGAGAAGTCATCTCCTGAAGAGAGAAGTCATCTCCTGATCGGTGAATCCTTCATGGTTAATAAACTAAAGAGAAATAATCTCACTATTATGTACTGTGCATGACTAAAAATAAGATGGATAAAGGAAATAAAATATACATATCTATAATATAAAAAATGATAAAATAATATGAATCTAAGGTAATAATATTAAAGATTGTGCTTCTGTCTGGTAGGGCTGATTTTGCAGCTTTGGTGATGTAAGCCCGCTGCAACTTCCTTTTACGCGTCTGATAATCAAATCATTCAAAAATCGTGTTTCCAGTATATATATAAAACAACCGTATTTCAAGTGTGTTTCTTACTCAGAGCACCTCACTTTGTCGGACTACAGTTTTGCTACAGTTTGATCTGGACCTTGGTCTGAGGAGTCTGAAAAGTCCGTAACAAAGGAGATGGTAAATATTCGATTTTTAAAAGAATAGAATAATTAAGGAACTGAAGCGGCATCTGAACATGTAGACTTTATTTAAAATTTCTGTGACCAAGAAAACAAAACAGGTTATTGTAGTTATTTTTTCAGATCCGCTTTATAGTCATGTCAGTTCTACTTTAGTCCCTTTTTGATTACAACCAAGTAACACATTGTATCTCATGCTCTTGCAAAGTTTCGATGAAAGAATAATAAATCATAATAAAAACAAAAACTGCAACAAAAACCATCAAGAAAACTAGGTCTACGCTTTTAAGTCCCCAACTAGGCAAGGTTAAGTCCCCAAATTCCTGTTGTTGTAAAAGCTTTTTTCTTGAAAAAGCTCCCTCTATTGAGTAATATATAAACTATTAGAGTAAACATGATTAAATATTATTATATACATAATCAAACCAATTATGTCCGAAAAAACATGTTTTTTAGTTTAATAAAAGCTCATACTAGTGACTAGAATAGTAAGTAAAAGTATAAGTAACATATTAATTATAATTATTATTTTGGTAGTCTTGACGCTGAAAGGAGAGGACGCTGGCGTTGTCTGTTCGCCGCTTTTCCATCAGAGTGCTACAGCGTGCAATACTATTAACCGACAAGTATACCTTTTATTGTTGGTCACCGGCAAACCTTTTGGATATATATCCGTATTTGTATCTCGTCTGGTGACGGTCCGCCTACCTGTTGCTGCAAGTGTAGCATCACCCGGAGACTTCTGTATCTGTTTGTTTCATCGTTAATGTCCGTTTCTGTTTGCTCATTGTTGATATGAGTTTCTTTATACACACACATCTACCTTTTAATTTATTTTAATTGCACATAACGTTTAATTTTAATTTAATTTATTTTAATTTATTTTAATTGCACATAACACAATGTTATTCTTACTCTGTGTTATTCTTACTCTGTGTTATTCTTACTCTGTAACATGCTCTGCTGCTGTAATATTGCAATTTCCCCATTGTGGGACTAATAAAGGCTATCTATCTATCTATCTATCTATTTATCCGTCTTGTTCATCACTAACCCTGTGACCCTTTCACCAATAGCCACTGTTGATCACTTTCTGTGTTTGATAGCTTTTTTCTCGGCATCATTTCCATTAAATGACGGCTACTAACGTCCTCTGTGCGTCTCGTCCAAAGCTAACGGCTAATAACGGGCTAGTCTCCACGACTGGCATGATGATGAATTATTCCGTCACCCAACTGATGAAATTCAACAACTACAACACTCCGTTGTGCATATCGGTTATTAAACAACTTGGACTCCTTCGCCGGCCCCGTTACATTCACAGAAGTTGCCGTTCTAAGTTTGTTTACTCCCGCTCCTGCTCAGATAACTCCATTCCGTCCTTTTGCTCTGACGTGGGCACTATCGCGTCTCAGACGCGTCATCAGAATGCTGCAGCTTGTCCCAATACTATCAATGGACTTTCCTCGTTAAAATCATCCACTGTGCAGGTTAGAAAACGTGGAGTGGATTTCAGTCTTCTTCGGCCAATACAGAGACTCCCTGCTCCATCTAGTATTAAAATCGAACTCTTTAATTCACAATCTCTCACAAACAAATCATGCCTCATACATGACCACATCCTGGAGAAATGTCTGGACGTTATGTGCCTTACAGAAACCTGGCAACAACCAGATGATTTTTGTGTCCTGAATGAGACCTGTCCCGCCGGTTTCTGTTACCTCCAGAAAGCCCGCAGCACTGGTCGTGGTGGTGGTCTGTCTGTCATCTACCGCAGTGATTTGGACTTGTCTCCACTGCCGTTGCCAGAGATCCATTCTTTTGAATGCCTGGCATTTAATTGTAAACCCCCTTTCTCCATGACCATACTTCTAATCTACCGGCCACCCAAACAAAACCCAGCCTTCATCTCTGAGATGTACAACCTTTTGTCGACATTTTACATAACCTCTGCCAATATTTTAGTTCTTGGAGATATGAACATTCATGTCGACTCCCCTGCATGTCGTTTTGCTTCCGAATTTCTCCAACTAATGGATTGTTTTAATCTCAGGCAACTTGTCGATGTCCCCACCCACGCCATGGGGCATACTCTGGATCTAGTCATCACTGACTCTGCTCCTCTCAACAATCTTCTTGTGTACGATATGGGTGTGTCCGACCACAAGGCCGTCTCCATGGAATTGTCGCTTTTGTCCTCCCTCACTAAGCCCAAACGTCAAATCTACTTCAGGAATTTGAAAAACATCAACCAAGAAACCATGAGAGTCGACCTCCAGCATCTTCTTTCTGCCAACTTTGTATCAGCAAATGACTCAGTAGATTTCTACAATAAATTCCTGAGTAGCATCCTGGATCGTCACGCCCCTGTAAAAACTAGAACAGTCACCTTCTCCCGCTCAGCCCCCTGGTTCACCAGCGAGCTACGGGAAATGAAGGCAGCTGGGCGTGTCCTTGAGCGGCGTTACAAGGCTTAAGGTCTCACTGTCCACAAGCTAGCCTTTCGGGAACACCAAAAGGCCTACTCAAAGTCGCTTAGAGAGGCTTGGTCACTGTTCTACTCCAACATCATCAAAACCAGTCCTGGAAATTCTAAGCAGCTGTTTTCTTCTATCAATCATCTTCTTATACCATAAACTCTCCCACTTACAGAAATTACAGAAGAGCACTGTAATAATTTCATGGCTTTCTTCAAATCAGAAATTTGCTCAACCCGTTCTGTCCTTTCTGGTTCCTCCTCTCTACATATCCAGTCTGCTTACTCACAGTTTGAGATCTTCCAGCCTCTAAAGTGCTCCCCAGAAATCTCACAGCAAGAGGTTGAGGTTATCATCAGGACAATGAAGCCCTCCACCTGTGCCCTCGACCCCTTTCCTACGGCCCTAGTGAAAACTAACATCTCTTCCATCAGTCCCCTGATCACCGCTGTTATAAATCAATCCCTCCAGGCCGGCTTTGTTCCATCTGCCCTAAAAGCCGCCATAATCAGACCACTCCTCAAAAGACCTACTCTCGATCCAGAACTTTTTGCTAATTACAGACCAATTTCCAAACTCCCATTCCTCTCCAAAGTTCTGGAAAAAGTAGTTGCTGCCCACCTCCAGGACCACCTCAAATACAACAACCTCTTTGAAACCTTTCAGTCTGGTTTCCGCTCCGCCCACAGCACAGAAACAGCTCTGCTTAGAGTCACAAATGACCTACGGATGGCAGCAGATGCTGGTTCACCTTCCCTCCTGATTCTCCTTGATTTGTCTGCTGCCTTCGACACAGTTGACCATGGAATACTCCTACACCGCCTACATCACACCACTGGACTCACTGCCACCTAAATTGGTTTCAGTCCTACTTCACTGACAGAACAGAACACGTTTCCCTTGCAAGTTCAAGTACCGGACACACACCGTCACCTGTGGAGTCCCCCAGGGATCAGTCCTTGGCCCCATTCTCTTCATACTAAACATGCTCCCCCTTGGCCGTGTCATCAGTCGATATGGACTCTCATTCCATTGTTACGCTGATGACACGCAAATCTACATAAAAACTGACACATGTTCCTCCTCAGCCTCTCCATCCTCATCGTCATCATCATCTCCCCTGTCAACTCTCCGCGCTTGTCCGGAGGAGATAAAGGTGTGGATGAAAAACAACTTTCTCCAGTTGAACAGCTCCAAAACCGAAGGTATTTTAATTGGCACCCCTCATCAGACCCAGTCTTCCTCCATAACCAGGATTACCTTCTCTGGTCATGACATTCCCCTTCTTCATCAATCACCAACGTCGGTGTAAGATTTGACCCTCAACTCACTTTTGAATCCCACATCAAACACATCTGCAAGATCTCCTTTCACCTTCTTAGAAATATTTCCAAACTCCGTTCTTCACTAACCTTGAGTGATGCTGAAAAGCTGGTCCACGCGTTTGTCTCCTCCACACTGGATTACTGTAACTCACTTCTCATCGGGATCCCTGATAAAAGTCTTCAAAGACTTCAGTATGTTCAAAAAAGTGCTGCAAGGATCCTGATGAGAGTTCGTAAACACGAACACATCACCCCTGTTCTTCATTCCCTTCATTGGATTCCCATCTCCACCAGGATTGATTATAAGATCTCTCTCCTCACTCACCAGTGCATCCATGGTAACGCACCCCCCTACCTGAAAGAACTACTCAACCCACCGACCTCGACACGATCCCTTCGTTCTACCCAATCATACCGCCTCCTTCTTCCCCGGAATAAGCTCAGCACCATGGGTGATCGGGCCTTCTGTTCTGCTGCCCCTCGTCTGTGGAATGCCCTCCCTGACCATGTCAGGGCTCCACAGATGACTGACACATTTAAAAAAGGACTTAAAACTTTCCTTTTTAGCAGAACCTATAACTTTAATTAACATTGCTCCTTTTTGGTCAGGCTTTTATATAGTTATTGTTTTATTTTTTATTGATGCTTTTATCTGCTTTTGCTTTGTAGCACTTTGAGATTTGATCCAAATGTTAAGAGTAAGGTAGTTCAATTTACATTAAAAGAAAAAGTAGTTGTAAGTTTAGTGGTCCATACGATTACAAAAGGGAAATAACATATCTAATCTAAGATACATTTTAATCCAAAGCAATGCTGGAGGTTCAGGGTTTGTAAAAACATTGAATGTCTGCATTTCAGTCACTATAAAAAGACCTTTCTGAAACACTTCATGTTGAGTTGGGCCCATGGAAGACATTTTTAATCCTTTGAGGAGCACAAATGCAACAACAAAAAACGTTAATAAGAAATATATTTGAGTGATTTAGTTCAGCTGAATTTGACCCAGAACCTCATGAAGCCTCATTAGTACCTCCAGAAGTGCGGTAGCCCCACCCATCAACAGATGGCAGTGTTCTGTGATGTGATTCTGTGATGCTGCAGAGGCAGCAGTCTAACATTAGATCCCTGGCCTGAGGGAGGCTGCTGGAATTATGGCTCTAACCTTGGGAGATGATATTTAGGCTGAAAACCAATCAATTAATCAGTGAATCTTTGTTTATATGGTACTTATCATTCATAAAATTGTAAAAAAAAAAGGTGCTTTAAATGACAAAAATAAGTTGCCATTAACCACACATCGGAGCAAAGCAGTAACTCCGAAACAGGATATACCATAAAAAACAATTAAAAAAAAATCCTGACACCGTCCCTACCGTCCCCATTCACACAAGTGGGAAAAAACAACAACAAAATGAAAGAGGAAACAGGAGCTGTGGAAACACTCATACATTTTCCAAAATGCAATGATGAGACACTGGAGGAAGCTAAAACTATAAAACTATAAAATATACTACAATAAAAACATAAAATAGTCATCATAAAATAATAATTTTAAAAGCTGACTGAAATGTAGGATCATAAAATAACAGTCCTAAACAAACATATGGAAACAGAAAAGAAAAATAATAATAGAAACTGACAAAAATTTCGAAACATAAAAAGAAAAATACTTGTGATAGAAAATGGAAGAAGTTAAAACATTATAAAAACTGACTAAAATGCAAACATCAAAATGACTGACTAAAGAGTGAATAAATAGTTTGTTTTAGTGGAAAGCCTGTCGAAAAAGGTTCGGAAGTCGATGTATGCCGCCCTCAGGTCTAAAACGGACGTAGATCAGGCTCCCTGATGATGATGACATGCTGGTGCCAAAGTAGGACAAAGAAGCTTCAATGTTGGTTTTATTCAGACTTTGGGAATATGCCACTACCAGAAAACCCGATAAAACCTCTAGAAGGATGAGAAAAATGATGCAGGGAAAGAGTCGCCAAGAGAACAATTTGGTGGAGTTCTCCTTCCTCAGGTTTAAAGCGACCTTGTTAACATCTCTGAATGCTGCTGGTGCAAGAGAGAACACAAAGCGCAGAGGATGGAGAGAAGAGACAAGGGTGGAGGAAAAGAGGTGGCCAGACGAAGAGCAAGGGTCTGGGAGAATGAAGAGGAAGGAAGAAGCAGGAGGAAATGGGAGCAGACAGGGAAAGAGGATGCTGCTGATCGGGATAGTCAAGGAAAAGGTCAGCTGCCTGTTCAGCACTTCTCCGTGATGAAGTGAGGGGAACGGTGGCCTGGATAAATCCTCCTCTGTCTTATTTACAGAGAGCGTTTCATCGCTGGCTCTATAATTGGGTTCCTGTGGGGCACAGACAGGACCAGTAATTCTGCAAGGAGAGTTGATGTACTTTAGATCTGGATTTCATCATAGACTGTGCTGGTGGTGGAGTTTAAAAATTAACAAACTTGTGTTTTATTTTTAATCTATTTTATGTTAAATATAGTTCCAACATAGTTTAGTACAAGAAATCCGAAGTCCAATTCTTATCAACAACATTTTATACAAAAGTTATCTGCTTGCCTTGTTTTATAGTGTAAAAATAGTTAATATGGGATTTAAATAACTAAAGGGTAAAAAATTATTTAGTATTATTTCTGGAGAAAAACAAACAAAAGAAGTTTTTCTCTGTCAGGATTTTGAGATTTCCAGCAGAAGTCTAGTGAGCAGAGACTGTTTATATTTGAATCAATTAATTTCTAGCCTGTGTTTCCTTATTCGCTTTCACGCCTCACGATCTTTCCTACCGCTGCTCCAACCAACATTACCGCCCACTGCAGCCAGCTTCCATCCACCACACACTCAGAGCTGATAGTAAATATTTCAAGCAGTAACCGAGCTCCAACCCTCCACTCCTCCCACTGTGATTACATGGTGCTGGAAAACACGCCTATGATGGGGTCAGCCACTCAGAGCCAAACCCACATACTCAACTCTTGGCACAGAAACACGGCTTTGAGGAAGATTAGGAAGAGCTTTTTAGCGGACTATCCAATTCTGAACTATTTCATGCGTCAACTGTCATTAAATGTGAGAAAAAGCTGCAGGAGGAGTGAAGCGCTCATTTACACTGTGACCGTATATTAATCAGGATGGGAGTTTATCTTGTCATCAATCAAAGCAGACTTTAAAAAAACAAGCTAGGACCACTGCATCAGAATGTGACAGGGGGGACGACTTCAGTTCAGGAAACTTCAGTTTAGGTTCCTTAACTTCTTATCTCATTAAATCATGTAAGCTGTGAGACGGACAGGAAGTACCAAAATAAAACTAAATGTGTCTTAAAAGAACTACTCATCGGTTGTGTTTGCATCAACTTGAGAATACGCGGAAAATTAAAGATTTCTCTTTCTTTCTCTTTCTTTTTTTTTGAATTGATTCATATGGGTAATATAAAGGAAAAACCGAAAACAAAAAATAAAAAGCATATATGTGATGGAAAGTAATGATTTTTGTGAATTGCTTCTTTATTCTTTATTCGTATTACATTATTTCTCCCATACATATATCTCAATCTGCACACTATCTTATTTATAATCCTTTTAATATTTGTTGTTCACGTATACTTTATCTCGGGTTTCTATTTTGGTCCATTGTGTATTTTGGTTACTCAGCGTTATTGTATGTATACTCCTTCAGGGATAGGTCAAATGCACAGAAAATTTCACTATGTTTTACTGTGTATGGCTGTATTTCATTAATAAAGGAGATCCTAACTGCTAAGCTAACTAGCTATCTTCTAGAGTTGAACAAATGAAATATATAATAAAAATAATAATAATAATACATTTAATTTATAATGCTCTTTACATTTGGATCAAATCTCAAAGTGCTACAAAGTAAAGTAGATAAAAGCATCAATAAAAAATAAGATAATAGCTATATAAAAACATGACAAAAAGCAGCAATATTAATTAAAGTTATAGGTTCTGCTAAAAAGGAAAGTTTTAAGTTATTTATATAAGAAATGTGAAAATTCTGATTGGCCCAAGCAATGTCACTATTATATCGTGGTTGTTGATTGGTTAGGGACTACGATCTCCCTTTGAACATTATCTTTCAGTTTTGGCCAGTAGCAGATTTATGAAAAAAGAAGCACATTGAGATACATTAAATTGATTTAGTAGAGAAGGATAGGCTAAGTCCAGCACTATTGGTGCTGCTATTTTTAGTATAATCTGAATTTAATTTTATTTCCTGTTTTTCAACCCCAACTTCCTAATTATTGATCCAATGTAATGAACATGACTCAACTCATGTTACTCTAAAGTTCATAATTTACTCACTAGGGGAGCTTTTAGAGACATCTTAACATTTAGTTCAATCAGAGGGATTTCTGGTACAATGTAGGGCATTGGGGATTTTTCAGGGATATAGACTTGCTGTTGGGGACAGAATATTGTCCAAAGCATCACAATCCCACCTTCGCCTTGACATCATCCCGTAGTGCATCTTAATGCTATCTCTCCCCCAGGTAAGCAATGCGCAAACAACTGGTCTTCAACACGATGGATGCATTTCTCCGTGATCCAATTCTGATGCTGGCCTAAGCCTTGGAAGCCTGTGACCCTGTTGCTGGTTCACCAGTTTTCTTCCCCAATTTAGTAGGTCCTAACCATTGCAGACCGGGAACACCCAACAAGACTTACAGTTCTGGAGATGCTTAGACCGACTCATCTCGTTACCACCTTTGGACCTTATAAAAGTTAGGGTTTTTTATTATTCCTGCCTCCAAAATCAACTGCAGGACAAAATCTTCCCTTGCAGTCTAACACTATATCCCATGCACTGACAGCTACTATGGCAACAAGACAATAAATGCTATACACTTAACCTGTGAATGGATGTAATGTTATGGCAGCATGACACATAAAACTAAATTAAAGATGACATAGGAACATTCATATATTTGGAATAGTAAACTTTATCCCAGTAGAGTTTCAGACATGTTTGTGAGGCTGAAGGTTTGCAGATTCTTCCCAGGAACATTCACGCCAAACCCAAATCTATTGACTCCCGAAGTTCTGACAGAACAGGGACTGTTTCAGCTCTTCTCAGCACAGTTGAAGTTGTTAGTTAATAAATGGCCAAGAAACTTAACTTAAAACATGCGTTTCCCAAATATAAACCGACTTTAGAACAAAAGCAGGAACCCACACGCTGAGGACAGACGGAAAAAGAACAGCAGAGAGGATATCTTTTACATTTTATGTCCTTAAAAACCTTGGTGTAAAAGTTATTGGGAGAGATCAGAAGCTCTCTTCCAGTTCTGTCTCTCCCAGGGTTTGTGAATTATTTAGTGAAAAATCTAAGAAAGCTGTACATTCCCAAAATGAAATGAAACCTTTCATTACTCCTCCTCTGTCTTGGTTTCTCATTTTACTTGGAGAAGAAAAAGTGGGCATCAACAAAAGAGATGTAGGGAGGAGGATGGGATGTAGATGTGAGTGACAAAGTGAGGGGGGAGCTTGCATGTTTGTGTTTTCAACATAACCTATAAGCACACACATATGATTGTACAAAGAACATTATGGTAACAACATAGAACACGAAGAACAAGAGTGTTTCCCATCTGCTCAGGAGGAGCCGAGGGAGGGTTAGCAGGAGCTACGCCAGTCCGCCTGCACCATCTACAGGGGCCCGGCTGATTACAGCAAATAATGTTTCTGTGTCATTGGTACACAGCCAAGCCTCCAATACAATCATCCTTCAGATAAAGTACTGTTATCACCAAAGGAGGCAGAGGAATAACTGAATATCTGACACACTGAGCATGACAGAGAAGTGGAGAAGGAGGCAAAAGTCATCGTAATTAAAGTGGCACTAGAGCCATGTCATTACATCACAGAGGCACTAGAGCCATGCCATTACATTGCAGAGGCACTAGAGCCGTGTCATTACATCGCAAAGGAATTAGAGCCACAATAAGGGATGCAACTCTGGCTTTACCTTTTAGTGGTTATAATGCTGTGTCTATTTGTGTACAACACTTCAATGAGATTAAAAAAGTCGTGTGGCTTACATCATAATATGTGACTTCTCTGCAAAATAATGTTTAGTTGTACACACACAACTAAAACATGAGGCCTATCTCACTCTAATGAAATGCACTGACACACACCCACACAGTGCTAATACATCAGGAGGGGAAAGGGATAAGAGTGAACTTTTCATGTAATTAACCCTGGGAGGTGAGCTGTTGTAATGCAGCCACCAAAAGGTGACTAACGTCACTAATGCGACTTTAACAGCTCTGTAACAACAGGTTCATCGCCACACAACCCCAAGGTCGCCAGGGAGGCTATGAAACAGTTGTTTGGTGATATCTCCCCAGGTCTGGAAAACAAGGTCATCAGTCCTCTGGTGGGGATCGGCCATAGTGGATATTAGTTTGGATCAGTGGTGGCTAGTCATAAATTAAAGCTTTTTTTAACTACAGGAGGCATTTATTCATGTAATAATCATCCTCCTCTGCCTCCATGGACCGGCTTCTTCAGGTCTGGATAAATAATATGGAAAATGACCAACCTTCAGAGCCACCATGAAAACCTGTTCAGAAGGAAAAGATAAAATTATAAATATCAAAGGGCACCACTGCTTAAGTTTGTAGGGACAGTTTGTGAGTAAAACTCTGGACACAAAATGATTCCAGTGTGTGACTTTTATATCAGGAAACAGAAAAACTTGATTATAAATGAATGATTGAATGATTATAAGGATAAGGATATGTTTGATTACAATCAAGATCAATATTAATTTTGATAATAAATTTTTGATTTCAATCTACTGATATTGATTTAGAGTGCCTTTTTTAATAAACACTAGAAGAAGAAAAAAAGGTTGGATTTGGCCACTTCTCATTTCACATCTAACTTTTACGATTATGTGAGAATAGTTTTTATTATCGAAAATCCGTCTAATTATCCAAGGACCCAATAATGTTTTTTTATTATGTTGTTCTTATTGAATTTTACCACGTTTGTGTTTTTCTTCGATTTATTTCACCCAAAAACTGTCATTAAAAACTTTAACATTACTCAGCAGCAACTTCCGATGCATCCACTTCTTAAGAGAAGCGGCTTTCACATCAGCGGGGAGCCGTTCCCAAACAATGCTGTGTAAAAGTATTCGATCGCCCCTGATTCACAAGTGATGATGTCTTTGTTGAACCTGAAATGAAAACCTCCAACCAACAACAGGCCTGCCCCACCTTAATAAAGGTCCGATTTATTAAATTAACTTAAAAGGTTCTCCGACCCCAGCTGGGTCTGTGTCATATAGTATTTCCCCCACTGAATCGTAAACTCTACCTAACTATATTAATATTATCTACGAATGGAGAAGTCATGGAACAATATGGAACCCTTTCAGAAGTGGAACACCTTCCAAAATTCCATGACACTGATGTCGGAGGCTGACATCCAGTTAAGTGTTTGGTTGCAGTTGTTGCTGATAAATGTGGAACATCTGGATATCAAGTTCATCTGCTATAGAAATAGAAGGAATTCTTTCAATTCCAGAGGTCAGGCGCTGTAATAGTCAACAGTCTTCCTCTACTGCTAGATAAATCCTTGTACCCTTCATTTGTCCTGAAGGTCACAGAGAGAGCTGGTGGAGACAGAAAAAGTCAGGAGTATTGAAGAGTTTTCCAGTCCGGTCAGATGTGAGCCGTCGGCTACATCACTGCAGCTCCTCCTCTGGCTGCTGTGGTCGGATGCTATTAAGGACAAATAAGAGAGACGAATGGCTGCTGACAGGCCGAGGAAAGACCCTCGCCAATTCGTTTTGGTTGAGGTCTTCCCTGAGTTCATGACCCCCTTACCTTCTCAACAAGCTGCTCTTTGTGCTGCCTTTGTTTTTCTCTGACGTTGAACTTTTCTTCTAGCTGTTATTTCAGTCGTTCTATTACAACTTGGAGCCAAGAGAACATGTCAACATCGTGAGGTTTTCACAGCTAGTATTGAGGAAGGTACAGCTTGATTACGATTGCAGAGAACCACTTACTGCTAGAGAAGAAGAATTTAGGATGTGTAATTTATAGCAGCTCCATGCCATTAGGGGAAAAAACTTAAATAGCATACCAATTAAGTTATTTTCTTTGGTTTTTGGAGGCCCAGTGATTATTTGGGATAGAGGAGGTGCAGGGAGGCCTGGAGGCCCACATTGGCCTTAGACTCGGGATCCTCTCCATTGGTTCTGAATTCTCAGGTTACCTCGTGAAGAGCGGCCTCGCTCAGTCTCAGACTCACTTTACTGTCTGTTTGTTTGTGTTTCTGGGTGTGTGTTATCCGACTTCACTTGTGTGTCTTTAAATGAGTATGTGCAAAAAGCTAAAACAGATTTTTCGGTCCATAGAAAGCTTTGCACCAAATCTCCATCGGCTAGTATTTGTGTTTCCTTGGTCTGCTAAGCTCAGTCCGACATTGATTGACACTTTCAGACGCTGTACCCGACACATCTGGTCAATTCAGACGTAGTAAATCCCGTCGGCGTGGGAGCTTTAACGAATCAAAGAATCAAGAGGCCTTAAGTGCTCCATTATGTTCTGGTGGGATCTGAAAAAATTACCGCTTACATTTTAGTCATTCCTACTCAAGGTTGGAGTCGACAAGGCTGAAAACAACTTTAAATGTTTCAGATAATTAAAAGCTCTGAATGAATCAAAGAACCAAGGACGGAAACGCTCAAGTCCAGTTGGGTTTTGGTGTTGGAGAAAATGTAGGTAGATCTTAATGATTTTTTGTGATACTTAATGTAAAAATTATCAATAGATCTTTAACTAATTTAAAATGAAACAATTTGAAGATGGCTTCACATCTTCTTTGCAGCTTTATGATTGCTAAATCCATTTATCTATCCATTCATTTTCTGCATTTGCGTTATCCGGTGCAGAGTTGCCAGGTTGAAATCCTATCCCGGCTGATGCTGACCGGAAGGAGGGGTACACTGTGGACAAGTCACCACATCTTGGGCCGAAATTATGCATGACCGACTACTACGGCTCCCACTACAGCAAAGGATCCTTACAACACTGATCCTGCTCGCTGGGTCAAAGTATACAACAGAGTCTGAGCATACTGGGCTAAGAAGGGGCCGGAGTTATGTCAAAATAAGGACGCGGATATTAAAGCCTCTGAACGCTGTCATAAACACCAAAAACACTCCAAATCTCTTTTAAAACGCAGGCTCTTAAATGGTGAGTACTAGCCAAGGGAATGGCTTCTTTATTCCCCTTCCACCGGTTCTGTGTTTTGCTTTGCTTGCCGACTGTTCAGTGAGGGAAACTCTCAGTGCTTTTTTGAAACCGGCTATAGCAACTGGAAGCATACCCCCAGATGCTTAACCAAACACGAGAGCTGTGAAAGCTATAGTAAGGGTAGTTGTAGCTTATAATTTTTGGTGTAGGTAAGGCCCGAACAATGACTCAAGCCCAGGCCCCAGGTCAATCATTTTATTCTTATAATGGAGATATCAACGAAGATATCAATGGAGATGGACAGATATCAATGGAGATATAAAGCATTATTTGGCCTTATGAAAAAAATAATCAGGTTTCAGTTTCAATGGTTAATTGTTGTAATTATGGTCGCTGATTACTTGAACAGTTTCATCTGGTTGGCTTTAAATAACAGCTGAACAAATGGGATGGCTTCTTCCTGAAGTGAATTATTATTTACTTTCATAATATCATAGGAAATGAGGGATAAGTCATCAAAGATAAAGGACAGTCGGCTATATGAGCTGGGTCGCAGCTCGACGACACACTAATCTGTGAATACCCGTAACAATATTTTGGATTTGACAGAAGCAGAAGGACAGATATTTGTTTCAGTTTCAAGTCCCGCTGCATGAGATACAACCTGCTTGCCTCCATTTCCTGGAAAAAGAATGCCTCAGGGAAAAGTGACAGAATGCTGCCCCACGTGATACTTGGTGCCATTGTTTGGCGGCTGGCACTGCCAATCTGGGCCATGTCACAGGAACCACCTTGAGATAGAAGACACCTGCTATGTGGCACAGATGGGACACCAGAGAGCTGGCACGCTGTCATAGTTCATTAATTCATGTTGACCTCATAATATTGTTCACAGTAGAAGGGGTATAGAGCTAAATTTCATTCACGAGGAGTGCTTCATTTTGAGAGCACATTAAAACAGAGGGTTGCGCTGAATCAATGACCTGTTGAGACAAAACTGCATCAGTTCTGGTTTGCACTACAATAATACATGCAATGTAACTGGAGGCATATTTGAAATTAAAATGGTTTGCTGCAGCCATAAGTATCTTATTTCTTATTTCTTGTGGAGACAATCGATTCCAGCTCTGTGTTTCGTCACAGACAAGACGGAGGTTATTTATCCCCTTCCAATGCAGTTATTTTCGGAACATGGATGTTTAACACACAAGGTGCCTGAGTTCATATTGCACAAATCTACAGGGAGCCAAAACAGGGTATCTTTCTCATTTCCAAAAAGCAGATGCTTAAAAAGAAACAGATGACGGGAAAGATAAAGAGGGTGAAACCTGAGGTGAGCTCTATAAATCAGAAATTGGCTGAGCTTGAAGTGATAACACAGTAGGATGTAAGGAAAAGAAGTACAAAACAGGACTTTTACTGCAACGTAATCTAATAAACTGCTGCTGGATGCAACAACTGATACACAAAACATCCACCAAAAAACATTGGTTAACTTAGTCGGGGTTTGAGGGTCAGTGTTTTTACACAAAGTGGGAAAACTGAGCTTCAAAACAGCAGCAGCAGAACGACTGGTTGTTAAATATGTATGAAAGTGAAAATGGCACCACAACACGGAATTATTTTTTAATCCTTTTAAATTACATCACATTTTTCTTGTTTGTTCTGGACTGTCTGACTTTTCTATTTAATTGAAATTAGACAGAAATAACAGGTATGAAACATCCCCTGGATTAAGAGCTGCTTCAAACGGCGAAATGGCGATGGCCTCGGTCCGGATCAAACTGAACCATGGTTCGGTTCATTTACTGTGCAGGTAAACTTTGGTTCGGGACTTTTGGATCAGTCACAGCAATATACAGCAGGCTACTATCACCAGTAAACAAATCGAGAAGAAAATAAACATTAAAATCAAAATCTAAGGAGAATAATGAGACTAATGTGAGATGCAAGTGTGTGTAGCCTGCTTGAATCAAGATCAAATGAATATAAATCTGAACCTTTGATGGTATGGAAGCACCCTGAAGGAATATTCATAGTCCACAAACAGAGGTGTACTTCAACACATTGTTTAGATTTGCACGGATACGTCCACAAGATGGCAATGAAAGAGTCAAAAGATTCAGTAATATAAATGATGATGTCAAGGAGGTGTTAAAGCTTTAAAGTCACCAATACTTGAAGCTGGTCTAATAACATCATGGCCTGAGGAAAAATACTTTTTTTAACTTATTGCCTTAATGTTTCCTTCTTCGTTGTATTCGTACACCTGCTGTGGTGACTGCCCATGCTTGCAGGGGTTCTCTCTGAGATCACTAGCTTCCTCCCACAATCCAAAAATATGTAATATCTCTGAATTGGTGACTAATTTGGGAATGTTTGAGAGTGTGAATTCTTGTTTGTCTCTGTGGTTGGCTCTAGGATGAACTGGCAAATTGTCCAGTATGCATCCCGCCTCTCGCCCATTGTCAGCTGGGTTAGGCTCCACCTCTTCATCCTGTCTTTGAAAGCTTTTATTAGGGATCCCGATGAGAAGTGCGTTACAGTAATCCTGTCTGGAAGAGACAAACGCGTGGACCAGCTTTTCAGCATCACTTAAGGTAAGTGAAAAACGGAGTTTGGAAATATTTCTGAAATGGTGAAAGGAGATCTTGCAGATGTGTTTGATGTGGGATTCAAAAGTGAGTGGAGGGTCGAATCTTGCGCCGAGGTTGGTGACTGATGAAGAGATGGGAACGTCATGACCAGAGAAAGTAATGCTGGTTATGGAGGAAGACTCGGTCTGATGTGGGGTGCCAATTGAAATTGGTTCGGTTTTGGAGCTGTTCAACTAGAGAAAGTTTTTTTTTCATCCACACCTTTATGTCATGAGGACAAGCATCCTCCAGACTTATCTCCTCCAGACAGGATTACTGTAACGCACTTCTCATCGGGATCCCTGATAAAAGCTTTCAAAGACAGGATGAAGAGGTGGAGCCTGTCCTTAGCATTCTGTGGAGGAACATGTGTCAGTTTTTATATAGATTTGCGTGTCATCAGCGTAGTAATGGAATGAGAGTCCATATCGACTGGTGATATGGCCAAGGGGGAGTATGTACAGTATGAAGAGAATGGGGCCAAGGACTGATCCCTGGGGGACCCCTAAAGTGACAGTGTGTGTCCGGGACCTTGAACTTCCAAGGGAAATGTATTCTGTTCTGTCATGAAGTAGGATTGAAACCAGTTTAGGGCGGTGGCAGTGATTCCAATGGTGTGATGTAGGCGGTTTAGGAATATTCCATGCTCAACATTGTCGAAGGAAGCAGACAAATCAAGGAGAAACAAGAGGGAAGGGGAACCAGCATCTGCTGCCATCCGTAGGTCATTTGTTAGTGTGTAAGCAGAGCTGTTTCTGTGCTGTGGGCGGAACGAGGTTGTTGTATTTGAGGTGGTCCTGGAGGTGGGCAGCATCTACTTTTTCCACGAATTTAGAGAGGAATGGGAGATTGGAAATGGGCCTTTAATTTGCAAAAACTTCTGGATCGAGAGAGGGTTTTTGAGAGTGGTCTGATTATGGCAGCTTTTAGGGCAGGTGAAACAAAGCCAGCCTGGAGGGTTTGGTTTATTACAGTGGTGATCAGGGGAATGATGGAAGAGATGTTAGTTTTCACTAGAGCTGTAGGAAAGGGGTTGAGGGCACAGATGGAGGGTTTCATCGTCCTGATGATAACCTCAACCTCCTGCTGTGAGATTTCTGGGAAGCACTTTAGAGGCTAGGAGATCTCAAACTGTGAGTAAGCAGACTGGATAGGTAGAGAGGAGGAACCAGAAAGGACAGAACGGATTGACTCAATTTTCGATTTGAAAAAAAGCCATGAAATTATTTCAGTGCTCTTCTGTAATTTCTGTAAGTGGGGGATTTTGTGGTTTAAGGAGATGATTGATAGTGGAAAAACAGCTGCTTAGAATTTCCTCGACTGTTTTTGGTAATGTTCAAGTAGAACAGTGACCAAGCCTCTCTAAGGGACTTCTAGTAGACCTTTTGGTGTTCCCGAAAGGCTAGCTTGTGGACAGTGAGACCTGAAGCCTTGTAACGCCGATTAAGGACACGCCCAGCTACCTTCATTTTCCGTAGCTCTTTTGTGAACCAGGGGGCTGAGCCGGAGAAGGTGACTGTTCTAGTTTTTACAGGGGCGTGACAATCCAGAACGCCACTCAGGGAGTTATTGTAGAAATCGATAGAGTTATTGGCTGATACAAAGTTTGCAGAAAGAAGACGCTGGAGGGTGACTGTCATGGTTTCTGGGTTTTTCAAATTCCCGAAGTAGATTTGACGTTTGGGCTTGGTATGGGGCAAGTGACAATTCCATGGAGATGGCCTTGTGGTCGGACACACCCCGATCGTGCACAAGAAGACTGCTGAGAGGAGCAGAGTCAGTGATGACTAGATCCAGAGTGTGCCCCTTGGTGCGGGTGGGGACATCAACAAGTTGCCTGAGTTTAAAACAATCCAATAGTTGGAGAAATTCAGATGCAAAACGACACGCAGGGGAGTTGACATGAATGTTCTCCAAGTTCTATAATATTGGCAAACGTTGTGCAAAATGTCAAAAAAAGGTTGTACATCTCAGAGATGAAGGCTGGGTTTAGTTTGGGTGGTCGTTAGATTAGAAGTACGGTCATGGAGAAAAGGGGGCTTACAATTACATGACATGTATTCAAAAGAAGAGATCTCTAGCAAGGTCAGTGGAGACAACTTCAAATCACTGCGTTAGATGACCAACACGACCAGTGCTGCGGGCTTTCTGGAGGTAACAGTAGCAAGCAGGACAGGTCTCATTCAGGACAGAAAAAACATCTGGTTGTTGCCAGGTTTCTGTAAGGCACATCACGTCCAGACACTTATCTAGAATGTGGTCATGTGGTCATTAGCACAAACATGTACAATCTTTTTTGTACGGAGAACTCCATCTATACTCTGTATTTAACAATGAGCGTGAATTGTCTTTGAGTCTACAGGACAAGCATACTGATGATTTTTTTCCTTCACGGAGGTGAATAACTTAGTAAGAAGAATTTAAAAATGTGCATCAAGCTATTTTTTGCTCAGGGATACACATCCAGCTCCAAACTTTGCAAAAATAAGAATTCTCCTTAATAGTTGAGTTTATATAAGACTTACTACTCTGATTTAATAATATAATCAATGACATTCATCACTTTAGCTTCAGTCCTGAGAGGAGAACTGGAAAACTCAAGCTTTCCGCCATTCCAGGAATTCAGAGATGGAAGCTGACTATAATCATACAGTCCCCACATCTTCATCAAGAATGAAAAAAAGATGTGGGAGGTTGGAGCGAATGAGCTGCAGGAAACATCTGACCATGGCCTTGTCCTTCCCTGATTTGTCCTTCCTCTCCTTTCATAAGGACTATATGGGGTAAGACAATATTTTCATATTGTTTTATTAAACATTATGTGACTTTATTTATTGCCGTCTACACAGACAGCTCCAGGAGGCGTTTGCACAGCCTCGGACCAGACTGAAAGGGTCCATTGAAGCACCACTATGTGAAATATAAAGCCGTCAGACAGCGTGACCCCCAAACCTCCTCAAAAAGGGACGCTGCATTCGACTGTCTGTGTGGCTTTCAGATAAATGACCAAATGTGGTGCTTAGTCCTAGATTGCTAAATGTGATATATTGCTGTATGCATGAGTTTGTGCACATATGGATCGACCAGTTTGCGTTTTTAAGGTGATTAAGTGATTCCTTGGTGGACGACTGCAGGCTACCAGGGTTCCAAATATTGTTCTCTGCCTTCCTGATGATCAACCAGGATTATCTGTACGAATCATTAGTGAACATTTCTCATCTTTCACTCTGCTTCTGGATAAGCTTGCAAATGCATTTAAATTAGCATGCCGTTGTGCCGTGGTCAAAATAATCCACGCCCTCCATTTTCAACATCTGCTTTTTAATGGAAACTTCCATTAGTGAAGATACCAGATTCCAAAATCACATTTAAGACTATGGAGACTGTGGAGAAACTATCGAGCAAATTGAAGGTGACAATTGGATTTTTGTATAGAAAAAAATAATTTTTTTCTACTGCTAGCCAGAGATATTATAATCTACAATTTTATCTGTAGCTCATTAGGGTGATATCGTATTACATGCTTCTCCATCCACCCCGAAACCCTGTGACTCATTCCCCATTCACCATTGCAGCCCATATGAAAATGTAGGATGGTCCTCTATGGCAGAAAGTTACATGAGCTTTCCAGGTGGAATTTAAGCACAATACTCAGTGGCTAGTCACAGAGCAACCTAACATTAGTTGTACCTCTGGAGGGGATTTATAAACTTCCTCACTTACAAATGGAATGAGCTTCAAAAACTCATCAAATTAGGTAATATTTCATTTGAATATTTTTAATTTAATATTTTGTAATCATACCTGTAACTGCTTCCTTTAAATCGTGATAATTTATTTCAGTCTATGTTTTTAATTTGTTTTTGTCCATTTCTTGCTCTCAGCTATCTTTAAAAGAAAAATCCAGATCTCAATGAGACTACCTGTTTAAATAAAGAACTAGGCTAAACTCAACTAAGAAATTCTGACTTCACCTAATGTTATTTAATCTTATCAGTAGGTGGAGTTTGGAAGGTGAAGCAAGGGGAGTACAATTTATTTACAATTAATGATTTAGATTGATGATTCTGAAGCTGGAGATCAGGGAAGACCACAGCCAATACCAGTTAAGCATACTGGTCTGGTGCATCCATGTACCGGCCTCTTTACTGACACAGCCTCCATTATCTCTCAGATCTGCTGTTTTCATCCTTCTATCCAGTACTCTTTCGTCGTTCCTTGAGTCATATAGACACATTGACCTTGCTAGCACAGAGGAAACATGCATAAACACTGCAGAACCCATAATGTCTGACTAGTCTGACACAGAGGAATGACTGCTCGAATGGATTCAATAATATGTTTGACAAGGTCATCAATACTAAAAAAGGAATCTGTTTACTTCCACAGCACGTCTTAACCTTGATCAGCTCTGTTGCTACAAAATGGCTGAGGTGAAGACTGATGACTCCTCAGCAACAGGCATTGGAACACTGCGAAAATCCACTTTTAAACCACAAAGCTTGTTCAAAGTATTCTTTATAAACGGGCCCTCATGGTAAAGAAGTGAACAAAGTGTTAGTTTGATGATATCCTCTGGATCAGATATAGGATTTGACATGAAGTGGATGAAATTCCGGCAGGTCAAGATGGGATAGCAAAACCAGAGAAGGGTTTTGGTTTAAAATTTGCTTATTGATTGGTTGGAGTTTTGGCTAGAGATTGAGGTACTGTGCCATTTTTGATAAGAGGACAGGAAATAGCTAGAGGGTCCTCCAATCTGCTTAAACCCCTGCTATAACCTGAAGTATTTCGGCATTTCAAGAGGTAAGTTAGATCATTTGTCAAAGCCTTAAGTGAAAAGTGTCACTAAACTGATGAACAGGAGACTAGGATAACCATTGTAGTTCGATGATGCCCTTCCCCTGTACAGAAACACACAATTAAGTAAAATTATACATATTTATGAGTCACTGTATTGAATTCATCCCTTATCTTCTGTGTCTCGAAAATATTCTTAATAATATTATTTTACACTTTTATTGATGTAATTATTTAACCAAAATCAGTTCTGATCATAACAAACATATCAAATATTAATTTACTTTATGGATTTTAACACTTTAACTACCACTTTGTTAATACTAGAACTATACTGTCATCCCCCACAGCAAATGTAGTCCCCAATCTATCACACTGTACAACATTTACCCCAACTGAGCTTTTCAAATTAAAAGTATGAACTATGAGATCAAGTTATGAGGTATACAAGATTACCGCATGAATCATGAGTTCATTCGTATACACTGGATTTGGATTAAAAAGGACAAGTTATGTGTGAAAAAAAAAGTTTTTTGTGAAAAACCTTCTGGTAGTGAATAAATATTAACTAAGGAATATGTCAATAATTTTTTATAGGTTCAGATGGTAATTCCTTTTCCATTTTTTAAAGTAATGTCGACATCGGTAAACTGTCATTAAATATTATATATTAATATAGTAATTTTGTCTTGAATATGCGATGAGAACATCTCTCGTTTGCTGACTGAATTATTGATATTTTATAAGATCTGAGGTTTTAATGACAAATCCCACTTTAAGACACAAGCTTTCCGAAATTGGCGTCTATTGTATCATCAAAACCACAATTAGAAAAAAAATCAAAAGTGAAAAGACAAAATAGTGCTCAGTGTGGCTAAAGGGTTAAAGGTGACATTTGTGTGCAGCTTTAAAGTTAGATATTGTTCAGGCTCAGAGTTTCCAGACACTAACATGGAAACGATCACTTCTACTAAAAATCAGCTGAAGGAAGTAAACGTTGAAGAACTGGGTTCTAGAGAAGGATGTGTCATAGCCTTCATGGGTTTTGGTTAAGGTTGAGGATATTATGCGATCATGTTGGAGTTGGCTCACCGACTCTATCTATAAATAGTTGTTAAGTAAACTCCATGTTTACAAAACTGAATGCAGGTTTACAAAATGAAGAATAAAGTGCGTTGGGTCAAAGATTCATCCATCACCATTGAGATTATCTAAGGCATAAGATCCGTCCATGCATATTATACAGCAATGGGCTCACGCACTCCTGACCTTGCACTGGATTCTTATTCTGTGGAGTCTGTTTGGATTTAGATGTGAATGTGTGCGTAAATGGTGTGTTGTCTGTCTGTGTTGTCCCTGTGATGAAGTGGTGAATTGTCCAGACTGAACCTCAACTCTTGGCAGCGTCGGCTGAAATTGCCTCCAGCCCCACGCCACCCTGAACAGCATAAGGATGGGCTTTTATGTAACAATTTTCAAGCTAACTTTGGGAACTTGGTTGAGAAAAGAATTCAAAAGGGGTAGATTTTGAAAAAAAGTTTTAAATCAGTTGCAGACAGACATAACATTGCGCTTTGTGAATAGATAGAGGCAGAATCATACAACCCAGATTGAGGCTTCAGTTGAACACTTTAAATAAAGTTAATTTGGTTTGCTGCCATTTGATGCTGCTGTTATCGTTTCAACAACACGGACTATTTCCGCCATCAGCAGAGACAATTCCCTGAACCATTTTCCAGGTGAGCTTCACCGAACAGCATGGAAGGTCTGATTACTCACACGGGTAACTTCCTGTCTCCAGCGTGCTATGCACCACATGAACCAGTCACCCTGCTTTCACCCCTGACATGTTTAACCTGCCATATCTGCTCACAAGCAGAATATTGCTCTTTGCTGCACCAGGGAGGTCAAATCTATGTTGTCCGCATTACGTTGTAAAGCAGCAGGAAGCAGCAACCAAGCTTAGTTTAACATGCAGCCCCCCAGCTCTCCCTCCGACTTTCCATGCTTCTACCCAGTCATGAATTATAATCACATGAAAAGCATGACATTAACCTTTTTCTACAGCGAGCAGCCGTCACATCATCTCATGTGTGACCTGTGATCTATCCTGCTGATGGTTAATTTTGGCTGGCAGAAGGTGGTCTCCTGCTGGGTGTCGGAAGGGGTGAACAACCTGCCATGAGACAACTGGACTAAACACTGCAGCGAAAAAAGAAGGTTCGCCCTGCGGATTTGAAATAACACAACACGCAAGATACCTTAGTGAAATGGATTGCGTCATTGGTGGCATGCTAACAACCGTAGCATGCTGTTCAGACACTGACCCTTTAATCTGGAATGTTTCAAGAGCATAAGGTAAACAAGCTTATCTGGAGCAATTTATGGATTGGGTTATCAGGGGATAGAATTATCTGCAATGCCAAGATCACAGCACTGGCAATGGGCTCAAAGGTTCCATTTATAATCTTCTTACAAACAGGAGGATTACGTAAGGTACGGGAAACAAAAGAACTGCATATAAAAGTCGACTAAATTGAAAGAGATGGATATGATTCAGTTGTGAGATGATGAAGGTCGCTCCCTCTCCATAGTATAAATGGAATATAATAATTGGACTGTACTCAAATAGTACTTTTGTAGTCTGCTTGACCACTCAAAGTACTTTTACAACACGAGTCAGCATTCATCCACTCACACAAACATTCTTACAGTGATGATATTGGCAGCCATGCAAGGCACCACATGCTTATTAGGCACGGTAACAGTTTACGCCATTATTCACTAACCAATGGAACAGCCATTGAGGGCCACTTGGGGTTCAGTATATTGCTCAAAGACACTTCTTGTGGACTGCAGTGGCCAGGGTCGAACCACTGACCTTGAGATAGGTGGATGACCGCTCAACCAACTGAGCCACCGTCGAAGGAGTCATGAAGCTGATTCATTAAAGCCTTTCTAAATTTTTCTTGCTGTGTAGCTCTGCAGCTCGGACGAAACAGCTGATCACGGGAATGAATGCCAACTGCTCGGTGATTATGAGCACAATCGCTTGCAGATTATGCTCATCGTTCTATGGTCGGGTGAATTAATCACTGTTTCAGAGTTCAGCTAGGGCTGAATGGTTTGCAGGTAATAATGAGCTCCTGGGAAACTGCTTCTCATTTCAGTGTCATCAGAATAACGCTCACGTTTCCAATGCAGGAAATAAATTAGGCTTTTTTCCAGAGACAAGGGAACAAGCTATAGCTGTGTTTTATTTGAGCCTCAGAACTATCAGAGAATGAATATATGATTGCTAGCTTTTCATTCTCAGATACAGTATAGTTTCAGAATGTAGATTTACTGTGGGCAAAGTTTGAAAGGGATATTTTTGTCTCCATCCAATTTCTTCCTATATCCCGGGTTGTGTCGCAGTGGCAACAGGTTAGGAAGGGAATTACAAGAAATCGCTCTCCACAGCGCTCCAGCTCAGTCCTGAGCTGGACTTGTTGTTGTCTCAGATATAAACCTTTATTTTCCTTTGTCTGTAGGTTATAGATGAATCAGTTTTTCAACTGCATTCTGGAGAATGTTTGGTGATTAAATGACTGGGTCAGAGCCTCTCCAGAACCAAATGTCATGTTGGGTGTTCATGGTCTGCAGTGATTAGTACCTACCATAGTGATATAAGGAAAGACAACTGGTGAACCGAAGACAGTGTCATGGAGAATATGGGTCCTAGATGCATATGGGGATTGAATGGTAGCCCGTGATATCCGATCCAACAAAAGAGTTCCTATATAAATTACTAAAAAAGTTCATGCCGACATCACAGCTGAACTCTTGTCCTCTGCTGAAAGCTCGAACAATGGACTCATCAACATCAGAACAGAACCACGGAGATGGCTGTGTGGGACGCTAAACTCCCAAGATCTCTATCCAATGTTATGGCGCATTGGTAAGTATCATTATTATATGACCATGGAATTTTATGGAGAGCACAAGAGATCATTTCATATTGACGTACAGAAAGTAGATGTCAATTCTCCTCTTCTACTTCCAATCATTGCTATATTGGAACAGGAAACAAGAGGAGATTGTGGTTGTAATTTCTATCAAATCAACCCGATACCACAGCTAATAGGAAAATGTGTGTCTTTCCACACTTTTTGACATAAAAGCAGCTGTGATTCAGACCCACTGTAAGAAAAGGTTCAGACTAGATCTGGCTGACAGAACCTCAAACTTCCGTGAGTTATAACAGTGCTCTGTAAAACACCACCTAATGGAATGGACCAGATTCCACTCCTTCCACAGGACAGTAAGGATAGAGGCACAAGCTCAAGCGCAAAAAAAATGATCTTGAATGCTTTTTCAACATGCAGGTGGAGAAGGTGTTCGACTGTCCAACTGTTCAGAGCAATAGGAAGTATGTTAAAGAGGTGTAGAACCAAGTACAGGCAGGCTGGAGAGTTGTGTCAATAGTTCTCTGTGACATAGGAGTTGCAGCAAGAGTGAAATGAAAGCTTTACAAGATGGTAGCGAGAGCAGCTCTGCTGTCTGGTTTAAAGACAGCAGCTCTAACCAAAAGACAGGAGGCAGACCTGGAGGTGGCAGACCTGAAGACGTTAAGATGTTCTTTAGGATTTATGTTCTTGCAGTCTGAATACTGGAGGGAGAGGACGCTGGCGGAGACTCACTGCTCCGTCTGGTATTAAAATTTAACTCTTTAATACATAATATGAAAAACAAAACCAGTCACATTCCGGACAAGTGTTTGGACGTAATGTGCCTTACAGAAACCTGGTAACAACCTAATGTTTTTTCTGTCCTGAATGAAACCTGTCCCACTGGCTACTGTTACCTCCAGAGAGCCCGCACAATGGTCTATAAACTACCGCAGTAATTTGGACTTCCACTTCTATTGCCTGAGATCTCTTCTTTTGAATGCCCGGCATTTAATTGTAAGCCCCCTTTCTCCATGACCATAATTCTAATCTTTATAAATTAAGAATATTATCATTATTATTATTTAGGAGTGAGGAGGATGGAGAGGATTAGAAATGAGCAGATCAGAGGGACAGGTTTGACTCAAGGCCTGGGGTGGTTTATTTGATTTTTGCAACCACTACCGGTTTTCGTGCAGATTCAACAAATCTCCTCCAAGTTAACAGGCTCATCTTTTTAATTTCATAAAACCAAAATGTGGCGACAGCTGCGCCTTTTTGTTTTGCTTGAATGCTAATGGATCAATAATCTTCATGTTAATAGATATAGTCCATATAGATATAGTCCATTTCGTCGGACAGTTGGTCGCCTCCAGACTTTAACAGTCAATTGTGCTAAAGGCTATTCTCTAGAATTAGAAGAGGTGCAAGCAGAAGATGTCATTAACAAGTGCCAGTCAATCATCGAAAAAAAGTGGAATTGACGTGGAAATTATGATTAAACTGATGTGATGCCGTTGAAGCAATTTTGACAACAAATGACAAAATTGTCTCAAATAATCCGGATCAGATTATTAGTTCTGACAGGCCTAGTACTGGCGATTTAGATTAACAAAATCACCAACATGTGTTTGGACTTTGGCCCCCCAGTTTGAAAGGAAACTGGGGGGCCTTTGGGAGAATCTGCAGGTACAGTCATCAAGTGGATTTGAACCCAGAACTTTTTTTTCCTATGAGGCAAACAGAGCGACCCACCATGCCTTTGTGCTGCCCACCACCAGCAACTAGTGGAGGTATTGCGGCCATTATTCAAGCTGGACATATCGACTATGTCTACGGACAAGACGAAGAAGAAAAAAAGTAGTGAGAAAGCAAGAAATATCTCCATCATCATCTAACGGACCACAATATGTTTGCTGTCAAGAGCTACAATAAATCAGCCTGTAGCGTTAATATATTGTTCTTCATATGACAAATTATTACACCGGTGAAAAGTTGATTCTGTCAGCACGGAGTATGAAATCTACACCAACATGAGACATGGTTTAAAGAAATATTGTCTGTCTTAAACCTGGAGAGATTCTACAATGAGATGAAGGATGGGTGTTACTAGAACATATCTAAGAACATCCACTGGTAATTTATTTCTCCAATTACACTTTTTTATTTTTTTCAACCACATGTGTCCTCCTGGGTCGAAACTAACTTGGTCTGGTTTGCTTTTTATAAACCAAAGAGAATGGAATCACATAATTCTGTGTTATACCATTTAGGTCAAAGTCACTCTATCTAGTCACCACAAGTTTTACATAGTGTTTTGGAATTTAGGTTTCAATAACCAAATATGTGTGAAATTATACCTTATTTTATTTATGTTTACTAAATCACAAATGGACGGATTATGGACCCATTTTATTTCAAATGGGAATAGATACTATAAATTTGAATATAATAGCCATAATTCAATGACGTAGTGTTCAATAATTGTATCCCAAAAAGTTTAGGATCTCATGGAATCATCATCACCACTGCTGCGTCCGCGGAGTTAACGCGATGACTCAAAAACTATTTCACGATTGTGAAATTCTGACAATAGGGGCAGCTTTATCGCCAAATTTTTTTGACCGTAGTTTCTCAACCATCGGTTTGATTTAGTTCAAATTTCGTGCATATGAATCAACTCGAGTGTTCTGTCAATAGGAAAAAATGTTTCCACCAGGAAACGCGCAGATTGTAGAGAACTGAAAATGTATGATTGTTTTAGAAAGCTAACAACAAAATTTAAAAAGTCATTACTTATCATACCGTTGGTTTTCCTCCTTTTTCCTGCATATCTGCTTTCATCACTTGAGGGTAACACCTCCAGCAGACCACATATGAGTGACTAAAATGCTTATTGGAATTAAATAAAAACCACATGAAATGCTGCTTTTCTTGGATGCCAACATATCATAGCTCCAGTGGAACACATGCCCCAAAGACTCAAAGGTCAGTATCCAGAGACGAGAGGTGGCGCCCTACAAGCAACAGATTGCTGGAGATCTAATCACATTATGCCCATTTAGGAGCTAACAAAGCTGTGAGGACGGGTCGACAGGTCCACTAACGAGGAACTGCACAGGATAAAAAGCTGTATGACACCAGAATTCTAAAACTCAGCTACTGCACGAACCCCTCCAATTTAACAAGTGCTATTGGGAAAGCCTTGAGGAAGGACGTTTAGTGAACTCCATCTTCAATCAACAACAAATTGAAATGGAAAGTAGTTTATTTTTCAACAAATATAATGCATTTTCCTGGTTTTCAGATGACCTTTTTCTCCTCTAGACGTTATTCAACCTGACCTCAGTTCTTTTGATCAAAATCAGGTTGAATACATTTACACAATTCAAAGGATGTCATGTTTCTGCACTAACCATCTCTCTCTCATTCTCTACACATCCTTCTCTTATTATTAATATTAATGCATGTTACTCATTGACTGCTTCCCCTGGAGTCCCTGTGATTTTTGACACTACAGGATCTCATGGATCACAGCTGGACCTGCTGCCGTGGACCCGTGGTTGATGCCCACTGATGACATTATTATTACTATGATTGCCATTATTAATTGTATTATTAATATATTATTATTATTATATTTGATGCATCCCTGAGGAGCACACCTCACCCCCTCTCCTCCTGTTTTATGACCATAACAGACAACATTGGAATGTCAAAAATATAAAACTCAAGAACTGTTAATTGGAACCTCATCAACAAAAGGACTGACGCTATGTAAAGTTTTCCTTATTTCCTTTTACAACTTACACAGCTAGAAACTATGCAAAATTCTCTTTACAGCAATATAAAACATGTTATCGTTATCTGCTCAAATAAGCAACCTGGTTTTTTTTTAGCTTGTCCATCTTCAGTAACAAATTGCCATCTAGCGGTCATTAATAGAAACATCACTGCGAAAATATGTCTTTCTATTCACTACTGTCAAATATGTGAATATGTATGTCTTACCTTATCCAGTTTAATAAGATGAATGAATAGTGATTGTAACAACTTTATTCTTAGAAAGGTTGCTAATCTTTGATTGTTTCACATGTACTGATCCTCTCTGCTACAAATCTGATAGATATGGCTTATTAACGCAGATGTCCTTGTAGATAAGCTAGATTTGTTCATATCTTGATTACTGATTTGCATAAACACACATTATTCTATATCACATTATATAGAATATATTTTAGAATATATGGTATCTATATCTATCTATATAGATATAGATATATCTCTATATATATAAATATCTATATATAGATATCTATATATAGATATATATATCTATGTCCCTCATGAGTTTGATCACTCTCTGGCCATGTTGAAAGATATATTCTAACTATTAAAGACTCTGAAAGACTATTCTAACATGTTACTATCAGACCTTTATTTTTTATCTCTACCCCTGTCTACCCTATTTGCATTATACAAAGAGAACCCTGCCTCTCTGTTCATCCCTTCATGCAAATAAGTTACTGGGACACCCGGACGGGTATAAAAAGGGGATGACGCCCTGCTTCGCTTCTTTCCTTCTTTCCTACTTTTATTGTTACGTCTTTATTTCATTCTCCATTTTTCAACTTCAATTCTGCCTTTTTCTAATGTCGTTTGATTTTCGTTTAAAAAAGTTTAAAAACTTTGTAAAAACTTTGTAAAAACGATATATGCTCTGCTGAAAACATTCAGCCTTAACCCATTTGGCGGTGCTCCACAAAAGAACTTTTTTTGACAGTCATTTTAACCGTCAAATAAAAAGGTAATTCTACTTGGACCCTTTTGATTTTCCTGAATTCTCAACAAGGTAATTGTTTGTCATCCCTGTATATTACTGACAGTCTTGTATGCCCCTGTAAAGAGCCCATCTCTGCCGTCCCTTCATCAGGTAAGGTATCCTTATCACGCCAGTCATCGCCACTCTGGATATCATCTCTAATTGAATTGAAGTCAGCTTGGCAGCTGTCTGCACAATGAGAGAACAGGGGCTCATGCTTATTTCCACCATGCTGGGGAAGAAATCACTCATGAAGTTCGAATATTTGCATAATGGCAAATGATTGGCAGACAGGAGGAAGCAAGACCGGTTCCTGAGTGTACAAAGCAATGGAGCTGCAGACTTAGGTGAGACGGGGTGAGCGGGATGATGAGCGACTTGGTCACAGAGGTGTACCGTTGCAGAATACCACATAGCTAATCCGAGTGAACAAGTGTCAAGCTTCATTTTAGTGAGAATAGAAGACAGGCATGAAGAAGCTCCAATTCATGGGTGCAAAATGGTTTAAACTACTCGAACGCAAACCCATGTGCAGATCCATTGTCCCGCCTGTCAGTTTTAATGACACCTCAGCACTTCCGTGACCTCTTATTAGCCGGTCCCCGTGTCACAACTCATTTGCTTATTGTCATTTTCGATATTCCCATATTATAGACATTGCATGATGAGAGAAAAAGAGTAGGACAACATGTTTCAACTAAAAGAGATGCAATAACTTAAACGTTCCTTCCATATGCTTCCTCTTTTTCACCTCGGCTAAGAAGTTTATCTTTTTTCACCGGCGTTGGTTTATCCATTAGCAGGATTGCACAAAAACTACCCAAACTATCTCCACATTGTGGTGCACACTACAATTAATTAGCTCTGGTTGTGTGGAAAATAGCGGCCGGCGACAAATGAGAAATCTCTGCTGTTCATTCAGTAGGAATTTTAATTGCTTGTTGAAAAATCATTAATGGCAGAGAATCAGAACCTAAACTGGTCATGAGGCCCAGAGTCACTCCAGAATAACGACAAGGGAGTTCGCCTCAGGTGATCAGGTGAAGTATTTCATTTTTTTGAATACAGACTAAGCGATTGTCTCCTTTACAATATAACAAACACACATATTTGAACAGGAGATTTATTTTCTCTCTAGACACACATTCCTTTCACCACGGTTCCATTAATATTCGGTGTAGTTTGGCCTTTGGTTTGTTGTGGTTACATCCGTTTGTATAAACTTCCTGCTGACTAGCTTGAGCAAGAATGGCCATTCACTGAGGAACCAAGATGGAGGCATTACAGCAAGTAAACAGACAAGTCAGAGAATAATAAAATGAATTGCTTTCTAGTTCGCTGAATAGTGCTAGAGATTTGCTCTGAGACTGACTCTGTAGCGGTCAGTAAAGGTAAAGGTCAGTGTGCTAGAGGATGTTTATAAAAAATGTAATGAAAATTCACTAGAAAAGGAATGAAACAGCAATGACTTCATTCAATATTCATTTAATTAACCCAACACAAGAAGTGTTTTAATGCAAACTTGGAAAAATATTTACCGTGGTAATATAACAAATGTTGCAAAATGTTTAACATTATAACAATATTGATTTGTGGTAGTCAATTCCACTGCTAATATGTTCTTTTGAATATCCAGGCCAACTGATTCGCCATTTACGTCGGCAAATGCAGCATGTCTGGGTGATGTCTGGAAAGGTTCATAAGTGAACAAGTCACACTAGAGGGCTTGAACCATCATATTGTTAATGAATTATTGGGTCATTCTTATAAGAGATTAATCAAACAACTTCACACTGTTTTTAATTGTATTGTTAAAATATTTTGGTGATTACTTTATTTCAGTCTCGTGTCTGATGACATTGAAGGACATCTTTTAAAGCTTTTATTACTTTCGATGCCTCCTTCGTTCGGATAAATTCCCCCTAAAGTGCTGCTTTATGGCCATTTCAAAGGCTCATTCAGACGCCATCATTCTACAGCTCTGAAAGGAAATATAAATGAGTGGAGACAAAGAATGAACTTCAATTAACCATCAAAACACAGTCATCATGTCCATGTATGTCGTTTCACTCTCTTTCTTCTGATGAAGCTCGGATCCTTCTCATTGACAAATTTGACTGAATACCAGAATAATAGTCATTTCTCAATATGCACATTAGGGTAGTTTGACAGTTATCAAAGGCGATACACTCTAAAACAGAAATATTTTCATGAGCACAAGATAAACACTAATATCATGTGGGACTTCAATGAAATTCAGCATCAAGACTTCGTATGTTCTGGGTTAGCATTGCTTCATGTCCATCGTTGACGAAAGTTGTATTCATTGATTTTCTGTTACAGCTTATACATACATGATTACCCGATTTTCCCTAAGCTTACTTAAAAAGTTTTTTTTTTTTTTTTTGAATATCTTTGATTTTGGTGTTTGTTGGGCTGTTTGATAAAGGTTTTTTATAAAATTCTTACATTGTAGGCGTACAAGCTCACTTTTGCTACTAGGACAGTAATTATTGCTACTAAGGATATAAAAATGTAAGCAACATGATTGAGAAAATTATTAAAGCTAAGCTTTCATCAACAAAACTAACTTCTCATGTTTGTACAAATGTTATCCAGTATTGTAGAGTTTTATTTTAAAGAAATAAAGAAACACCTCATTTATGATTCTTTCATATTATGTTTTCCAGAAATAAAGCGTTTTTAAACATATCATGCATTTCCTGTTTTATAGAAAATTGTATTAAGATAGAAAGTAAGGGTTTGTATCAAGGATTTTTGGCATTATTAATGCTTCAGAGGGTGAAATTATCATAATAATATGACAGTTGTTGTATGTCTGGCAGTACTGGTCACTAATAGTTTTTTTTAACCCCACAAAAATGAGATGCGCTTTTACCATCACAAAAATATGTAAAAAAAAAAACTGAAGGCATGACAACGTAGCTGCTCAACAAAACTCTATTAGGTTATTTGCAGTCACTACTGTCCTGCTGATCTCTGGCCAGGTCGGACAATGGAGATGGATATGACTGCATTAATGATGAATGGAACCAATAGACTGCCTTCTGATTTAATTAATCGGCATATTTACTGTCAGAGAAGTTTTAGAAGGGTAAAAATAACAACAAAAAAAAAAAACCTGTTAATTAACTAATGTTAATCAGGGTAAAAGTTTAAATAATCTTGAAAACATCGTATGCACCCAAATGCAAGTAAATGTTACACATGCATGGGTTCGCTTCGTTTTATCGGCTTTTGCAAAGTGCAAACCATTAAGATAACATAATTTACGGTCAGATACTGCATCTTGCGCTCCCTCAAGCTTTCCTTCCCCGTCTTTGTCTTCACCATTTGCTCATCTTTTCTCAGCACCCGATGGGTGGGAGTAAGATATATTCAAATCATTAGTCTGTCTTAGTCACACTTTAAAATTGATTTGAAATGGAGAGGAATGAAGAGAGATTGAAATAATATCATCACAGCATTTATCTGAGAGGCAGAGGAGGACGCACATTGGGAGCATCTCATTCCAGCACACCCCAAGGGAATGGAAAATTAATTAGCTCTAATTTCTGAGAATTGTTTCATACCAGAGAGATTGACAATGGAGATGGAGGGAATGGAAGGAGTATTGCTAAGTTCCACAGCGATTCATACCTTCAGATGTTCACTGGAATTGCTCCATTTAAGCCCGAGGAAGTGCTAACATTATAGTGAGCAACAATTAATTTATTAAACAAGAGCATCCAAAGGAGTGCTTATGAGAAATATTCAATTATTTCCATGTTCTTTAACCTTTACCGCTGTTTGTATTACTAGTGCTGCTTTCATTGAAGATAATGCAAAGTGGCATTTAAGAAGCAATTTGTGGACAAGCAGAGACCTCGATGAACCCTTACAATCGTTTGGCACATCAAAGTGGGATGGGGGGGGGGGGCATTTTGCTGGAAAAATGAAAACAAACTGTAAGTCTCTGGTGAAGGGGATGGCAAGTACACTGGATGCTCATTAAAACAAAAAAGAATGGGAAAAGTCTTGGATGGTGCAGCTTAAGGAGATTTTAATATCTCCCCCCGACTTGCATGGATATCCGTGACCCACTCACACAACCACATCGCTGCACTTCTTCCTGTGCTGTTACATAACAACAAGGCGGCTTGTACTGCAGAGAAGGAAGAGGTTTGAATTAGAGGAAGTGAAGATCGAGAAGGACACGCTGAGGCGGGGGCACAAACAACAATGATCCCTGATGCAAAGGTGACGCTGCATCTCGCACCAACCTGTCATCCCCCGAGCCTCATAAAATGTTGACGAGCTGCCATAACCCAGAACTGGGCGATTTTATCACACTGACTGATGTAGAATAATAATAATAATAATAATAATACATTTAATTTATAATGCACTTTACATTTGGATCAAATCTCAAAGTGCTACAAGGCAAAAGCAGATAAAAGCATCAATAAAAAAATAAAATAAAATAATAACTATACAAAAATGTGACCAAAAGCATTAATGTTAATTACAGTTATAGGTTCTGCTAAAAAGGAAAGCTTGAATAGCTGCTGGACTACTCAAATATTTTTTCTTGTTACTTCATCAACAGTCAGAAAGACAGAGAGAGAGAGAGCACTGTCTAATATCAGCACTTGCCATAAAAATAATGTATCTTAGCAACAAATCCACAACATCTTCTTTTTTTTTCACCTGAGTTGCTGAAAGGCAATTTTCTTTTGTTCTTGTAATGACAGTATCAGTAAAATCAACACTTATCGTGATTGGCTAACACTATAAAAATGCATCTATGTTGGAATTGTTTATAATGAGGTGAACCTCTAGCTCCTGCAAATGTCTTCAAAAACTCCTCACAAGCAGAACCTAAACTCTGCCACAAACAGGACAAAGGTTGCATAATATGTTATAGGAGCTTCAAGTCGCGGATAGATCCCTTGCCATCTGTGAAATAAAGCCTCCAGGTTGAAATTTTTGTCATGAGTTAGTCTCAAGAAAGAAAAAATTTCCTGCCACAAAACGTTACTCAAGTTGGTGTTATTGCTTTTGAACCACTCATTGCGTGAAGTGTAATATCCATCATTTCTTGAGTTCTGATATTGAATTAGGGTTGCAAAACTCAATCACATTTATTCTTCCCATAATTCAACGAGTAATGTTGACATTTAAAATGCAGAAATGGAACAGCACAAAGCCTCTGCAAACTACTACCTTTGCAAACATTTCATGGATGCAGTCCAGATGAACATTGTATACATTAAAAGACTTTCACAAATATTAAATAGATAGCAGACGTAGGAATGAAAATTAAATGTTGAAAAGAGAGGGCAAACAGCTCATTCCTCGAAGTGGATCATCACCCGTTGCTTGGAAGTATTTCTTATTTAGTGTGAATGATGTGCAAAAAGAGCTTGAGGGTTGTGTCTGTGCTTACAAAGCAACACAAGAAACTTGTTCAACCACTAGAAATCCACCAAAAACACTGTCTTTCCATTTGGCGCAGGGAGTCAATGTAACACCAAAAAGTTGTGCTGACAACATTGGCTGAATTTTGGTTGAACTTCAAGATCTGATATCAGTCAAAACCAACATTATGCTATTGTCTGGAGCCAGTTAGGCTCATCCAATGTCCCGCCTGATTTGGGGCAATGGATAGAGTACCCCCATTCATTAATCAGCCAATTTGGGGTTTTGACAACTATATTATTGATTTTCAACTAGATTCTGATGTCTGTTGGACAACTCGAACAGGATGAACTTTTCCCTCGAAGTGGATTATCAGCCGTTAATATTTCAGATTTAGTGTGAGTGATTTTAAACAAGGATAAATCATATACAAAATCACAACATCCGCTAAACGTTGGAAACAAAAATCCTGTTCACGCAAAACTCAATTCAGCATGGACATCCAATTCCAAAAGACTTCATCATCCAATATCTGCCGAAAACTAACATCCATCCATTTTCTGAAGCCATCTGTTTTCATTTGGGGAATTGCCCAATGTCCTGTTAGACAATGGCCAAAAGATGTAGTACCCCCGTTTTCCATCAACATGATTTTCAGTTTAAAACTAATGGCTACTTCAGGAGTCCATATTCTGTCTTGTATGTTCTGGGTTAATTGCAAAATACTTTTTTTAATGTCTGAAGGAGCAGAGGAAGATTTTGTGACTCAAAATGGCCCATCATCAATTGTTTGGATGTACTTCATATTTAGTTGTAGTTTTTATCAACCAAGAATAACATCATATGCAACTAGTACTATGGAGTTTTTTCTGTGCCGCAACGCAACACAATTAACCTGTTCAACCACGTAAAACACGTCTGAAACTGCTGCAGGATGATTGCATGAAGTGGCAATGAAAAAAATCAATTCAGACATCCATACCAGCAACCCTATACAGAGGGATCTCACAGCTTTGGAGACCTTTGCTATGACCTTAGACCCATGGTGCATGAATCTGACATTCATGATGTCAATGAACTCTTGTGATTTCCGTATTGATCAAAATTATCTTCCGTATTATTTCCGTATTATTTCAGCCCAAATTGTGCTGAATTCATGTTCTCTCAAAAAAATCATAATTGAGAGGCTGGATGTTTCTTTTTTTGAGGTGACACTTTTATTTTGTGTTTCAGCGTTCATGCTGTGTAATGTGAAAGAAATTTAACGGACTCAGCATTTATCAGATTTAATGTCATATCCTTGTGGAGCTCTGTGACTATTTATAAGTCACAGTGCTGCTGACAGAGAGAGATAATTAGTCAACACACATGCGTCCTTGAGGTAAAACAATGCAGTAATACATAGCATAGTAATAGATAATGACCATAAATGCTAACCCTAATCCCTGATTTCAGATGAACATATCCCCTCTTACGACAAAATTAGGAGATCAACATTTCTACAGCTTCCAGAACAGTATCACCGTTGACATTAACTACTTTCCTTGCATTCATCTTTGATGTGTAATCTGCTGAAAAGCCTGAGTTGGCACAAATTAAAAAAGAAAAGGCTCCACAGGTTAAGTCAGAAATCTATATGATGCATGCAACCTTGGAATTTATAAAATTGGACACAGTGTGAAAGCCCATAACTTGGACCTCATTAAGCAGCCAGCATGAGTGATCTCAGCACCGACATTCCTGCCACTGAAAGTCAGGTGGGACCTTCAGTGACTGACTTGTTTTAATTGACATAACACCCACTGTTCCAATTCACCTGCGTGCCCTTTCTAAATGTTATTGAGTAAAAAATATATCCATTGACTTGAAACAGAGGGGAATTCCAAAAGGTCCTTTGTGAAGATGGTCCTACTTGTAGTTTGAATTTCTCACAAAATATCAGATGAAAATTTCAACTGTGGTCAGTTTGTCTATCTTACTGGATGGATATTTCCATCTATAGTACTTTGACACTCAAGAATATTTGATGACATTTATTCATAGTGTTAGGGACAGTTTTATGATCTGTGAATAATGCCAAAATGTCACATCTATTAGATTTATGTACCCTGATCTGGGAAGACTTGGTATAAACATAATGTGTTTTCTTTGCTAAACAATATCAGTGTATATATCTGTATTTATTACAACTTTTCATTGCACGAGGAGAAAATGGACTGAGAGCTGGACAGGAGGTATAATGGGGCAGCACCAGTGATGCTGTTATATGGATGGATGGATGTATGGTTGTATGGATGGATGGATGTATGGATGTATTGATGAATGAATGGATGGATGAATGGATGTAAATTTGAATGACAAATAAACTCTGTCTATGTCTATATTAAGAGGGGATGTATGGATGGATATATGTTACAAAGGGATGGATGGATGGATGATAAGAGGGGATGGATGGATAGATGGATTGATGTTAAAAAGGGATGGATGGATGGATGGATGATAAGAGGGCATGGATGGATGGATGAAAAGAGTGGATGGATCAAGATAAAACGGGATGGATGAATTTTAAGGGGGGGGGGGATGGATGGATGGATGGTTGACTGCCTCAGAAAAAATAATAGAAAAAAGAAAATCAAGTTATTAGACTACTTCTAACAAACCATATTATATTTTGCGAAACTCTGGCAGCTGTTACCAAGGTTACTGTGGTGAAATCAGAAAAATTAACTTGATGCTATCTTTCAAAGGACAGCCTGTTCAACCTTCCACCTTACTTTGTAGTACTTTGTTTAGACTGATATAAAAAAATTGAATTCTAAAGGAACTGCAGCCTGCAGGACTGTAGGAGACACATCGCCAAGTCTCTGCCAAAAAGTAACATGGAATGGAGTACTGAAATGTCTAACTGTGCTTGAGATTATTCAGAAACAGTACCGTAGGAAGTTGTTTGATATGGCAGAGAAAACGATTTTCATGTCGAGACACACACAGATAATGAGTTTAACATATTCTGCTGATTCAGCCGCTGATGTATTCTGAGCTGTTAGAGCAGCAAGATGTTAGAGAGAGACAGATTTACATTTCCTTCACATGGACCCACATTCTTTCACTCTGGGGAGAAGATGAGGGTTTGGTTCTCGGCTGTGGTTTACTTCTTAGTGGACAACGTGAATCCAAACAATGAAAAAATGCACATAATCAACTTTCCCAGTCTTTGGTTCAATCCAGTTGCAACTGATGAAAAACAGCGAATGGGACTGAACTGTGAAACCCAGCCGGCTCTGTTTGTTTACTTCCCCAGTGTGTACCTCCAGCAGGGAGGTCATGTTATAGCCAATGTTTGTCTCTGTGTTGGCAAGATTACGCAAAAAAAAAAACACTTGACACATTTTCATGAAACTTGGAAGGAGGGTTGGTCATGTGACAACTCCACTGTCACTTTCTTTCCATCTGTAACAGGAAATCATTAAACATGAATTCAAAGCTGTGTTCTCTCCAAATGAGCCACCAAAGGAAGCTCAACTGCTGCTTTGTATTTGTTGTGAAGTCACAGATGTGTTTGAAATCTAAACAAGAGCTTGTTTTATACCACAGAGACACAGCACTGTCTCAAAGACCTTCTAACGTCTAGACAAGGGAAGTATGGAGAATTTCAGTAGTGATAGGTGAGTTGGCGTTATCTGGCGTGGTGTTAAAAAAGGAAAAAACTACTCACAGTATTGCAATGACTGTGTATGTGATCGTGCTGCATGGAAACTTTAAGGCAGAATGACATCTACAAAATATTGGCTTTCAGGTGGAACTGAAAATGAAAACCTCACAGCTGATAAGCTTACATGTCACAGAGAGTTTTTCCAATGAGGCGAGGCGTCATTTGAGAAATTTGTTCTTACTCATGACTTTGCATGCAAAAAAATGTGACTCCATCAGTCTAAACGCAGCAGAATATAACATAAGCTTTCAGTTTAAAATGGAAAATGTGTTAATGTCAAAACTCAACTTTGGCTGGACATCAACCTCAAACATCAGCATCGGATGGTGGATTTCGATTGGACTTGTAAATTCGTAAAAACAAAAACAAAACAGCCACTCAGTTTTGGGGAAGTTGGAGTTGCCCAATGTCCCACTGATTGACCCCACTGTCCAGCCAACTTTGGGTTTTGATATCAAAAGGATTTTAAATTTCAGCTAAAATATGTTTGACGTTAGAGTCCTACTTCTTTCTAGTTGCGTTGACAACATGTGTGCCAGTTGGGTACAACAATGCGAAAAAGGTCTCTTTCCCAATTTCCACCAATGAGTCATTGACTACAACTTTTTGTAGTAAGGTCTCAATATGAGAGCTTCCTTTAAGTTCAACCCTGCTCTGCTAAAATACTGGTGAGCCTGCGGCTGCCTGCAGGAGAAGGCTAATGAGGCATCCTGCCAGTCCACAACCTGGCTCCTAGTCTAGCCTTGACTGCAGGGATTGAAATGACTTTGCACCTGTCGCCAACCACTAACATCCTAAAATGGAGTAGCAGGCAGTTTAAACAACGGCCACAGTAATAGTCACTATTTTAACTTGTGGAGTGGGTCACTAAAATACCACTGCAACTGTTGACACCTAACAACTTGAAACAACTACACCTCAGTAAGAAATGATCTCTCCTTATACTTTTATATTGTCAAGGAGATTGATATATATATATATTTTTTATCATAAACACAACATGGCTTTCCTAGTAAAGCGAGATGGTGTTCTAGTTGGAGAAAATAATCTCTTTACTAAATTATAAAATTTAGAACCAATGTAATATGTGGCAGCTTAAGGGCTGTAGTAAAATGAGGAATATTACGAATTGGATCAATCAGAGTTTCCAGGATATACTGAATACCTTATATTGCTGTTGATTAAATGTTTTACGAGATGTATTTTATGTTTGAATTGTAGCTTGAAACATTTTGTGTTGGAAAAAAAGTCTCATGAACAATGGGGACTGAACTATATGTGAGAGAGGAAATGGGATAGTGAAAAATAGGGAATGACTGGTAGTGATGGTAGTTGCACCAAAAGCGCTTAGCCAACTAGCATCACAAGTAGCAATGAAGGACATAACCAGACGAGTAGACTCATAGCATTACTCAAGGACTTTAGCGCTGGTAGCATGGGTTAAGGACTTAGCAAAACCAGTAACAGGAGCACTTAGCCAAAATAGCTCTGGTACTAGCAGGGATGCATTTAACCAAACTAATACTGTTAGAAGAAGTTAGTTAGTTGAAGACTTAGTAAATTAGCACTGTGAGCAGTGAAAGACTCAAGTCAAACTAGAACTGATGGAATAAGCGGAGGATATAGCCAGACTAGGACTGTTTACTAGCAGTGAAGAACTTAGCCAAATTATCTCCAGGAGTAGCCATTGAGGACTTAACAAAAGAAGGCCTGATATTAGTAACACAGGACTAAGCAAAACCAGCTCTCATTGTAGCTGCTAAGGACTTAGCAAAACTACCACTAGTAGAAGAAGTTAATGAGTTCACAAAACCAGCACTCAGACAAACAAATGCTGCTAATAGTAGCAAAGGTCAAACTAACTCTGGTACTAGCAGGGAAAGATTTAGTCAAACTAGCATTTGTAGTACCAGCCAAGTACTTTAGTGCAAACCACCATTGGTAGGACCAAATTAGCGATGTAGTAGCAGCGAACTGCTTGATGGAATCATACACCAAAGAGCCATAACAATAATACTTCCTCCCTTATATTGTCTTGGCCCCTTCTAGTCACTAAAACAGCTCTGTGATATTTCGTTGTATCAGTACCAGCATTAACTTTTCAGAAATTTGTGCAACAGTAGCTTTTCTGTAGAATCAGAGGACGGACTAGCCTTCACTCCCCAGGTCCCCGAGTCGTTTCACTTAGGTGATCAGTTGTCCTTCCTCAGACAACTTTGCAACACTCTTTTAAAAGTCAATCAGATCCTTACACTCTGACTCAACCACATCAACTTCAGGAGAAAAATGTTCACTTGTTGCCTAAGATTTCCCGCCCACTGACAAGTATCCATGGTGACATGATAATCAACATTACTCTAACCTCACCTTTGAGTGGTTATAATGTTTTAGCTGATCATGTCAGTTTGTCACTTGCATGTCTCTGACAGCAGGTCAGCATTATTCACTCTTCCAGCTAACTACGAGACTGTTACCCCCCTCAAGAGAGCATGCTGGGGAGTAAGTCACTGTCAGCACCGTCTGCTTCTCACACATGTGCCTCACAAGCACCCTGTCAACAAGCCAAAAAATGCTTGACACCATGCAACAAAGAACTTGGACATTGTAAAGGTGTTTAACCTCACTACAAAAAATATTATTTTGCAAACCGGAGAAGCAGCGAGACGGAACGCGTCATGTTTCACCTTTAGAGACGAGATGAGACTCTCTGATGATGCATGAGTGAGGCCTGGTTCTCCCGCAAAGTCGATACGTGGTTGATGAAGCGAGACAGAGATTCCATGTTGGGAGCAATCAGGGTAATTTCCAAGATGAGAAAAAACTATCTGAATCAATGTGCATGCTCTCTGCTGGGAGGCCTAGTTTACCCACACTGCAGAAGGGAGGACGTGCTGGATTAAAGGTGACACTGTGGTCTTGCTTGAGCTCAACTGGTAGATCTCATCAAAGAACCTGTAAATCATTGCAATCAGGAAGCTGGCGACGTTGTTGAGAGCTCTTGGCTAAGGCACTGACTCAATGAAGTTTGACTTGAACATTTATTTCTGGGGGGCCAACATGAGTTAATTATCCTGCTCAAATACAGTTTTACATTCAGATTTGATTTATTTCGGTAATATTTACATTTCTCCCATTCTTGTTCATCATTAATCTTTTGTTTGACGCATTCACAATGTGTCAAACTCCTTTTTGCAAAACTAAACAGCCCACAGTCTCGGTGCAAAGTAGCAAATATGTTGTGGTTAGTCTCTTAGGTAACTACACTATACTGGAGTCAACATAAACCTCTGCCTTTACAACCTCAACTGGCTCTTTACAATCTACCTCAGACCCCCTCAACCTATCTCTAAGGCTGAGCCCGGCCACCCTTCGATGGAAGCTCATCCAGCCACTCATATCCATAGTCTCACACTTTAAGTCACTCCCCAGAGTTCATGACAATAGATGAAGGTTGGAACATAGACTACACTATTTCATAGAAAGCTTTGCCATACAGCTCAACTCACTCTTTACCACAATGGACCAAAATAATGCCTGCATTACCAATGATACCAGAGACCGCATGTTCCTCCCATATTCCATTTTCTTATCAGTAATTAACAACACCCCAAGATACTTATACCTTATTTGTTGAGCAAAATGGGCATTTTAAAATGTAAATGGTACCAAAAACTCATCTAAATTAATGCAGGTGATGTCAATCACTAAGGTTTGACTCAATACAATGTTGCGAAGTGATGTGATATGGTAGTGGTGTCTTGACACATCTTATCTGATGCACCTCCAAACAGCAAAAGAATACACTACCATTGACTTAAGATGAGGTTTTTGTTGTTTGGTGCAATTACTTTCTGCTTGCCTAAAGACAACCCCGTCTCAGACCATTTCCCATTTTACAGACCAACAAGACCATGGCCGACCAGATGGGTGAAAGTACATTTGCCCTATGGTTGGGATAACGGGCCTAAGCGGTGCACAGGCATGAGATGCAGCCCATATATATCTATACCAAAGGAGGGATAATAAATTCTCGCCATGACATGGATAGTTTAATGGAAAGCAGACATATTTTTGTTATCGCAGGCTACAAGGGAGGCATATTAGACATTTCAAAACACGATTTGTTCAATATCTATTGAATAATGCAATATTACGGTTGCCGAGCTGAAACTATTCTGTCATTATGTTTACATGTTTTGTTACACTGCCAAGCATTGTGTATTTATTATATTATGTACTGAAGCTTAGAAGAATGCAGTGTGACCAGAAAACACGGGCCAGCCTTCTTTCCTTACATGCATCAATGAGCCTGGGCACCCATGATCCTGTTGCCAATTCATCACAATTTGGTCCTGTCATAGTCAGCAAGATCCATATAACTTACACATTTTCCCTTCTTCCAACACATCAGCTCTTGCACAAAATGCTCATTTGCCTCCTTTGTCTATGATATCAACGATATATATTGTTATTGTGACTAAGCCTGTCAGTGTTTATAATGTTATGGCTGGTCACATAAAGCTGAATGCACACAAATCATAAAAACATTTAAGTAATACTAAACACAAATGCAAATCACAGAAGTCACTAAATCAGTGGGAGTGGCCTGAATTGATGGGAGGAGCCTAAATCGGTGGGAAGATATCTGGGTTTGTAATCTTGCTATAAAATAGTCCCATCAACAGTTGGTGGAAGACAACGAAACCTGAAGTGTTTATTACTATACAAAAAGAGATTTACGGTTTATTGCGCTTTTTTCATAAAATGCTTATTCTCTAATAAAAGTTTTTACAAATGTAAATGTTTATGAGAAACATATGAAATGTAATGTAACGTTTTCAGTGTCTTGGGATTTTTCAATTTGATCCATCATACCAGCAGAGATGTCTTCAGCGTCATTTATTAGTTCTAATTATTTCCGATTCATATTTTGGCCCCGTAGCTTACGCTTTGCGGCCTAGTGCTGCTGTAGTGCAGCGGTTCTTCGCCGCTTACTTGAAACCGCCTTGAACCAGCAGTAGTCCACAAATCACTTGCTACTGTGCCGTCATTACCCCCAGCTGTTGTCCGGTCAGTGAGCTTCCCTACTGCAGATGACCCAGGAAGTGGGATAGAATGGATCCATGTCCTTTTTGTGAATGTCCCTGGCAAATCATACGCATCAACGCAAGAAGATAAGCTCTTCAAGTTTACGAATGATTGTCGACTAAAAAGTGGTGTTTTCTGCAATAAATGGAATGAACACTAAATTTACTGGACACAGGGATCAAACCTGAGGTGTTGTTGAATCCGATCTCCTGTCATTTGGACCATCTTGTTGCAGGGCAGAGAAGCCCAGGATTCCTCCACTCTTTCACAGATATTGGTGAGCAATGTTTTTCTTACCATGAAAGGAAAATACGCTTTAATATTCAAAGACCTAAATGACATTGACTTGTATATTATTATCATCCTGCCCTCGTTTGTTAATATGCGAGAGTACTGTATATTAAACCGGTCCTGGGAACTAAAACGGTTTGGAACCCCTGCTCTGGTGAATACCCATCTTAAAAATTTGCTTCACTGTTGAACTTTCAACAACACTTCATCACACTCTGTTATTAATCCAACCCTGTCTGTTTTGTCAGCATAATCTAGTTGTGGTTTTCCTTTAAAAAGAAATAAAAAAATGTCAGTCCATGATTTTCTCTGCTTTCCTCTCACATCTCGGGGAGATTACAAAAAACACAGCCAGATGTTGGATTTGTCTGAGCTACCATTCTTGCTCGGCTGAGGCAGAGCTCCAAGCCAACTGTCTCGCTGCGTCAGAGGGAAGTGGTCCATGTAGTTTGAATAGCCGGGCTTTAGCGGTAGATGAGCGGCGGTGGAGCAATGTCCACAGTTGCAAATACACAGAGCAATTACAGTAAACACATCTGTTGCTGTGGACTACCTGTCAGAAAGGGACATTTGTTGACTGGTTAACAAGCAGTTGTTTTTTTCTGATGCTGAGGATGCAGAGCTGAGGTTCAATGATTTTCATATAAGCAGATGACCCGTCCGTCTTGTCTTCCCTACTGTCCCACCTACTGATGAACTCTGGTCCTCAGCAGGAGGTTAGGGGCAATAGATTAACAAAAAGGTCTCAGTTTGAGTAGAGAAACCCCAATTCGAAGATCATTCTCCAGAGAAGTGACTTTCATGTTTTTTTAAGGGGCAATTCACGCGACGAAAAAATTTCTGATGTGGGGATTACTGGAAATTCAGTGAATTTGAGCGTAAAATGCTTAAATTATGGCTCTCTAATGTTATCTCAAAATTCATAAAGATCGTAAATCCAGAAGTGTCAGTGCTGAATAGATAGAAAACTTTATAAATCTCCATGGGGGAAATTTATGAAGTGGTTAAGTAGATACGATTTTTTTTAGATGTAAATATGCAAAAATGCAGAAATTACAAAGAAACCGAAAAAAAAAAATGATACGGTGCGATCTCGCAAAACATTTGCGTATCAATGGCTGATTCTGAGACACAAAACTTCTGGATATTAGTCAAATATAGTAAAAAATTAGATTTGTCAATTATGTAAATCTCTTGTCTTTTTTTTATTTTTTTAAATCTTACCTGGCAAACTTTAACTTGTTCTATAGGCTGTTTTGTTTTTTTGTTTTTTACCTATTACAAGCTTAAACATTTTATTTCACTTATTTATGAACGGTATTTTTTTCAAGTAGACTCAATGTACTAGTCAGTGGTGGAAGCAAAGTTACTCATGATCTGTTGCAGCTCCATCTCATACACATCCAAGTTCTGGGTTATTACAGTACGGATAAAATCAGTCATAAAGTTCAATGACATGTTATGAAGCTCCTGAACTCTTTTTACGCAGAGTTAATAGAGCTGATTCGTGGAGGGTCATTTCCTTTCAAATTTTTATGAAATACTTGCATACTAGCATCTATAGGGGCTACATCTGTACTTTACTCATTCAGGACTAAAAATGTTTCTCACTGTTTTATGTACTCCACAGATGAAATTAGACTACAACCCTCTAAATAGGAAGGAATAAAATCCTAGTGAGTTCTATACAAAGTCAAAAAGTCCGTCTTTTATGAGCGGTCTGTGGTGTATCTTTCGGTATTTCAATTTTGGAATATTCTATACAAGTGAGTTCTATACAAAGTCAAAAAGTCCGTCTTTTATGAGCGGTCTGTGGTGTATCTTTCGGTATTTCAATTTTGGAATATTCAGAAAGGAATGTAAAAACTTTTTACAATAATCAAACTGAGAAAACAAGACATGTTTCCTTTACATTTACAAAAAGAGATATGTAAAAAGGGTCTTCTATTTTCCAATTTGAATAGGAGAAAACAAAATCACTACAAAACAGAACAAAATATTTTGGGGTTCTTTTTGCATTCTGAGGCGAGATTCGGTCATTCAGGAGCACTTTAATGAGTGCGGTTCTCATGAGAGGGAGCGGCACATTGTGAGTTCTCAGTCAGCACGATAACTGTACAGCTGTAGTCTGGAGTCCGCTCCACCTGGGATCTTTACATCACTGAACAAGTAATACTGGTGTCTCATCAGCTCCAGTATGAATCATGCAGTAGGTTTGTCTGGTCGCTGATCTCAGTCTGCAGACAGACTAAAACGTAAAGTATCGCTCGGGTATGATAGACTTTATCTAAATGTACATACATTTCCTAAAAACGTTTACTGAATGACATAATTTCCAAGCAATAAACAATGGCCACAACATTAGAACCAGTAACTGGCGTTAATGTGGCAGTCTGTGTGGTTAGAATCAAATTAACTCGATTCCTGAGCTACTGATGTTTTTTTTATATCAAGAAGAAGAGTAATAGAATCTACCCCTGACATCTTTATATCGCCTGAAATACTACTGTTGAGGAATGAAGTGATGATTGACCGCACAGAATGCACCGGTCTCTCTCAAGCAACGTACTCTTAAGTGTGCTCGAAAAAAACAAATCCAGTCCCTTGTTTTCCAGTAGCCTTGTTTATTTTTTCATATTCAAATCAGAAAATGAAAAGTCCAAACATTTTCTAAATGTCTCTCATCCCTTTTTGACGGAAAAGGAAAAAGACCTTGTTTTACAATAGATGGAGATATACGGACCATTACCACAGATCTCATTCAATCTCGTTCCTTTATGGCATCGCCCCGCCCAGGCATAGTTCACCACATTTACACCACCTTGCTGATTCAGCAAAATTAAAGGACAAATCCAAGGAACATTTTTATTGTCTCTGGTTTCACCAACATTGCATCTCGAGTCTATCACTTAGTGTGCAATGCATCTCACGTGCATATGCACCTACCTCATCATCATTTTTATAATTATTCTGCTTCTACTTTTGTTCTTTCAATCTCAGACTTTAATTTTGTCTAATATTTTTCTTTGTCTTTTAATTCTCATCACTTCCACGTATCCGCTTTCTCGGCCTTAATCTCTCTAAATCCATACAGCAACTCCCCCTGAGCAGCTATATCCCACTCGATGCAGATCAGGTTTAAGAACTCACTCACACTTGTGCAATTACGTTTGATTTATGTACTGGTTATTCAATACTTTATTATAACGCTAAACGCTCTGGTGTCTCCAGAGCAGGAGCAATCCGCAGCGTCGTCTGCTCAAATTGACTCGAACAGCGTTCCCGCGGCCAAGAGGCCCACAAATAACATCCGAATTAGAGATGAGAGCCGGTTCTTTCTCCCAGACAGCACGTTCATCTGAGGAGACACACAGAGCGTTTTTATCCAAGGCCAGGCTCTGCTCTCTGTGATCACTCGGCCATGTTAGGGATGAAATGCTTATTATGTGGTTTTACTCTGGCCTTGTTTGTCGTGACCTTGATGGATCTTCCCATGGCGCGATGGAGCTCAGTGAAAAGAGTGGAGTTACCACAGGAACCGCCCTGGGCCAGAAAAAATCCTGACCCAAACACTTTCAAACTCTATTTTCTCTCCAATCTATGGTTCCATACAACACTTTCCCACTATCAGAGGATTCAGATATACATATCTGTTCTCCGTCCATCTGGCTGCGTTTTCTCCTTTTTTTATTCCTTTGCGTTTCAATTTTCTGCTACTAAACCACAAACCATTCTGTGTGCTTGTTCTATCCACAGTCTACGGTAACCCAGAATGCATTATAAATCAACATGTTAGACATCAAAGAAACAAAGTTAAATGTGAAGGCTCAAACTATAACTACTTTAATAAAAAAAATATTTTATAACGATAAAGTTCTTATTCTTGAACTGTGAAAGACAGATCAGTTCAATATTTGATCGTCACCTTCCCGTTCTACTTCCTGACCCGGGGGTCAGAGATAAGCAAGGTGGAGGGGCGTTGACTTTTAATGCTCCACATTTCTGCAACAAACTCACAGAGAAGAGAAGGTCTTAACTCACTTAATTTGGTGTGCCTACTCCACAAAAGCTCAAAAGCACACTGACTATTATCCCAAAAATGAATGTTATGGATCATTTTCAATTTTATACCCACATAGACCTTAGTGCGAAGAAGAACTAGATTGATTTTTGGAAAGGCATTTTTCTTAATTTTCCGACGACAGGGGGAGCTTTGGCTTCAAAAGTTTTCTGCCAGTAATTTCTCAACCGTTGGTCGTGTTAATACCAAACTTGATTCATACGAATGGACTCCCGGAAATTGTATTTATATTATATTGTACTGTAATAGTTCATAATTCAGTCACTATGGGGAGTTTTTTATTTTTATTTGACTTCACAGCTATTACATTAATTTGAGGAGTTCAATCAGGGAAATTGCCTGTACCACGCAGGGAATTGGGGACTTTTCAGGGATATACCCTTGCCGTCGGGGACGACAGCAGAGGCTTACTTTTCTAATCATTCAAAAGTAGGACACAGCTGTTTTGGTGGTAAAACAGCTATGTGTATGGCGTATTCACATGTTTCAGGAACAAAGACCGTTTCTTAACATTTGACAATATTCCAAAACCCAACAGAAGAGCGGCGAAGGGCCCTCTCCACACCATGTGTAATTTCCTTTCCATCAAATGTTGAAACAGGAGTAAAAGATTTCTGAGTGAGGTTTAGTTAGGGAGTTTTAACCAGGAGATATAGAAGCACTGACTGTAGCAGCTCAATACATGACCATGACCATGAGCCTGAACCTGACCCTGATAAGGTGGGGCTAGTCTTACCTACTATTTTCAGTCTCGATGCAGTTTAAGTCTGGAAGGACGATGGCAACCATCACATCGTCAAACAAGCTATACAAATTTATTATCTGCATTTGACCAATCCCCGAAGAGCAGTTGGCTTCTGTTCCCTTTAGGGGTCGCCAGTGTAGATTATCTGTTTCCATCTTGCTCTATCTTCTGTATCTTCCTGTCACACCAACCAATTGCATGTCCTCTCTCACATCAAGAAGCCTCCCTTTTGATCATCCCCTTTTCTTACTGCCATGTATAGCATCCTTTTACCAATAGATCCACTTTCCCTCCTCTTCACATGTCCAAACAATCGTAATCTGGCTTCTCCTACTTTGTTTCCAAGAAGTCTATCCTCGGCTGTCCCTTTGATGGTAAATAAATGGTAAATGGACTGTACTTATACAGCGCTTTTCTAGTCTACTTGACTAATCAAAGCACTTTTACAATCTGGGTCAGCATTCACCCATTCACACTAACATTCACACAGAGGTTGCCATGTAGCCACCACATGCTCATCATGAGTGTTAGGGACAAGATCCATAACCTCCGGCCTTCAATTGGCTCAAGTTTACACCCCAGGACTATGTGCTTGGAAACAACAGATACACCTGGAGCAGATCTAGACCGCTTTATTCCCATTGATCTGAAACAATTCACTTCCCTTATTTCCTTATCCAAAACAACAACCTGTCTCCTAGACCCTATCGCAAGTAGTCTACTTAAAGAAAGTTTACCCTTAGTCAGCAACTGTCTATTAGAAATCATCAATCTATCGTTAAATTCAGGCTACGTACCAAAGTCCTTTAAAATAGCTATAATCAAACCGCTGCTTTAAAAGCCGACTCTTGATCCTGAGGCTTTGGCAAATTCCAGGCCGATATCTAACCTTCCCTATAATCCTAGAGAAAGTGGTGGCCGAACAATTGTGTGATTTTCTGCGTAAGAATAGTTCATTTGAGGATTTCCAATCAGGTTTTAGAGTTCACCATAGTACAGAAACAGCACTGGTCAAAGTTACGAATGATCTTTTAATGGCATCTGATGAGGGACTGGCCTCTGTTCTGGTCTTGTTGAATCTTAGTGCTGCATTTGATACTATTGACCACCAAATTCTAATAAAAAGACTTGAAAACCTAATTGGCATCAAAGACACTGCATTAAATTGGTTTAAGTCATATTTATGTGGGAGATCTCAGTATGTATCTGTTAACAATGAATCCTCCATGCATAGTAAAGTTACCCATGGAGTTACCCAGGGTTCTGTGATTGGGCCAATATTATTCATACTATATTTGCTCCCTTAGGCAATATTATCAGGAAACACTCCATAAACTTTCACTGTTATGCTGATGACACACAATTGTACTTATCAATGAAACCTGGTGAATGTAATCACTTATACAATTTAGAGGCGTGTCTCAAAGACATTAAGACTTGGATGACCTGCAACTTCTTACTATAAAATTCAGATAAAACGGAAGTTATTGTGTTTGGACCCAAACACCTTATAAACAATTTATCTGATGATATATCTACTCTGCATGGTATGACCTTGGCCTCCAGCACCACTGTGAGGGACCTGGGAGTTATCTTTGATCAGGATATGACCTTTGATTCCCACATAAAACAGATTTCTAGGACTGCCTTTTTTCATTTGTGCAATATTTCTAAAATACGACACATTCTGTCCTGAAAAGATGCAGAAAAGTTAGTTCATGCATTTGTTACTTCTAGGCTGGATTACTGTAATGCCCTACTAGCAGGTAGTCCCAATAAGTCTCTGAAGCCCCTCCAGCTGATCCAGAACGCTGCTGCACGGGTGCTGACCAGAACCAGGTTAAGAGAACATATCTCTCCTGTATTAGCTTCCCTTTATTGGCTCCCGGTAAAATCCAGAATCAAATTCAAAATCCTTCTGCTCACTTACAAAGCCCTTAACGGTCAGGCACCAACGTATCTGAAGGAGCTCATAGTTCCATATTGTCCAATCAGAACTCTGCGCTCCCAACATGCAGGGTTACTTGTAGTCCCTAGAGTCTCCAGAAGTAGAATGGGAGCCAGAGCTTTCAGCTATCAGGCTCCTCTCCTGTGGAACCATCTTCCAATGTTGGTTCGGGGGGCAGAGACCCTCTCTACATTTAAAAGTAGGCTTAAAACTTTCTTTTATGATAAAGTTTTATAATTAAGGCTGGCATAAGCTAGCTCTTAGCTATGCTGCTATAGGTTTAGACTGCTAGGGGATCTCCCATGATGCACTGAGCTTTTCTTCTTTCCCTCTCTCACTGTCCCTCTTTATACATCCCACTCACTTTAATGCATGTTAAATGGTTTAATGCATGTTAAATGGTTTAATGCATGTTAAATGGTTTAATGCATATTAAATGGATTAATGCATTTTAATGGATTAAATGCATGTTACTAACTTTACTTCTTCCCCGGATTCTTTGTGTTTTCTCGCCCTGTAAGGTCACATGGTTGGTGATTGTATCTACTGCTGTGGACCTGCTCGATGTCCAATGATCAAAAGATGCTCATGATGATGATTATTGTTGTTATCATTATTATTGTTATTGTATAGTATTTCCCCATAAGCTATCACTATATGTTACATTAATATTAATGTTATTATAAACCTGGGATCCCTGCTGCTGCCGAGGCCCGACCATGGAGCGGTTGGAGAAAGTGGATTATAGCTGATATCTTTGCTGCTTTCCCCCCCCGTCTGTATCTCTCCTCACCTGTGTCTCTCTCTTTCTTGCTCTCACTCTTTTTTTTTTTTCAAACCCGACCGGTCATGGCAGTAGGCCATCCACCCTGAGTCTTGGATCTGCTCGAGGTTTCTGGCCGTTAAAGGGCAGTTTTTTCTCGCCATTGTCGCCAAGTGCTTGCTCAAGGAGGAGTTTGTTGGGTCCTGTAGATAATTATATAAAGAGTCTGGTCTAGAACTGCTCTTTCTGGAAAGCACCTTGAGACAACTGTTGTTGTGAATTGGCGCTATATAAATAAAGATTGATTGATTGATTGATTGATGAGCAGTAACCATTCAGGCAATCATTCACACACCAATGGAACAGCCATTGGGGGCAACTGGGGGTTCAGTATCTTGCTCAAGGACACTTCGACATGTGGACTGCAGTGGCCACGGATTGAACCACCGACTTTCAGATAAGTGGACAACTGCTCTACCAACTGAGCCACCGTCACCCATGCTTGTTTCTAATGTTGTCCATCCCCGTCACTCCGAAAGAACATCTTACTAATCATGATACAACATCAGGCTGTCTGTGGAATAAATTTAAACCTCAGCGTTAAGCCATAAAAGGAAGGTCAGATGCGACAGAACAACTCTGTCACGCATGAAGTGATTTATATACTTTTGGAGTAGGTCAATAACTTTCATTAGGCTACATGGATCTCATCATGGTTAATTAGAGGCGAGTAATGATGAGGTTGAAAATGTTTTCACTTTTTATCTGGCTATAATGTCTACCCTCCTCCCTCAGTCCTAATAAATCTACAGCAGGAACTCTGAGCACCTCTTCGGCAATCTGTGTGCTGAAGACTGGATGAAGCGGATGACTCATATTCAATTACTGACAAACAACGCCTGAGGTACACATGGACAGCAGAGATTTTTCAGAGACACACAGGGAGTGATGTAAACAGCACATCCTGGATGATAGAGATTGTCAGTGGGAAGAGAGTAGAGTGGCTTTGTAATTAAATCGGGAAGAAAAGGATGAATCTGTGGAGGATGCTCTATAGTTCTAATGCAAGCTATCCTGTTAATAAAACATACATTTTTTAACATTCAGACAAAAATTTATGTTTAACAGGAATGCTTAAATATTCCTTTCTCTTTCATTGTAATGAACTGCAGTCAGACTACAGATACAATCATCACACAGAAGGATTATTAAGCTCAGACTACTAGACCAATGCATGATTTCCCTGTAATTTGCAATTGCATGAAGAGAATTAAACAAGCTGAGGGTGCAACAGCCTCTTTATGATGGCGATGTATAAATATACTAGTTTCATATTAGACAGGAAGCTTCAAAGTTAAATATAAGTTATGCAACACTTTCACAAATGGAAAATAAATTAATATTTGGATAAACAAAATTACTAAAGATATAAACAAATTTAAAAGGTGGATCGATTGTTAGAACACTTTTTTGGATGGTTCAGACTTCCAGACCAAATACAGCAAGTTACAGTAGGCTAATGTTGCCCAAAAACAAAGTAAGAAGAAAAAGGAAGTTAACAGTGCAAAATGGGGAGAAGAAGTGATGGAGTATTTAATAATGATTATGGTTTGATGAAGAAATCAAAGTTCAGCTAGAAAGAAACACAAAGATGTTGAAACATTTGTTGTTATGATTTTGCGTTGTGAGGTCATGACATAACGTCACCAAAATTAAATAATCTCTAGGAAATGCCAAACCTTACCTCTGGATGAAATTTCATGAAAATAATTTAATTTGTTATTTAGAAAGATTACAGAGAAACTATCAAACAAAGAAGAAGACAAACCGAAAACCAATACAAAAATTTGAACTTCTCGTTGGAAGTAATGATGAGAGGACATAGGTAAGTCAAATAGACTATGTCAACTGGAAGTGATGTAAATACCTCTTAACGGGATTTAGGGATGTTAGAACTACATAATTAAGACCAAATTGTTAAATCCGATTATTTTTGATCAATAATAATTATGAAATAAATAAATTGTTCATTATTGAACTGATGCACTGTCATGTTTACGTCTCCATTGTTCTGCTTCACATTAGTTCAGAGGCTTTGGCAAAGAACGCGACCACTGTGAGATATTATTTCTAGTAACTATTCACATTTTGCAGACAGGTCCAGTAATGCTACTTTTAAAAATAAATAATGCACCTTTTGTCCACTGTGTTGATCATTGTCCTGAAGCCTTCATTAGCCGGGCGTTTATTGGATCAATATCCTTATCCAAGTGGAATGTGGTGTCATTGGTGATGTCAGTGAGCTGGATGGATGCGGTAACGGACTGTTCAGGGTCATTGTAGTCTATGCCTCAGATTGTGGCATGTTCAGTTATGTTGCTTTGCAGAACAGACACCACTCTTAACCACTTTTTGCCTGTGATGCTCGTGTCAACAGTTGCTCAAGCTCTTCAATGGGGCGGCCCACTGCTCCCGAAGGAATGGGTCGAATGCCAAAAAATAATTTCATTTTATACTTCTTCATATATCGGATGGTGACCCGCATCAAGGGACATCTTTTGATCCCTCAGAGGTTTAATTTTTGTTTCAACCATTTACTAAAGTATATGTAGTATTTTAGTGATCGTCTCTAAGCATCACCGTTACATCTTTGCACATTCAGCAGCTTTGATTTGGAAGGTAGTGGTTTGGTGAGCGCTTGATTTGCTTTGCAGCAGAACCTAATATGGATGCATAATAATAAACATAAATTTAATTCAATCGCCAGTATTCAATTGTGGAAATCATGTAAGTACGTGCACTGCTCTTATGTATGTCAAGAAAAGACATTCGTCATGTTTGTAAAATTATAATGTGGAAACAAAACTAAATTTACAAATGTGACAAAAACTCTCAGGTATGAAAGTGTCCTTTGTAACTTACGGGTGTTGTGAAAATCTCATAATTTGCTTTTAAAGGTTTAGCACTGGAATAATAAGGCGAACCTCACCTGCTACATGTTTGCTAAGCTTACCCTCAGCTACAGGCTAGGCTAATCAAATCAATCTGGATGTTATCCAGACTCACTCTCGTGCATAAAGGTGGAATAACAAATGCTTTGTTCTCCCTGACAACCGGCCTTTTTTCTGAGATCATACCTCACACTCATGGGATCCATTATTACATGGCAACATGCTGTGAATTGAGCATGCATAATTAATGAGATGTCTCAAGTCAACATATGCATGCAATACCAACTGCACACAAAATCCAATCATCAGGCAGGAGAACAGCATAGAACACTGTACAGTTGCTGGAGGAGAAAATTCTATGTGATGTCAAATGTTTCCCTTTGTAGCTCCAACACTGCCACTGTTACACTTAATGGGACGTTTCCCGCATGAGCAACAAATAACAAAACATCAACACACATTGGAGGTAGGTTTTGAGGAGTAAACATAAACCAAATGGTCTATCTTAAATTCAGACTGTTTTTGTAGCATCAGTTTCAGTTTGACTGCATCGCACTGGTCCCGTATCATAAAATGATTTTCATTTATATAGCTCACACTATCACAGTGTTCCGAGTTTAGGGATGATGGGATTCCATCTAAGCACCTTGCCCCCTGTTTGTGTTTGTGGCCTCATTGCCTTTTACAACGTGGTAATATTTCAGGACGCTGGACTGCAGAGGACCTTGTCTAGAAAGGATTTCAGCAGTGGTTTATGTCAGACATATCCACACTGCATTGTAGTCAGGGTAATCCATCCGAAGCCACTGTCTGACTGTAACCACATCCAAAAGCTGATTTAAGAGCAGCTCCTAATAGATGTAATGCAGCTCAATTTCTGTCCCTGTACAATCAATGTGGAAGCAAATTGATGAAGCAATTTCACCACAGTAAAATGCAAGGAGTGGAAAGAGGTATGTATAAATAATACAAAATTGTAAAATGATTTCTCTGACTTTGATCCGTTCCTGAGGAGCAAATGAGGAACAGACTTGGGTTCAAGATCTTGCTTAAGGACCCTTCCGGGCCTGGTAAAGCGTAAAACATGATGCTTGTCACGACGGGTAAGATTTTCTAAGGGCAACACGACACAATATTATCGTGATAATTAAAATGCCATCTATTAGGATTAAAAATATTGCGTGATATTACTGTATTTCCATATTCTGTCCCCACAGGACCTGTACTATTGGACTAAGATAGGTCAGTAGAAAAAGATGTAATCTTGAGAACGTGGACTACTGGACTATTACTCTACTGAAGACAAGCTCTAATATAGAGAACGTGGACCACTGGACTATTAATTAATTAAATTAATTTGATTAATAGTCTGGACGCTGAAAGGAGAGGACGCTGGCATTGTCTGTTCGCCGCTTTTCCATCAGAGTTCTACAGCCTGCAATACTATTAACCGACAAGTATACCTTTTATTGTTGGTCACCGGCAAACCTTTTGGATATATACCCGTATTTGTATCTGTTTTTCTGTATTTGTATTTGTAAGTATTCTACCGAGTCCGGTGACGGTCCGCCTACCTGTTGCTGCAAGTGTAGCATCACCCGGAGACTTCTGTATCTGTTTGTTTCCTCGTTTATGTCTGTTTCTGTTTGCTCATCATTGATATCAGTTTGTTTATCCGTCTTGTTCATCACTGCCCCCGTGACACTTTCACCAATAGCCACTGTTGATCACTTTCTGTGTTTGATAGCTTTTTTCTCGACATCATTTCCATGAAAATAACGGCAACTAACGTCGTCTGTGCGTCTCGTCCATGGCTAACGGCTAATAACGGGCTAGTCTCCACGACTGGCATGATGATGAATTATTCCGTCACCCAACTAATGAAATTCAACAACTACAACACTCCGTTGTGCATATCGGTTATTAAACAACTTGGACTCCTTCGCCGGCCCCGTTACATTCACAGAAGTTGCCGTTCTAAGTTTGTTTACTCCCGCTCCCGCTCAGATAACTCCATTCCGTCCTTTTGCTCTGACGTGGGCACTATCGCGTCTCTGACACGTCATCAGAATGCTGCAGCTTTTCCCAATACTGTCAATGGACTTTCCTTCCATCATCCACTGTGCGGGTTAGAAAACGTGGAGTGGATTTCAGTCTTCTTCGGCCAATACGGAGACTCCCTGCTCCATCTAGTATTAAAATCGAACTCTTTAATTCACAATCTCTCACAAACAAATCATGCCTCATACACGACCACATCCTGGAGAAATGTCTGGACGTTATGTGCCTTACAGAAACCTGACAACAACCAGATGATTTTTCTGTCCTGAATGAGACCTGTCCAGCCGGTTACTGTTGGAGATATGAAAATTCATGTCGACTCCCCCGCATGTCGTTTTGCTTCCGAATTTCTCCAACTAATGGATTGTTTTAATCTCAGGCAACTTGTCGATGTCCCCACCCACGCCATGGGGCACACTCTGGATCTAGTCATCACTGACTCTGCTCCATTCAGCAATCTTCTTGTGTACGATCTGGGAGTGTCCGACCACAAGGCCGTCTCCATGGAATTGTCGCTTTTGTCATCCCTCACTAGGCCCAAACGTCAAATCTACTTCAGGAATTTGAAAAACATCAACCCAGAAACCATGAGAGTCGACCTCCAGCATCTTCTTTCTGCCAACTTTGTATCAGCAAATGACTCAGTAGATTTCTACAATAAATCCCTGAGTAGCATCCTGGATCGTCACGCCCCTGGTAAAACTAGAACAGTCACCTTCTCCCGCTCAGCCCCCTGGTTCACCAGCGAGCTACGGAAAATGAAGGCAGCTGGGCGTGTCCTCGAGTGGCGTTACAAGACTTCAGGTCTTACTGTCCAGAAGCTAGCCTTTCGGGAACACCAAAAGGTCTACTCAAAGTCCCTTAGAGAGGCTCGGTCACTGTTCTACTCCAACATCATCAAAACCAGTCCTGGAAATTCTAAGCAGCTGTTTTCCGCTATCAATCATCTTCTTAAACCACAAACTCCCCCACTTACAGAAATTACAGAAGAGCACTGTAATAATTTCATGGCTTTCTTCAAATCAAAAATTGACTCAATCCGTTCTGTTCTTTCCTCCTCTCTACCTATCCAGTCTGCTTACTCACAGTTTGAGATCTCCCAGCCTCTAAGGTGTTTCCCAGAAATCTCACAGCAGGAGGTTGAGGTTATCATCAGGACAATGAATTCCTCCACCTGTGCCCTCGACCCCTTTCCTACGGCCCTAGTGAAAACTAACAACTCTTCCATCAGTCCCCTGATCACCGCTGTTATAAATCAATCCCTCCAGGCCGGCTTTGTTCCATCTGCCGTAAAAGCCGCCATAATCAGACCACTCCTCAAAAAACCTACTCTCGATCCAGAACTTTTTGCTAATTACAGGCCCATTTCCAAACTCCCATTCCTCTCCAAAGTTCTGGAAAAAGTAGTTGCTGCCCACCTCCAGGACCACCTCAAATGCAACAACCTCTTTGAAACCTTTCAGTCTGGTTTCCGCTCCACCCACAGCACAGAAACAGCTCTGCTTAGAGTCCCAAATGACCTACGGATGGCAGCAGATGCTGGTTCACCTTCCCTCCTGATTCTCCTTGATTTGTCTGCTGCCTTCGACACAGTTGACCATGGAATACTCCTACACTGCCTATATCACACCACTGGACTCACTGCCACCGCCCTTAATTGGTTTCAGTCCTACTTCACTGACAGAACAGAATACGTTTCCCTTGGAAGTTCAAAGTCCCGGACACACACCGTCACGTGTGGAGTCCCCCAGGGATCAGTCCTTGACCCCATTCTCTTCATACTGTACATGCTCCCCCTTGGCCGTGTCATCAGTCGATATGGACTCTCATTCCATTGTTACGCTGATGACACGCAAATCTACATAAAAACTGACAAATGTTCCTCCTCAGCCTCTCCATCCTCATCGTCATCATCATCTCCCCTGTCAACTCTCTGCAAGTCCTCTCACCACTTTGCCTCTAAGGGCGTGTTACCGTGAATGTCGCACTTGTGATGCTCTCCTGTTGTGACATGTTTTCCCTCCAACTTTATTCAGAGGTCTAAGCCCACTCTTTCCATCGTGGAAAGAGTTGCTGATACACCATCACAATCTAAGTATATGTGAATTATTGCTGCAAGGATGAAAAAGGTCTTCATCTGTCATCATGAGAACACACAAGTGGAAATCTGTGAATGAACCCATGTCAATCTAGCAGGAATCATTGTCTGGATGGTCTACCACAACAGGGCACCATTTTTATTCTGATATAATTATCTAGGAAAAAGGTATGGATTCTTTAAATCAACTCAATCAAGGGACTAAAAAAATTTTTTATAAAGTCCAGTGTTTAGGATTCAGGGATATCTATTTGAATAAATGGAATATAATATTCTCTGATTTTGTATAAAGCCGCAGTGTTTGTTCAGAGGTCTGAAGAGGGATTTCAAGCTTTAGGTTGTTACTGTGTATTGACAAATGGAGGCTAATAATAATAATTTCATCTAGGGGAAAGGCAGCCAAGAGGATGCATCCCCACCCATATCCAACCTTTTCTCGATATCGTGGGCTGAGAGCACGCACTTTCTCCTCCCGGGGGATCTATCACTCCTCAAACCAGCGCCAATCAGTTGCCTGTCGAGTTGATTTTAGCCATTAAGCTGGCAAAGCTCACAAAAACAAGCACTTTTTCTGAGGTCACATTTCCTCTGCGATGGTGCTCTGGGTGTGAAATTACTCTACCTTGCCTGTAATTGGTAAAACCTGGTTGGGCGGCTGTAGCTCAATCAATAGAGAGTACTTCTCCCAGAGAACTTTGGAACATCAGCAGGTTGGTGGTTTGAACCCAGCATTCCAAATGTTTCAAGCGTTCTTTAGCAAGACCATGAACCCCAATACATGCTTTATTAGATGATTCACTCATTGAACAAACTAATTCTAGGACCAGCTTGGAACTAGAACCCGGTCTGTTTTGGTGCAAAAGATATTCAATCCTTGTGATGTTCTGTAGGCCACAGCGTGGTGCACATTAGCTTCTGAACTTGCAAAGTAAATTATTTAAGTGCCATTTGTTGTACTTTCTCACCAACTGCCTTTGAATGTTCTGCTCTGACATCGATCAGTAATACGGCAGTATGCCTCATCCAAGGAATACAAAGCAATTCAGTATTTAATTATTCACTCATCTCTCACCAATCAGCAAAGTGGAGCTTAACATGAGTCCATCACATGAGAGAGTTAACAGGGAGCCGAGCCAGTTAATTCTTGTAGAAGCGACTGATAGCTTTCCCAGTGAGCCAGTTTTAATCCATTATTAAAGCATTGAGGTGATACATATTTAGAACCACTGCTTTATAGGAAAGCATTGGCTAATCATAAACTCCAATAAAGGTTTTCCAGAGCACAGAACAAAGCTCTCAGGTGATTGGCTGATGAGAATACTTCCTTGAGATGCCTTAGCAACAAAGCTGCCACCCCTGTCTGAACATCCACAACCAATCACTAAAAGCAAATCTCCCCCCTTAAGGGATAGGTGAGGTGCGCAGTCTTAATCACTCACTACCCGCTCATTCACAGGGAAAAAGGTGGAAATGAAGAGCACCATCCATCTGGGAAAAAAGAGAGAACCTATGAGGGGGAGAAGAATGAAGCACAGTGTGGGAGGGAAAGGCGGAGATAAAACAAAAGGGGATGAAAAAAGCAACAGGGGGATGGATGAGGCCGGTGGCCAAACATAGACTTCTTGATAGACAGAGAGATGCTCCAGATAAATTTCTTCTGGAAATCACAGGATAGTAAATAACAGGATAATACAACACACTCTATATAGTTCAGAGGAGGCTTGTCCATAGAGGAGGCTGCTCCCTTCATCCTCAAAATCCCTTCATTTTTTTTAAACTCACTAGCCACCACTGAGACAGATCCAACGCCCTGTTCACATTGGTTCTATGATGTTGAGTCCTTGTTGAGCTCTTGGTATTTGCATGTGGATTTCCACCAGCCATGCCAAGCTGGTTAGCTACTAGTGAGACAAAATCAGAAATCCACCAAAACTAATCTAATCTTAACTGCGCTATCAAGAAATTGAAACCCAAGGAAAAAACTCATTAGTTGAGAGATGGAACAGAAAATTTCTGTGTAGTCAAGTCATTTCTATTTACTTTCTACTGTGAAGAATGGTATATTGTGATGAAGATCAGGTTAGCATGTAGCCCTATAGTGGACATCAATCCTATTTTAAAGTAGTAGTGGAGTTTAGAATAGAAATAGGACAGAAAGAACTTTAATTTATCCGCACCGTGAAATGTGGTCGCCGTTTGTAAAGCAATGATAGAAAACAATAAAGACGTATAAACATGTGTATATCTATACATACATAAATACACATTCATTAAATAAAGATAATTAAGATATAAATATAGCAAAAGAGTCCAAACTCCAGGAAAAAAACAGATGAAAATTAAAACAATTCAGTGCGGTTGTGTGATTGGAATTAGTGGTTGTAGTTATAGTAGTAGAACTTTGCTATGTTGTAAAGCAACATAACATACTTAGCCCATTTCTCTAGCCGAAGCATTCTTGGGCTAGAGAATCATTTTTTTTCACACTTTCGGTACTTTGGCTATCTAATGTAGGGTTCAGACAACATAATTGTAAATTGATTTTAACATTATGTGGATATTGCCAACAATTCCGATTATGGAGTCAATGACTGACAATCAAGTCTTCTAGTATGACTTATCAACAAACAGCGATGTCTTGACTAGGACACGTCACAACTGCAGTCGGACAAAGTCTACCACGACAGAATTTTTTTCAGAAGCCCCTGACCTTTTCAAATGTTGGCCAATAGGATGACAGAGTAAACACAAAGATGGTGACAATTAGATCCGGGATAATGTTTCTGAAGAAATTAAAGGGCTTAATCTTTGATGAAACAGCCATGAAAAGTTGAATGAAAGCCAACCTGTTCAGGTTTTCTGAAAAAGCTTCAGCCAAACTGCAAAGTTTATGTACTGATTGAGCGTGGAGGAACATGAACGAGTCAACAGATTGTAAGTACTTGTTCTAAGCTAGTAAAACACAATGAAATTCGGATGATTATACACTTATAAAAATAATAGAATTCCATTTATACCCTGAATCCTACACATTGAACTTTTAATACAGCAAAAACACCTGGAAAAACAGTGCAAACTTCAAGGAGTTTACTAACTCGAGCAGTTAAACCAATACCAATACTACCAACACTGGCTGATCGGGAGCAAAATACTGGTTAAGCTCCTATTTTCTCTGGAGTTTTCTCTTGACATTTTTTTACCTCAAGTAGTCTTTAATGCCCCAGCAAACTATGTGCTGCTCTAAACATGGGCTTTTGAGGTTTGACACATGTTCATGTGAAAGCATCAGGGGGTATAGCGGCCTACAAGTGTTCAGCCAAAGAGATCAAGACCTGCGTGGATTACCTTTGATTTTTTTTTTTTTTTTTAGTGGTGGTCACATGGATATTTTCATTTTATTAGGTCTACCGCCAAGCTTTGCAGTCATCCAGAATTGATTACAAATCCAAAGGCAGGATACCGCCCGCCTTCCCGTGCATTTTTCCAAATGGGTGGTTGCCTGGCAGCGCAAGCAACAACACGACTCTGAGGCTTTAAAAATGATGATTTAAAAAAAGGATGGCATTCAGGTCTAGAAATGAAAAAGAAATAAAGTACAATCATCTTTTTATGAGATCTTAATGGTGCTACAAATATCAAGGCTGCTGAGTTTGCCGCTCCTCCCCGGGGCTTCGGCTGGACAATCATTTTCAGAAGCACTTCATTAGAGGAATCAGGTCAGACGCTGAGAGAGCGAGACAGAGTTTTGCCTATTTATCAGCTGTGATTCAGTTTGTGTATGCATCTAAGTGGGTGTTTATGTCTTCATCCTATACCCTGGTGACCATGCAAGAATAGAAACGCTTCTTCCTCTAATCCACACAGTGTAAAATTATGTGCATATTTACATCGGCTGCACCTCAGTGCATATGCCGATAAATAAAGTCAGCACCGAGCTGCAATATTTTATTGACAATTAAAAGGGTAGTGCTGCTGTTCCCCTCATCGATCCAGCCGCTATCGTCACGGAGGAATCTGACCTCGCTTAGGTCACGGTGCTGCTTTCAGTGAGAGCTCAGCTCGCTATCCTCATCTATCCATAGCTCTGCCCTCCATACCAGAAAAGCTATACCATTAGTGCACTATATCATTTTCCAGAAAAACTATTTGTCTCATTTTCATAGCATTATCCTGTCCCTATTCCCAGAATGGTTAGCATTAAATGCATCTCAAACAGAGGGTAAATATTCATTGAGCCGAGATGAAAGACTGAAGACGCATCTTTATAAATACCTTTTAGTAGATGCGAAGCAGCTAAAAAGGACAACAACCAGAGAAGCATGTTCTCTTTTAGTGAACAGAATAATAGGGGGATAAACAAAACTTCCACGCACGCGAAAGTGGATTAAAAGTCGAAGGCGATCATTTTCAGCAGAAGATGATGAATGAGGAGAAAATAAGACATTTTTGCCAACCTTTTTCTGGTCCTCCAGCTTTTGACTCGTCGACTTCTTGCCATGCTTGTTGGTGTCCGGTATATCCATTCCTGGTCCACGTGAATAATAAACTCCACAGTAAAATCAGTGAACGAAGTTGAAGAGAATCCAGATGGCTACCGCTTGCCGACAAGGGCGTGTGTCCGGCTCACGCCTTCACCCGGACACAGAAGATCCATTACAGGTAGTGGTTGGTGCAGCTGAATTAAAATGAGTATCAGCTCTGGGGAGGTTTGGAGGAACAGGGAAATGGCTGTTCAAAGGAGCTACCGACACAGCAGCATTATGATTATGATGGCAGTGATGGTGCCAAGAGGAACTGAACAGGACTTTAAGCCTGCAGGTTGAAAACAAGAGTTATGCTATTTTCCTCCTCAGAGTTCAAGCTCGGGCTCCAGTTCTCATCTGGGGAGAGAAGAAAAAAAAGTTAAAATTCAAATGCAAAAAAGAAATAAAAAGCTTCACAATTAATGCAAACGCTCTCTGCCTCTCTGAAAGGTCAATATTCCCCTCGGTGGTTCACTGTACAAATGGCAGGGGTATCTGCATATCAAAGTGAATGTTTCTATGGTGCCTGGAGACGAAAAGAGATGGAGAGGCTACAATAACACGCTGTTTGTTCTACGGTGATTGTTTTTGATTGTCTTCTTGTCCAAAGCTATTTTCCAAGCATCGGGGGAAAGATTGAGTCATGCTGAGGTCAGTTAAAAGCGCACCCTGGGAAGAATCCAAGCTCGGAAAGATGCAAACCACAGGATCGGTGGTTGGCCCCTCTGGACTCTAGTAGGGTTCATCCTCCTTTGTTGGTTTGCTTACATGCTGCACAACTCATTGACCATTTCAGAATCTTAAACTGTGCATTTGCAGCATGGAAACATCGAAACCACGATCTATAGAAACAGCTCAGATGTCACGTAAATATTTGGCTCAAACCCTTTTCACCGGTTTTAACAATAGTCTCTGTTGGAGTTTGATTTTTTTTTTCTATTTGGTCAGATTAAGCCTCATGCTTTAACATTTATTCAATCTCTTTCATTCATCACTGAACGATTAAAGGCATCAGCCAGCAACAAAATTTCATATTAAAAGCACAGAAACACTTTTGGGAATAGGTTTATTTGCTATATTCTTGTCAAATACAAAACTGGAGCAAACTTGGATAAAAACAAAGACAACAAAATAGGACGAGAGACAATCCAAAAAGATAATGTGGTATTAAGTCACTAAACTTGTTATATTGAGATGACTAGAACACGGTTTAATTTCTAACTTAAGACATAGCGGAACTAGCATCTGGGAATTCACACAATAATTGGTTGGTCTGCACAACCAATTATTGTGTGATGGTTGGTTGTGTAGACAACCAATAATCAAACAATGATAATTGTATTAAACTACTGAGTCTTACATCTCCTAAGATCACTTAATATCTCCTAAGGGCTGCTTAGTACCTCCAAAGACCAGCTAAAATCTCCGTAGTCCAGCTAACCATGACTTAAGATAAGTTGTGAATATAGCTGTGCTAGGTTTACTCCTCTGCCTCATATAGGAATAGAGTCAGCTGATGTAACCCTAATTTAAGATTAAGTTCCGATAACATTTCCTAAGCATAGCTAACATCACCGAAGCTCAGCTAACACCACCTAAGCTCAGCCATATATTTCCAAAGATCAAGTAACATTTCTGAATCATCTATTAGCACTCCCAAGGCTAAGCTAAAAACTTCCTACTTCCTAACTAAGCTAACATTATCTGTATCAAAATGAGCTGACATTTTCATTAGCAAAACTAATTTAACAACCCCCTGAGCTAAACTAAGCTTCGAATCTCCCAAGGTAAAGTGCGCTAACAATCTCTGCGATAAATTAAAATAACAACCTCCTGAGCTAAACTGAACTAATAGCTAAACTGTGCTGACACATTGCTGAGCTAAACTAAGCTAGCAAGTGCTTGAGCTAAACCATGCTTGCAATGTCAAGAGCTATACTATGTTGACATTCTCCTGAGTTAAACTAACCTTACAATCTCCTGAGCTAACCAAAGTTAACAACTTCTTCAGCAAAACTAGTCTTACAATATCCTGAGTTAAACCAAGCTAGGAGCCTCCTGAGCTAAACAACTCATAAACTTTGAGTTAAGTTTAGCTCAGCCAAACCTAGCTAACAATCGCATGAGCTACACGAAATTAAGGTATCTCATCTCAATTAAACATCTCCTAATATATTCTAACATCTCTTAAGATATCATATCCTACCTTAAGCTAACCATCTTCTAAGACAAGATATCAAAGATACTAACTAATCATCCCCTACAATGAGCTAACCATGTCTTAAGATCAGCTGACATCTCCTGAATCCAACTAGCCAAGCTAAGCTGCGTTAAGCATCTCGACCACTAAGTTAACCAGCTCCACTGTATCCAAACACTTGGGCGCTTCAAAGGGGCCTCCCACTGGGATGTGTCAAAAAAGAGAAATAATTTCACTATGTTATACTATGTATGGCTGTAAGTCGATCGATTATGACTTAAGCGATACATTATTATTATTCCACAGTCGGATATGAGAGCAGCTAGTGCTTGAATGATTGTTGAACTAAAATTGAAATGGTTTTGTTATTTAAATGTTTCATGGGACAGACTGTTTTGTTTTAACACTAAAAGTGGAAGTAGAGTGATATTTTCCAGTCCAGAGAATGTAATTATTACATAAGGTAGAGTGAAAATTATATTAAACTATAAAAAGTTTGAAGTCGGGACATTCGACCTCCATGGTACAAAATGCTCCTACTAGTGCGAGAACAAAATAAGCTTTGACTCATTGAAGTCCTGATTTAATTGTTTACGCACCTAATACCAAGATGGAACCATTAATCTGACAATGACATATTGGGGACAGAAAGGCAACAGCAATATGTCACCTTATATTTAAAACTGCACATGCAGAACTAATGCAAACAGATACTGTGTTGTGTTTTGAGGTTAAAACTAAAACAGAGCAATCACCCCAGCCTGGCACAAATATAGGGTTGAATAATTATACTGTCATAGACTTCAAAACTGTCAACATACAAACTGTCAAACAAAGAAGCTGGCAATCAAACACTCAAATAATCCCACACAGCAAACCACTCTTTGACAATCCATCACAGAAAACTGCCTCCCCAAAAAACCGCAACCCTGTCATGAGGAAACTTGACTTCGCCCTCTTCTCCCCTCTTAACGCTGGCCAGCTATTTACAGGTTTATAAAAAAGATACCAGCTCCAGAGCAACCCGCAACACTGCAACGTTAAAACTTCAGGGCAATCATGTCCAGTGCTGCCAGCTCAGAATTGTGTCTTGGGGGATATTGTGACTTGAGTGCTCAAGCCCAGTGTGAGTTTCCAGCGAAGCCTTAAGTGTTATTTCCTAGCTGTACACTGTGAAAAACACTCCTTTAAGTATCATGGGGAATCTGTCCCATTACATTATGGAGTATCCACATATGAGGAGATGGTCCTCCTCCCTTGTTTTGAGAGGGAAGAGGGAGATCAAATATAAAAAGAGTAATTGGTTGAAATAAACTAGTTATAAATAGCAGTATTATTTATAAAATACTCTTTGATATCTTCTTTGTAAAAAAATAATTTTATTTTAATTCTAATGTTATTTCAGTGTATCTAACAATGTCAAACTTTTTTTTTGTTCATACTAATCTGCTACTGGCCAAACACATTAAAAGGATGTTACTTGGGAGGTAAACCTCCCTAACCAATCAACAATCAGAAAACAATGTTGCCATCATGTCGGCCCAATGAGAATTCCCACATTTCCTCTTCAGTTCTGTACTACTGTAAGGCACTCTGACTGAGACGTACTGGTGGTAAACAGGAGATATTTTTCCTTCATTCAATGCAAGCTACTTTCAGAAATATCACTTAAAAAGTAGATTTTATTTGGTCTTTGTCTTAATAAATTTTTTCTGAATTAGCAATTCGCTTTTGAACTTAGCAGTTAGCCAGAAGCCCTGAAAAGTTTACAAGGGAGGAATGACATGGAGTCATTTGAGAGTGTTGCTGCTATTGCTGATGATATACTGTCTTTTTCCTCTTTAGAGAAGAGTACAGTCCCCTTTACTTGCTTCCAGTGTTTTATTGAAATTTTTTATTTTGTGTGTGTGTGTGTGTGTGTGTGTGTGTGTGTGTGTGTGTGTGTGTGTGTGTGTGTGTGTGTGTGTGTGTGTGTGTGTGTGTGTGTGTGTATTAGATTACAAGTAACAAGGATTTTTAACATTTTTTGTAAAAACATATATTCGATCACGGATATCATGAATAACTGTCTCGTGTAGTAAAGGAGGACTTTAATTTGTGGACTTACTGAAAAAAATCTCTGTCCTCTGCCTATTGATACAAACAAGCAGGGAACTGGGAATATTTCTAGGAATAGGTGATGAAGGAAATTGAGACTCATAAAATTAGAAACACCACATGTTGTATGTGCAAGAATACAGCCTCATCAAAAGGCAAAAGTTGCTAAAAGCACAGCTGTACTGCTCAAAGACTTCCATTTCCCTCCGTGGTGATATTATATGATGGGCTTTCTAAACTCCTTCATAATGCATGAGTGCTAATTTCCCTTCAATTTTTTTCTTCTTCTTGAATATTACAGAGGAAACAATGGAACCTCACAGGGTAGCATGGCACACTTTCTGTTTACTGCAAGGAGGGGCTAACTGGCACACACTGTCATATTTTGCGTTCTATTGAGGCCACACGAGTCAAAGGTCATTTTCCATCTGCTTCGTTCTGAAAAGTAACAGCTGGTTCAGAGCATCCTGATGAAGGCAGCAACGACGTACTCGCAAAAAACAGAAAAATAAACGAGATATTCCTCCACTACATCTAAAAACTAAACATATACAGGATGTCATGTTTTCATAGACAGCATTTTCTTAGATTTGCAGCCATATTTTACTTCGGGTGTCAAAATATAAGGAAGGACACATAAAACAGAGTCTGTATCAGAAATATAAAACTCCACTCTCTTTGTGCTTGTGCAGCAGATTTGTTTCCTGTGCTGCATTACTTGGTCCGTAGGTGAGGTAGCATTTACCGCTGCTGCCTCTGTGGGTTTCACTCAGTGATCAGACAGATGAATCCAAGTCTTTATTTCCCACCCACTATGCTTTTCAGCACCTGGCTTGAGTGCCTTGTCGTTAGTTTTTAGGAATTAACCCTTTAAATATGACTTTGTTTACATAACCCACCTGTTTTTTTTTCTAAATGGCAAAATTAAAAAGAAAAACAATATGGCTTTGGGTAATGATTGAAAACTGCAGTTGTGAAGCAATGAAATATTAATTTAAACTCAATAGAAAAGATTTATCCTTCTAAAATGATTAAATATTTTATTTTGAGCTTTCAGTATTTACTTGTGAGCTTTAACCGCCTTCGGTTGTAAAACAAAAACTCTTGTTGGAAGCTAAATCTCCACCATTTATGAGAGGCAACTGCTGCAGTTCCATCCCAGCAAGGCGTTCTGGTGATTTTGCGTCTAATCTCTACAGCTGTTCCACATTTGCCCACGCCCAGTGGCCTTTCACAGACACTTTGTATTCAACGGGTGTTCGTAACTCTCCAAGTGGTCAATAAAGTTTGATTCATGAGGCCTTTGGTCGTAACTACAACACTGGCGCTTTAATTCGAGGAGATGTAAATGACGGTCATAGATCCAGCCGGATTTCCTCGGGGAGAGCAGGAGGGTCGGGGGAGCAAAAGCTGTAAATTATTACCTAAATAGGTCAGAGGTGAAAATGTAAAGAACGCATTAAAATACTATAATGCCCAAAAGGCAATCCTTCAACACAAACCACATTCTATCAGCTGTTGAGGATCAGAACCATCAGAACCTACCAGGAAAATTAACCCTTGTAAAGAAGGAAAGACGTATTTTTAATTCAAAAATTTAAAAAAATCCAACTCTTTCACTTCGTCACCCCAAATCCAGCCTCCTGAGAGTCATATATACAGACTACACTGGTAGTTTGAGCTGGGAGACAGTGCTTCGAATAAGTAATGGAACCTAGTTTCCTCTATTTTTTGTGTTTATCTTTTATTAACACATTCAAGGTAGTCCGACAAAATCTAACATAAACTTACCTGAGTAAAGACAAAATAAAATTTCTAGACGATCATTTTAACTAGTAGAGATTCCACAGTATCTAAACCACCAGTGTGAAAAATAATTCACCTCCTGAACTTCCTGTCTAAATGTCTCTATGGTGGAATTTTGGCACAAACATTTTTGCAGAAGCGCTTTAGTGCAACCATATTGGAGGGTTTACCTGAACTGATCTTTTCTGGACCCACCACAGCATCTCAATGGGGTTCAGGTGAGAACTTTGTTCTATTTAATTCCCATAGAATAATTCAGAGATTTGTTCTTGCTTCATGATCCTGTTGTTCTTGAGTTTCAACTCACAGACTTTAGAGTTAACTGCTAGAGATCAGAATTCATTTGAATTCATTTGATTCGTTTGATTGTAGGTCTGATGTTTTCGAACAGACGGATCCATGATGTTATTTCCAAAAGAAATAGAGAGTGGAAACTATGGTCCAGTATACGCATCTCTTAGGTGAATGTCCACTGCATGGAAGAGACTAGAAAGAAGACGAAGGGAAGAGGGAAGAGAAATGCAGTGGCATCACCATACCTCCCTTAGTTTCTCAGCAGACCATTCTTTATACTGATATAAATCTAATAAATGCAACAGGGATCCACTGAAACAATTTCAGAAGACTCTGCAGTTACCTTGAAAAACCTTTTATAGAGCACTGTTGGAATAAACTTTCACAAATACCAAGGAGCAGGTTTTTTTACATTCTATTTTTTACATTCTATTTCATGTTAATTTGTCTCTGATCTGTCTCTGATCTGCTCATTTAATATTTATATCATCAACAGGTTTGCGTTCCAGCATTGCAAATGGTTGATTAAAACAAGAAGATTAATGGAAACTATGAAAAAAAACACATGAACACATTGTTAATGAAAGCTTGATTAAATACCAGTAATTTGTGCAATATATTTACAGCAAAGCAAGGGAACAAACATATGACAGAAGAAGGAAATCACAATTTACGACAAATATCTATGCCGCGCAAACTGTTATTTGTTGATTTACATAAACAAGTATGTGCCGACAATGCGTAGTTCTAAGGCTAAATAGATGTAGGAGGGGTTACCAAACTGCTTTTCTGGGGGACCAAAAAGAAGTTCAGAGGAATGCAGCACCTGCCTGGCCTTCAATGTTGCGCTGTGATTGGAAGAACTCCATTAGTGGTGGAGCTGAACACTCACTTCCTCATGTGGCTGAAAGGTGTGTTGCAAATATAAATTGAGAGTAATTGTCAGACAAAATAAAAAAAATGATTTACTTATTTGACAATTTAATAATTGTCAAATAAAAAAAAACTATTTTACTTCTAACCCAAATAAAGCCTCTTGTTACCCAGCTGTGGGTTACGACCTAGACTCTTGGGATTCCTGCTTTACGTTATCAACCACTGGGAATCATTCGACAGTCTGGACAGTTAGGTTTCAAATGAGAGCAGAGTATTTACATTTAGACTTGTACACATGCTAAAATGCCAAAGTAGATGTTGGACAAGACAGCCTAATTTTGTGACGTGACTTTCAGCAGGCGCTTCAGTTCTGGGACCTGTAAAGGAGGTGGGAGACGTACACACAGCAAGATGCAATCATACAAATCAAACGCAGGTCCAACACAACCTACCACCATGTCAGTTCTAGATTTATTTGTTGGTTGCAGATCACGAAACAGAAGTTGATGAAGAATTCTCTCATAACTAATGAGGTTTAATGATACAATTGGAGTCACAAGAGCCATATCAATAGGACAATGACACTACAGCCATATAACTATATCAGAGACAATAGCGCCACATGAATAAGTCAGAGACATTAGAGCCATGTAAACATGTCAGAGGTACTAGAGCCATTTCAATAAGTCAGAGAGTCTACATATATGTCACCATGTTGGATGCACTAGAGCCAAATTAATAGGTCGTAGTGACACTAAAGCCACGTCATTATGTCACAGGGGTACCGTTACCACGTCATGTCAGAGGCACTCCAGCTACTAATTATGACAAAGAGGAATTAGAGCTTTGTCACTATGTCAAAGGCACTAATGTTACATCATTACATCAGAGCTACTAAAGCCATATTATTATAGCGTGTACAGAGCCACATCATTATACACCAGAAGCACTAAATACACGTGGTTACATCACAAAGTTATTCGAGTTGCGTGTTTATGTTGCTGTCACCTTTTAGAGTGTAAAGCGAGGGCAACAGTGGCTTAGTTGGTATAGCAGAAGTCATCTTATCTGAAGGTCGGTGGTTCAATCCCCAGCCACTGCGGTCCACATGTCGAAGTGTCCTTGAGCAAGATACCATACCCCAAGTTTCTCCCACTGGTGTGTGAATGATGGCGTGAATGGGTACTGCTCCTGATGACCATTTGGTGCCTTGCATGGCAGCCTCTATCATCACTGTATGAATGTTAGTGTGAATGATGACTTGTGTTGAAAAAGCTCTTTGAGTGGTCAAGCAGACTAGAAAAGCGCTATATAAGTACAGTCCACTTACCATTGACAATACCAAAAACTGGCTGGGAAGAGTCAAGAGTTTTGACAGTACACGAGGTTGTGATGATGCACCTTATATATATAAAATGGCAAGAGCCGACCCAATGCTGTATTTCGTGTCGGTCTGTGAGGCCTCTATAGGCAATCTATTACATCATAGCATGTGTAAGGAGACTTCTCAAACTATTTTTTCTGCTTTGTTGTGTTGTTAGACATCCGTCTGGCTTACTTGGATTATGGAGAAACTGCCCCCAATGATTTCTAGTGTTACTGTTGCTTTGTTATTTGCTCTCCCAAATGAAAACCAATTATGCAAAGTATGAATCTAAAGATTTATTCTAGACCAATCCTCATTGGTTCCATTCTAGCCCAGGTTTTTCACGGCTGTGATGTTGATCTTTGGTTATGGGAACTCAAAAAAGGGGTTCCAGATCTAGCACTTGATCCCAGCCCGCTCTGGAACTGTCTGGGTGGAAAATGGGTAAAAGAAATTGTACCAACCCTGGATAACAAATTTGGAAAGTCAGATGCAAACAGCTCAAAGCTCGATTTCTTGAAGGACAGGCAGAGTCGAATGTCATGAACATCTTTGTTTGCTTATCAGTCCACGATAACTCAGATGCACGCAGAAGATTCTGTCTATCAGGAGACCACGAGAGTTAGAGAAGGGAGAGTGAAGTAGGCTTACGGAGGAGAAAGCCTACTAAAGAGTGTGAAAACTGTGACATCAGCAGGCGAGCGATAGAAAGGGCTGGAAATGCATCATAAAAGGAAGACTGTCTCACAGTGAAATTTATGAGCGACGGAATTAAAGCAACATAAACCCCTGACTGCTCTCATCTGATTTACAAGAATTAGAATCATCAGAGACCGAAGAGGCACCGCAATTAGCAACATGTTAAAGCAATATGTTTGACTGGTTTTGGAGCAACATCTCTGCAGACCCTGGCTTCTTCTGTTGTCACGGTAACAGAGGGGAGGAGAGAAAGGGGGGCGGATGAGTGGCTGCAGGTATCCTAGCTCTCGTTGACGGGGTAATGGTTGTTGTGAAGGTGCAGACAGACACGAAGAGCAGCAGCTCATTAGCTTGCATGGTGCATGTTGCGGTGTCAGTTTTGGGCTGTTTGTTTTGTAAGATGATTTTATTTTTGAAAAAAACATGTTTTAAAGATTGTAAGAGAAACTGTTCCGAAAATATTAAATGAAAAAAATAACGGCGCATTTCCAGCTTCGCGCAACTTGCTAAACCACAGAATCACAGAAATAGACCAAGCTTAGTACAAGTTACTTTGTTTTGTAACCTGTCAGTGAAAACAATTATTATATAATACTAAATTATACTTTTGTTTCGAAAAGATTCAAAAAGTAATCAACTGACATAATGCAATTTAATGTCAATATTGGATGATTATTTTATATCAAACACACGATATATTAACATCCAGTTTTGCGACATACCTCTAACATTTTCACTGATTACATACTGCATTATAAATATTCAGTATTTATAATAATAATAATGTATACTTTATTGCTCATCCGACATACTACAAGTAAGTACAGGTAAAAACAACATCATTATGAATTTGGTCTTTTTATTTTACCCATCCCTGAGGGAGCTGTGGGCAGCCACTGTGAAGTGCCAGGGGAGCTTTTGTTACAGGGTCTTAAGAACGGACCCACGGCTTGAAGCATCATGGGCTGGGAGCTAGCCGCCCAAAAGTACTCAAATCTACTCTTACTGATGGGCACTGTGGTTCAGGAGGATGAGCGGTTGTCCTCTTATTGGAGGATTCAATTCCATGCCGTCTATATGTTGAAGGATCCTTGAGCAAGACATTAAACCCCAACTCGCTCTTTAGGTGCCTTACAGAGCTGCCCACTGCTCCTTAAGGATGGATTGAATGCATGGAACAAATTTGGCTGAATTGATTTTGGCATTAGGGACCATCTTTGCCTCATTAAATGGAGTTCTGCCAAAGTTCGACGACTATCCTCTTGTACCCTCGGGCCACAATTACCGCTCATACCGCTCTATTATCCTCACCTTTCACACGTGAGCAATCTCAATTATCTGCTTCACAATCTGAAGCATCAACCAATATTAGCTGCACTCATTCAGGTGACTTCAAACATCGATCACTGTGTCACAGCTGCATGCTTATTCAATCAGCATCAGCTGAAATATGTAAATATGTCTCTCTCCATTCATCTACTTTGAACGGGTGTTTGAAAATCTGGTTCAAACGACATCCACCTCCCCATCTCTGCCCAGTCCTCGCAGATCCATCAGCCTCATCGTTCATGAGCCTCGGCAGAGTCTTCCGCCACCACCACCAGCAACCAGACTACGAGTCCTTGTTCGCAATCTCCTGCCAAAGACTTTATAACAGACTAATTATCACACATCATCTGTTGCAATAAAGCATTCACCTTTCTTCATTCTCTGTCTTTTCTAATGGAAATAAAATAATGATTCAAAAGTTATAGTTTTCTTTATAGATATTATCCTCCCAAAAAATGGAAACTGTGACTGTGCAATAGTTTCTCACGTTTTTACAGTACTATTGTGTTTAAAAAGCCAGCAGAGGTAATATGTAACAAAAAAATAACAGATTTGTCATTTAAGTGAAATTTCTAATGAAACCTACACGTCCTCTTGTGTCGTTCTCAGGATTACAAAATTCTCTCCGTTCTCCATTCTCTGACTAATCCACTCTTGCTATAGGAATTCAGCATTAATTTAGAAAAAAAATTCCCCATCTCTCTGTGGCTCTACAGGAAATCTGTCACCTTCGCTCCAGCACACTCTCCTTCTGTCTACGTTAGGCATCTCCGGCGCCTCTCTCTTGGCATTAATGTTGTCCCCACTCCCCCCGTGGGGAGGGGGAAAAAAAGCTTCCCGCTCCCCCATTCATACTCATACAAGCTGCATTACCACCCAATTACACTTAGATTACATTAATGTTCTTTCACGCAGCAAAGCCTCCTCTGCAAGCGCCAAACCCATTCTCCACCGTCGGCGGTGCCGGCGTAGAGCATTATGAAGGCGCGTAATCTTGTGATATTGTGTCAGGATTAACATCAAATCTCATTATGGCTGGGGTGGATCATCCGAAAGAGAAGGATGGGTGGGGGGAAGTCTTCTACGGGGGACATTTTAATTTTGTTTGTAGATTTTTAGAAAATGAAAATGAAAAAAAAAAAAGAAGGAAGGAGAAAAGATGCGATGACATCGCTGTGAGATCTCAATTACACATGATGGCATTCATTGATTGATTTTACACAAGAGTCTGGTGGCTAATTTGCCATGTGAGCCTTAGGAAGACACAAACACACGCAAGGCACAATCGACCGGCACGAGCCTAACGGGGGTTAAGGGGTCAAGATGAGATGTGTATCAGAACAGCGTGGAGAAATACGGCACAAACCAAACAGACACATGCTTCCCCTTCAGAGCACCATGCTAAACGCCTCACTGCCATCTCATTTTGATTGACTGAGAATCTGAAACTCTTATTGAGATACAGTGTGTGAGATCTGTCTCCGAGAATACCAGTTAGAACGGTAGTTCCTTCATTTTATTACAACAATTATTTATAGAATGATATACTTTTTGAGAGCATTCAGGATCTGCTTCCATCTCATCATGTGTTTAATGGTAGATGCCTCCTTCATGTTAACGCAAAACTCATAAACTGTGTCATGGATCGTTTTCAACTTTAATACCCACATAGACCTTAGTGTGGGGAAAAACTGGACAGTTTGGGGAGAGTTCAGTTGAATATTTCTGGCACTAGGGGGAGCATTATCTCCAAGATTGTCAAGCCGTAACTTCCTAATTGTTGGTGCTTTTTGGTTTAACTTTGGTAAATATGGATAGAGTCGAGGAGATCTATCTTGTATACATTTTGATCTACTCTAATAGTTCGCATTGTACCCACTAGGGGGAAGCTTCTTTTTTTTTTCAAAAAACTGTTTTCCGGACATAATTCAAAAAATATTTCATTGTTCATATTCAAACATTATCTCCCCATCCCCATACCCAGTTCTTCCTCTCCGTGTAAGGATGTTTATCTCCGAAAAAACATAATTTCTCAAGCTTTTTTCCCCATTTAGTCCAAATTGGGTGCATCTGAATCAACTCGAGGAGATCTATCTTTTTTATATCATATTTTACCAATATCTTAATATAATACACCACTCAGGGAGTTTTTTTAACTAACTTCAGTCTGGTTGATTGATTTTAAGACAAAAGGGATTGGGGAATTTTCTGGGATATAACCTTGTTGTCGGGGACGACAGCGTGGGCCCAGTTTACTCCGTTATCGATCATGACAAAATTAAACACTACTACTACAACTATTATTTTGTATTTATTATAAACAGATACAGTATGTTTGAAAACCAAACGGACCATATTTTATAGAGACGGACACGGGAGACTCTGACAAGCTTCACATCCTCTTCTGCATCAACATCCCACTTATGTTCGGACGTGTGACGTTTTGTGAATCTCAAACTAGCTTTCGGGTCAAATCATTCACAAATATTTTCTAGCTGCGAGAAACGCAAAAGTCATGTTGCTCTATTTGCATCGCCCTGCACCAATCCACACCCACAGGATCAACGTTTGCATTGACTTCAAATGTGATCAGCCCTCTTGAAATATTTTCATCACTTTCAGTGTCAGCGCAGTATTATTTGAAGAATCCAGTGAATAAACTGTGAGGAGGAGGCAACAACTCGAACGGATCAAGGATTCTGGACCACATTCCGGAAAAAAAAGACCTGGGAGGGGAACCGTCAGCAAATTTTGGTCGCCAGGCTTTGACCACTAGGTATGGCTGTGTTCGACCCAAAGACACTTCATGGAGGAATCATCTCCCTGTGGGCCAACCATTTGCAGTGGTAGGCAAACCATTGCTGGTGAAAGGTAATAGAGTGTACATTGGCACACCAACTCCTGGCGTCAGGATCAAGATTCTGATCAGGATGCCTCCGCAGGTGGCCTCCCTTTGGAGGACTCCGGGTGTATCCAGCTGCGAGGAGACCCGGGGATGGACCCAGAACTTGTTGGAGGGATCATATATCTCAACTGGACAGCAAAGGCACCCGTTTATAAATGTTGCTGCCAGATCTAATTTTTTTTGTATATCTCAATGACATTATTCCTAGATAAAAAAAAGGTTGAATAAATAAGGATCCGAAATATTATAACGGCCTGGCTGCTTCATAAACTCCTCTTTATTGCAAATAGATCCGTGAAGGTATAATTGCCTCTCTGATTCATTGCTGGCATCAGGGCTCACCTCAATTTCACTCCGCTTAGAATGCTACCATGGCATAGCGGTGTTGAGAATAGGGCCTCATCTTGTTAAATAAAACAGATTGTCACAGATTGTGACTGAACAGCAAAAGCCAAGGTAATATTTTCAACACCGAAATTGCACAGAGCACACGATTTTGGATAGGATTGGGTGGGAGACGGAGCAAACAATTGCACATTCAAGTGTTTTCTTTAATGCAGACGTGCTCCCTTACCGTGCATTGTATGATCTGCACTCCAAAATGGTTGAGCACACACACTGTATTAAAACAAACAAACACAATAAGCAATTCACACAAACATCCCCCTCCTACAGTGGTGCAGCGGGGTGGATATTGAGCCTCCAGAGCATCACTAAATCACAGAGGCCCCACCTGAAAAAATAACAGCATGGAGTTACAACCATTGATTGCTGAATACAGTCTCCTCAACAAGGTGAAGGTGTTGAGGGAATGGAAGAGACCTACATCAGATCATTGCTTGACATACATTTAGTCAATATTAGAGTGAATTTTTGCTGGATTTTAGAGTGAAAGGAGGAGTTGAAGTCCCTCTTAGTTCATGCCATATGTATAATTGTTCCATTAGGTGAATCCATAATGCTCTGGAGCAGTGAAACCGCCACAGCAGGAAGCTCATAATAGAAGCCAGACATCAACTACACTGTTGGTTTTAGTTGGCGGCCTTGAGATGTTGTTCCTCGCCACATGACGGCTGTTAACAACAAAAGGCTTTGTGAACTTGAAGCCATATGGAGGTACTTATATTAAGCTGCAGCAGATTATGGCAGTAATAGATTACAGACAATATTGAACTACATTTGGAACTTTAACATTTGCAAAATGGGTTTGAGAATTTTTGTAGCAAATAATTACAAAATGTAATTCTATGAAACCTGTTGGAAAGATGGGTCTTAGGCCACAATAGATTCCATTAGATTCAGATCAAAAAAATTAAAAGTATTTCATCATATTTTGTAGGCCGGTTAATTTTATTGACAATCATCGTTTTTAACGCCCAAAGACTAAACAATGCAAGGACACTATTAATCTGCTGTAGTTTAGTATTATCATTTTTTCCCCCCATTTTTTAGGGGGTCTTTAGCATCCTCAAAAACTGAAAAATCCTACGGCATGAACGAATGCCGTGACGTGATGTCCTACAACCAGGAGATTTTACCTAATAATTATTAACATTACCAAATCTCAGTATTACTTGTAAAATAATTTTGTATTGTCTTTGGACAAGAAACCATTATTAAAATTTGTATTATGCTTCAACATGCAAAGTGGTGATAGCGAGCAGAGGAGGACAGACTTCACTATCCTCTCCTCTCTCCAGGATCTCCTAAATCAATATAATGTATTTCAATCTGTTTCTTTTTGTTTCACGCTGACCGGCTATTGGCACAAACACAGGAAATTATACTCCAAGGGAGGATTTCCTTCCCAACCAATCAACAACAACAATATAATATTGATCTTACGTTGTTCCATTGAGAATTTCCCCATTTCATATTTAATTCTCAACCCCTGCGAGTGTGATGTACTGGTGGTAAAGAATCGATTTATCGCAAACTACTTTAAAATATACTACTAAAAAGCTGCATTTAATTTAAGCCTTGTCCAAATTAATTTAGTTTGTCCAGCTAAAGCTAGCTTGTTAGTTTGGCAGTTAGCTAGAAGCCCTGGGCGGATTGATAAAAGACCGCAGAGAGCAGAATGGAAAAGAACATCTTTGGATTTGTTGTTGTCATAGCCATTCCACTCTATAGATTACACAGCGAGAGAAGGAGAGTACAGTCCTCTCATAAAATTATTGCTTCCAGTGTTTTATTTTTGTTTAAGCTTTTTGTGTGTGTCATGTTGCAGGTGACAAGGATTTATTTTTTTTAAATTTCTTGTAAAAAGATGTATTTATTCATGAATATGATGAATGAATAAGTTCAGGAAAGTTCTAATTTCTGACTTATCAAACAAATTATCTCTCCTTCAATTTTTTTTCCAAAACCAGGAAAAAATAATGGATGCAGAGTACGAGTGATTCATATCATAATCAATCTTTAACTTTGAGCATGATGAATCTTTACTTTTTCCACCACATTCAGGTGTATGAAAGCATGATTGCCAACTTGAAACTTGGGTTCAGGCTCTATCCGGTCTGCTAGAATCATGTGTGGCGGGTGGAGTAAGGTGTGGTGATGGAGGAGAGAAGCCTTCAAGTCTACTGTATTCCATTAGCCAGACTATAATGTACTGGTTCCCTGTCTCCTCCGGGCACCCTCCCCCATCCCACTGCCTCTCCATCCTCCTCCTTCACACACCTCACACCCTCTGTCAGTCACCATCTATCACACACCAGGTCCACAGAGGGATCCGTGAATAACACCCCCCACACAAACCATGACAAGTCTCGTCCCTCACACCCCACAAACTCTTTCATCCATGGGTCTTGGCAGCTCAAATACCAAAAATCAACAACAACCCAATTAGGAAACAATTAGCGCCAGTACATCTACCTGAGAGGTGGCAGATGGCATTCCTGAAGCCAAAAAAAGCGGCACATGGGATTGGCTGGCATCAGACGGGAGAAAACCAGCATTCACCCAAATCTAGCGGTCTTTAAACGATGCATTTGATCAATGCAGCGAGATCGCAGTATTAATGAGGAAGACCAGCACAGCATGCAAGATAAGTCTTATTACAGAAAACAGAACGACAGGTGGAAATGGAGAACTCGAGAAACTTGAGCACCAGCGTATGCTCATCAACAAGTTAGCTGCAGCGAAAGGAGTAATCTCTCACCTTTATATTTCCAAACATGTGCACATTTAAAGGGGTATTCCGGTCAAAAAGACGATCCAACCCTTAATCTTCTGATGTGATCGATCCTTCCTTCCATACATCCCATATCCAAACACCTGCAGCTCACAGATAGAAATCCTCCACACTGCACCTTGTTAACCCCTCCGGTCCTCCTGTAGCCTGAGGAAATCCTCCTCCTGTGCCCATGTGTGTTTGGGAGACAGGAGGTGTAGTAATAGTAGTAGTAGTAGTAGAATGCGGTGGGATGGACTGAGGGAATACGAAGGGTGGGGTGCTGGCCGCTCACATCATGAGAGGAGTCGTATCTCTGCATCAGTGTGTGCTCAGTGAGGGAATGGAGCCACAAGAGGAGAAGAAGGTGATAAAGGAGAGGAGGAGAAGAGAGGAGGACTCAAGCTCCCTCCCCTTCTCACAATGCTGAGTGGATCTCCCTCTACATGCACACACTCCTACCCCCGCCCTGCCACAGATTGCTTTTGCACTGATGAAATTTTAATGGTTCTTTTAGGAAGAATAATGAACATGCTAGTCCCTAGAGCTGTGTGTATGTATCAGTTGGGGGGGCTACACTACACACACCTACAAAGGCATGCAATAAACACGCCTATGTACATACACCAAATACAAGTGTGTTTTCTCTTTCTCTATCTAATACACCAGAGTATACTCCCACTCACACACCACAATCCTGTACATACTCCCCTTGTCTTCATTAGCACACCATACCCACACGCACACACAAACCTTCAACATCAAACACTTCTTGTGACGGACGCACACTCACTCCCGTCAAACACTCAAGATAGGGTGGGGGAGAAAAGCCAAGGATCCAAACCATCCTCAAATTGTGCTCCTGGTGCATCCACACACACACACGTATAGGCCTGCGCACAGGCAGGCATGAGCACACACCCCAGTGAAGTGGAACAAAGAGTGCAGAGGCAGCATGTGGAGGCGCCAGGAGGAACACCATGATGGGAGGAGAACAGTGCCAGAGCCTTCAAAGTGTCTACTACAGCATCACAGGGTGGAGCAGAGAGGCAAAAATAAGAATAATCACAAATAACTTTTTAATTATATCTGTGTTCACGCTTAATCAGCAACACCTAATTACACGTGGATAAATCAAATGGCTTGCAATAATTTTAAGTGGAAAATTAAATGAAAAAAAGTCCAACGTGTAAATGGACACCGCAGAAAATAACAATTGATTAAGAAGCAGGATTCTCTCTGTGCTGTTCTAATGTTTTTTTTAAACACATATTGAACAATCTGCTGGCTATTTTCTGAATTAATAATCAATTATTTAGACCATATAAATGTAACAAAAATAGAGTAATTAGCTATAAGATCTAATCCAAGCCTAACTTTGGTTCCCTTTTGCCGCCATAACAGCTCAAAGACGTCACTGTTTGATCTGACATATTTCGATCCAAACCAGCTATTACTTTTAGAGCATTTTGTGCTACAGTAGCTATACTGTAGGATCGGACCTCAAAGGCTTGACTTTACCCTGTCACCGGTTCACCAGTTTTCCTTCCTTAGACCATTGGTTCTAGCCAAAGCAGACCAGGAATCCCCAATTACACCTGAGGGTCGGATGATTCTCTGACCCAGGTGTCAAAAAATCACAATCTGATCCTTGTCATGTCGGATTCTAAAACATGTCTCTTTTTTTAACTGCTTCTAACAGGTCAACTGGGAAGGAATGCAAATGGACTGTACTTAATACAGAGCTTTTCTGGTCTGTTGGACCACTCAAAGTGCTTTATACCCCAAGCCAGCATTGATTAAAGAAGATATACTCTGTACTCTACTGTACTGGCTCTTACTAGCTGTGGAGATCACCACCCACATCTGTTCGTCAGCAGACTCTCACCTTGGTTTGCTTTTCTTCATGAATCTTTCCTTGGTATGCTTTCCTATTACCTGTGTGCATTAACATGTAAAAACAAAGAGCAATATGGTTTACGCTCTTAAAATACTGTACAGATAACGGTCCCAGAGTCAGGACTGATCTCAGGCTTTTTAGTTACAATAATCTTTCTCCCTGGAACAATCTACAGAAGGAACTGAAGCCATCAGAACTCCTTAATGTGGGGGAGTTTACATCTATCCTTTAGAATCGTGAGAATATATCCATTAAAGGTATTGGTTATATCTATATCAGGGGAGGCTGGTGCTCCTCTGTTTTTGAAAGGCAAGAGCAAGATGAAAAGATGAAAAGAGTTATTGATTGAAATAAACCGTCACTAAATCGCGGTAGCAGAGGGGGACAGACTTAGCTTATCCTCCTCTGGAGGTGAAATCTACTGACTCAATTTAATGTATTTCAATGTGAATCTTCTTTTTCATGCCGATCTGCTATTGGCCAAAACAAAAGAGATGAAGAATGCAGCTACAGATTCAAGGCAACCAAAGGACAGAGATAAACAAGTTTGAGGCGGATTGAACCTACGTCAAACCAGGATTCCTCTGGGTCCTTCACCGTTCCTCCAAAGTACCAGCATTCATCACAGCTGTCAACACTGCTACAAAGATTCTGAAATTAAAGAAGACAGAAGGGGATTCTTTGGCATTCAACTTGGGTGAAAGCTTCAATTTGAATATCTACTTTGGGACAGAGGTTTAAATTCGTCCTACATGAACAGCTTCAGATGGAAGTGATTTATCCACTTTAATACCTCCTGCAGCTTATGGCAGTCCCCCAGAAAACCTCTCTGGAGTGCTACTGTCACTGCACCGCGTCTCCTATGGGATCATTTGAGTTGCTGTCAAGCCAGGGAGAGTGATTAAGAGGAAGATGAAGAATAGGCAGGTAACGCAGACCGACAGAGGTGAGGAGGACGCAGCAGGGGGAATGTAGAGTTGTTGTGGTTGGCGAACTCTAGCCCAGTGCCTCTGACACTTTTTGGGGCTGGGACCCGTTAAAGGAGATACAGAGATGATGCACTGCAGATCCTTCACTAAAAAACTATTTCATGGATTTTTTTCAAATTTCATAGCCCTACAGACTTTGGTGAGTGCAAAAACTGGATTGATTTTGGGAAAGGTCATTTGTATATTTCCGACACTAGGGGGAGCTTTTTTCCCAAAATGGATTTTTTAACCATTGGTTGGTCCAAATTTGGTGAATATGAATCAACTCAAGGAGATCAATCTCGTTTTTTTCATGTTTAAGTCCAATATTTCATATTTTACTGACAAGGGGAAGCTGTTTCACAAGAAACATGAACCTGTATTAACCGTTTATAGAGGGATATAAGCCACCACAGTTCTTTGTGCTCCATAATGCTATATCTCAATTATGATCCAAACGGGGTTAAGTTACTTTTAAATCCCAGAACTCTTTCAGATATAATTTTTTGACAATATTGCACATTCCCTGTGCATGACCTAAAGTTCATCCGATGAAGAAAAATCCCCACAAAAACCAGTTTGCTGGAACGTTTTCACCAAATCTAAAAAAATCCCAACCCATTAAACACATAGTTAACCCTTTTTGGCAGAGATCCCTCACATCCCACACTAAAGTAAAGCACGTATTCTCCTGAAAATCAATTCCCTCTAAGGATTACACACCTCTATCCTCCCAAAACAGAGGTGGAAAAGGAAAATCATAATTTCCATTTCCTGATCTAAATCCACTTTCATTTCCTGCCAGCAGTATTCTGAAGAAGCTAACGGCAAGTTTACACAGGGTGTCAAGAAGACAAACTTGGAGAAACTTTTAAGGTTTGTTCTTGCCATGACAACTACACACCAGAGAATCAAGAGGAAAACAAGTCAATGGGGTCTTTAAGGAGGCTGTTTGAGGTTATTGTCAATAATGATGGGAATACCAGGGAGAGGCGGCTTGAAAGGCACTTAGGAGGCACACAGGGGTTTGATGAGAAACGCCACGATGCGTGACATGTGAGTTGTTCTCTTTCCTGGCGCGCAAAAAACAACAGCTTAGAAGGTTAAAGCAGCTGACAGACTATATATGCGTAACCGGAAGAGTTTCATGCAAAGAGAAAAGAAACAAAAGAAACTGAGACGACTTCTCTTAAAGACGCTCTTTGGCTCCATAGTAAGAACCTCATGAGACATCAGGGATGGTAGTAAACTTTATCCGCCAGAATCAAGACTCATCAACTAAATTAGAATTATTGGGAAATAGAATGGACCAGATGGACTACAGCTCTAAATTTCTCATCGGGTTCATTTAGTCAACTATTTTACTTTGTTTAAATTAAATCATGTTGATTTACTGTTTTTTCTTTAGCTTTATGTCCAAATATTTTTTGGCCAAAATATCTCAACTAGTGATCCGATTTAGTCCAAATTTGGTGCAATATGCATCGACTCCAGGAGATCTATCTTGTAGCAATGATATTTTACTCTATTAGTTCATGTTTTACTCATTAGAGGAAGCTTTTTTAAAGAAAATTCAAATTCTTTCGACCTAAACTTTGGTCCGATTTGGTCCAAATTTGGTGCATATGTATCATTTGTATTGTATTTTCCACATAATATTTAAATGATTACAGGGAATTTTTTAATTAAAAATATTTTTTCGGGGCATAACCTCCTCACTTTAAGTCTGATTTAGTCCAAATTTGGTGCATATGAATCGACTTGAGGAGAGCTATCTTGTATTTATATATTTTATTTCATTGGCAAGCTCAAAACAGTGGCAATACTTGTACAACACAGGGGAGCGAGGGCTTTTCACGGAATACAGCGTTGGCCCAGGTTTTGAGCGCAGTATTGCTGATTCCTCACATCAGAACATCCCTGACTGAAGTCATTTGACCAGGTAGAAAAGAGCCAAATCCAATAACTAGGTTGTTGCTGGTTACCTTTTCCTTTATTATATGGCCTTACCCTGGCTTGCAGGTTTGTAGAGACCGTGATGGATGATATTCAAAGACACGGCAAGAAAATGGTTAGGGATGAGCTGATGATTGTGCTCAAAGATAAAGTTTCCATAGCCAAGAGAAATAAGAGGGTCCATCATGGAGGCCAATTAATGCCATTAGCAACAGTTTTCACCCAGCCTAGCTCTCCCTATTTCTTAATGCCCAGGTGCAGTTTTAAACCGCCACGTTTTGAGAGATCGTAATGAGTGGGTGCAACTCAACACAAACAGGAGGACAATTACATGTAAGGGCTTCCTTGGCAGGCCGCCAATAAGAGCGCCAACAGCTCGTTTTACAGACCGTGGTCAGTGCAGGGAATTTGAACATTATCTCCTTGGAACAACCAATACTATGATCTAGTTTGAAATATCTATTTTCTTTTTAATAGGTTAGGATAACATGAACGAAATAATCGGAAATTTGCCCCTGAGATTAGGGTTAAATGTTGGAAATGGTTCAAGGAACTAAGTACATTTAATCAAGTACATGACTTGAGTAAATATTTTATAACTTACATATCACTTGAGTACTTCCATTTTAAGCTACTTTATTTTTTTCTCCATTTTACGCTACTTCGTACTTCTTCTCCACTACATCACAGGGTGAAATAGCATACTTTCTGCTCCACTACATTTGTCTGACAGCTGTAGTTAATACTTCTACCTGGGATCTTTGGATCATCACCACTTGATAAAAAATTTGGCTGCCAAAATTAACAGTTTAAGTAATTCCACTGAACCTGTTTGATTTAATGTCCAACTGTACATGAAAAAATTGATAAAACAAACAAAGAATTTACATAAAATTCACCTAGAGATCCACTTAATAGTGTTTTGAAGAGTTTAGTGAATTTGGGTTTGAAAAAAAAGATTATATAAGGATTAAACATGGGATGTGTCATAGTAATAGTTGTATCTAGTTGTCTTTCGTAATGAATTACCGCTGTTCAAAAATGTGAAAGTAAAACAGGACTATAAATGTATTTATGCAAAACGAACTGAAATAGAAAACTCGTCGTGGTGGAAAACTGCCACCAGCATCACCAGTTCAAATGCTACCTTTACATTTCCCAGATTCCATACAAACATGAGTGCCTGTGCCACTGGATGTAATCATTCAGTACAAACACTGCATACAACTGAAAATACAGCAACTGAGGAGATAACAGAATCTTTTGATAGTAGGTTTTCCTCCATCCAGGCAGACATGATTTCATTCATAGCATGATTCTACTCATTTTAGCAAATATGCACATTGATTGTTCATTTGATGCCACATTCTTGATCCTCATCCAGCGTCAGTAAACATGTTTACCCTCATGGACTGAGCATTTGCTTTCTTCATCAGACTTATAATCTCAGTACAGAACAGCCTCTTGGGAGATATCGCTGTGGAACAGAAGCCCACTGATAAAGCTGTAACTCGCTGCTGTCGTGCATTTATCCTTCATGAATGAGATCATGGTGCCGACATGACCATCAGCTACTGGTGCTGATTAACCACCGCTAACATGCTACAACCCCAGATGTTTCTGGCAAAGCATGAACATCCAGAGAAGCTCTATCGTTGAAACTGTAGATGTCAGGAGAAGCTTGTCACAAAATATCCCATATATATACTTTTAAATATCTTTAATTTAAAATTATTGCCTCTGCTGAGAGGGTTTGTTTCCTCTTTTTGTTGGTTTTTTGGTTTGTTTGCTAGCAAGTTTGGTGTACGCATAGACTCTAGCTTGTTCTAGGATTGCATATCTGGTGTAAACTTTTCATCTTACTCTAAACTTTCCAGATCTACAATATTTCTAAACTTGAAATCTTTAACTTAAAACTTCCTATCGTTACAAGGACACTGCACATTATAACCGGTACATATCATAACTACGTACGCGTGAGTATTGGTTTACATTTACGAAAACCAGTACCTTTGGAAAACTGTTTGGCATTTGAAAAGCTAATCGTAAAGCATTATCTTTGTCCGAACTATACTGTGTAAAGCGTCTTTGTATTGTGTGTAAAACGTATTATTATTATTATATTATGATAATATTCTTAGTGAATATGTGATGAAGTTCCTACACTTTGTGTGCATGTAATGTCAAAACAGGAATTTTGCAATATGTATCAATAAGTATCAGAATAGATCCCACAAAACTGCAAATTCACTTAAAAACCCAACCCTAATGTTTCGGATGACCAGCCCTGAGCAGAAATCATCACTGCCCTGCCGACAGAATAAAGACGGACTGCAGACAGGCTGATTGGCACCAATTAATGATGACATCATGTAGAGGTTGTGTGCACGATACCCCGGTAATGGGCAGGCATAAGCAGCGAGCTGTAGGGGAGAATAATTGACAAATGTGTGCAAACCATCGTCACATAACCCAACCAAACTCCTCTTTTGGATCGATCTTCAATGGAATGATATGAGGTTTCATACAAAGGATAAAGAAGGTCACTGATTTTGATGATGCCCTAAAATTTAATCTCGTGTCACCAGTAGTTCAGTGATTTTTAATATCTGGGGAAATAAATCGACTACTTTTATTAGGACACAAAGTTTTGCATTAACATTCATGGCCTCCCAATAACGGTGTCCTCACTTTCCGTCTAGCATGTTCAGGCAACTTTTTTGCCCTCAGCTCCGGCCTCCGGTCCGGCCTAGCCCATAACGCAACATGCCGTGGGTCCTTGAGAAGGACCCTGAAACCTCAGCTCCCAGTGGGCCACTGCACCATCATGTATGGGTCAAATGCTGAGACAAATGTCACAACCTTGTACTGTATGTATGTACTGTGTGACTTGATAAATAAAGGATAGATTATTGTTATTATTATATTTAAATGAGTAATTAAACATCACATTATGTTACTATCCCTTTCTCACATTGATTTGACAATGATATGTATGCAGTTAACATTCAAACATATTTAATTTCATCAGATTTGTCTTGAAGCTGAAGTCTGAAATTCCTGCAACAGGGAGCTGATATGCAACCCAAGCTATAATCGGTTGAGAGATACAACCCTAACTGACAGGTCATCGGGCCATAACAGGGCCTACACAGAATGCCCACCGACCATTCATGCTCATATCCACAGCAAATTAATTCCTGAAAACCTAGGCTACTATACAGCGTTTGACCAGGATAGACTTCCCTCGGGCAGCTGAATTAACTTGAATCTTAGGTGATGGAGAGTGGGTTAATCAGGGTTGAGTTTACCAAACCAACAAACAGTTGGAGGAGGTGTGAGGAAACAATGTTGGAACTTGCAGTCAGTACAGCTAAATGTCTCTGAAAGCAGCAGGAAGGAGTTCAAAATTCCAATTTATCGTGCAGTTTAAGGATTAAAGAATAAGAATAATGCATTGATTCAAAGTAATTGGATTAACATACCCTGTCAATGAGTCACGAGAGGAGATTTATATTCATTCTTTTCCAACATGAGAGGAAATTTGATTCATAAGGAATGAAGAATGCTAAATAATGGCAAGGACCTCAAAAATTTATCAAAAGGTTAATCTACGACAGGAAGTTCCCAGTGAGATGTTCTATTTCCATAGGCCTCCACCATTATGAATAAGGAATATTGGCAAGTATCCTTGTGAATGCAGACACATGGGGGGAAATGGGCTCCCAACTGTTCAGCGGAATGTTACGTGAATGTGATTCAAGTAGCCGACTGGAAAGCCCATCATTCCTTCAGAGCCGATGTAAAACATTAGCAAAGAGATTAAATTAGGAGCCGGATTATGTAGTTCTTTTAGTTAATGAAGAGGAAAATGGAAAACTGCCTGTGCGTTTAAGAGATCGTTCTTACAGTTAACTGGTAATGAAGGCTGGGTTACATTCCAGAGATCCTTCCCTGAATGTATCCCAAGGCAATGGGGAGGGGGAAACAAGCAATTTCCTGTAAATTGAGCCATGTATTCTCTACTGACAGGGCAAATGAAACCGCTAGATAATGAGCCTGGCGTTGGACTTTAGAATAACGTCACAGAAGACAAATGTTTAAAAAAAACTAATTAGCACAAGCTGTCACAGTCATAATACTAAGGGAGGGGGGGCTTGTGGTTCCACCCAGGAGTCACAGGGAAACGACAGTAAATAAGACAAGCTAATAAATGCTACATTAAGAGGATTAATGCTGAAATGAATAATTGAAGACACCATTAAAATACTTTCTGCACTGGAAGATCGTTTTGGCCGTTCAGGCTTATGTGGCTCACCAGCAGATCAAACAGCACCAATAGGCCTTAATTCCCCTAAGAATATTGACACAGTCACCATCAATCTAAAGCGTTTACACTCTTAATTTCACTTCCGGGCTCAGGTTCTCCATGATAATATTAAATTAAAATCCGTTAAATTTTTTAAAAGTCTCTGTGATGGAGTTGAATGGATACCTGGAAAAGTTTTTCAGGAAGCTTGAATTGTTCTTGCTTCATTGGGCACATAATGGTTCAGGATGCAGACGAACTGCTGATTAATTGCAATGTTTAACCAAAATAAAGTGAAAAAAGTTTTGCATTAACTTTTACCTTCAAACTTTACAACTACTTTGATCTCAGTGCTGTGGAAAGAAAACCTCTCGTTCACATGAAAGATGGTCATGAGCCCTTTTTTACTCAACTATTACACAACTCAGTACAGAACAGAGCACCAGAATAAAGGTGCAAAGAGTCTCCTTCGTCGCTGATGCAATTATGTGACCATTTTGACTGACTGTCAAAATATAATGACTAAAGAACGATGTCGGACTAAACCATTAGGGTATGTAGGCACTGTGCTTTGAGAAAACCATTACACATTTGAAGGAGGTCCACCAGCCAAAAATCACAATATCAACTCCTCACTCTGACATCTCAAAAGAATCCAAGCAGGCTAAAGCTGGTTCCACATGTTCTGAGTTTTAAAGGGAGGCAGCAGACATGAGGCCGTACCTGTTTCGTGAAATATGGCGAATGTGCTAAAGCAAGAAGTCCAATACTACATACAATTCTACTGAACTTTTACACAGGTCGATAAAATCTATAGGACATCATTTTTATTCATGCTGATTAAGACAGCACTGGAACAGCGCTGTCTTAATTTTTAAGGGTCTGCGAGCAGAAGAGGCGTAACTTACTGAACAGATGCAACAATCGCTTTCACTATCTATCTATCTACCACTCTGAAAAGCCTCCTCTTCCACCGACCTATTGAGGTCCGGACGTTTACAAATCAAGATTCTAAACACTAATGAGATTTCAGGTCACACTGTCGTGACCATGACAATGCGTGAATTTCACATTCGAGGTGAAAAATTTCAACTCAAGCCAATAACACGTTTATGGCTCATTTGTATCTTTCGCATGCCTAAAGCAAATTTGAGACTCTCAACCACTCGCTCCAATGCATAGACTCAACCACTCACGTCAATGCATAGACACGCAAAATGGTGTTTCATTTGGTGTGAGTGCAGTGTAAAACTTCCTGTTTTAATGACGACACAGAACCTCACCCCCCATCCTGCCTTTCCCACCACGCAGTTACACAGATATAGATCTCCTGTCCCTGTGACTTCCTCTCAGAGGTGGAACGACTAAGACCTCCATTACATTTAAACAGAACAGATAATACTCATAAAGACTCACCAGACCCACCTCCAAAAGGCTGTGTAAATCCAAGACAGGTAGTAACAGGAACAGCAGCAAAGTAAAATAAGAGCTTCTTCAAAGCAACTAATGACTCTGCTGAAAGCATATTTATCTTTAAGGAACACAACCTCCTGCCTTAAGCTTATAACCTTTCTGCTTACTTTGAAACTTCTTCAGGCAAGGCTTCCCCAGTGCAGCGGAGCTCAAACCAGCAGCCAGCAATAATGACCACGTCACATCGACTGCATGGTTCTGACGTACACCTCAAGGGGATCTATTTAATTTAAAGTTTTGGTACCCAAGGCTCTTTGACATCCTTTATCATCAACACAGATAGCCTCTTGTCGTGGGAGATTTCGGAGCATTACCACATCGGCTGTCACTCAGGACACAAGAGCCAATCAATACATAGCAGCCAGGCGGAGCATATATGTGGTGTATATGTGTCATGACACCCCCGGTGGATTAAGGAAAATTGGATCGAGGCTCAAGGCACTGGAGGATATGTTGGTGTGTATGGACCCAGTAGTCATTCAGCTAGGATCCCTTCGTCATGGTTGTGCACCTCTGCTAACCAGTAAAGCTGTGGTTTGTACAGTAACTGTTCATAGTCAGGAATTGAAAATAAAAAAATAAAAAAATCATAATTATTAATCATTTAAGAAAATGTTTTGGCTACATGGAAGGTATCACTACGGTGATGTTACATTAAATAGTCTTAACTATAGGGTCTATTTATACTGAGGACTACAGGGAAATGAAAGATGTGCTGAACATAAATTGGACTTTAACATAACATTGGACTCCTACGGCCACCAACGTAAACTGGTTTCAATCCTACTTCAACGACAGCCAGACACACATCTCAGCATAACGAGAACGCCACCAAATGTGTGTCAGGCTGACTGTCATGCAAGATGAAGAGCCCGGAGGCTGTTGCAAATTAAATTCCAACGAGGGGTGAATTCACATTTTAAAAAAAGCAATCCAATTAAATTGCCATGCACGGTCATGTATCTTAAATTACATGCCTGCACCATGCTAATGCACAAAAACTAACAGCAGATGAAGTCCTCATGGCGGTTGCTGTGTTTGAGGAAGCGGGCCAGGACCATGTTTATGTGGGTTGAGGTGAAAGCAAAAATCCAGGAAAGTAATTTGATTTTCACAGCTTTGCTTCTGATTGAAACTATGACATCCTGTGTATTGCACTGAATAGCCTCCTCCCATTCCGGCTTTTCTACATAATACAACACAGAATCCAATTTTTCCGGTATTTACCGTATCCATCATTGCATTTTCAGCACAGAGCAAGAAATCAAATTCCCCATAACCTTGGGAAGGATGGAAAAGGGAGCATTTCGGGATTGAAACCAATGACATTCAGAGGCTGTGAACTTGTTGATGTACAGGATCAGGGAAAATACTGAATTGAAATACAAGAGGCCACCCAGTGAACACAGCTTTTGATGTCGGGGGAGGTGGATCAGAGCGGAGGTGAAGGTGAGGAGGGACGAAGAAGGGGGAGAGCCATTATGTAGATGGCGGAGGGGGAGGATGAGTGTTTCCAAGATGCAGCTTCACAGAGGAGATGGAAGGCTTGTGGACAAAAGATATGAAGGGATGAGTTTTCAACAATAGAGGAAGACGCAGACAGGAAAAAGCCTTATTCTGAAAGAAATTTGTTCCCTTTATGCTCCGAGTTGTTGTGAGGATTTTACATATCTTATATTTCCTTTATGTGGTTGTGGTTAAACTGTAAACTCTAAAGTAAGAGACTGACAATTCCAGCCCACTACTCAGCGTCAATCTGTAGTGAGGGGAATAGAATTGTGCATTATTTGAACATACAAACTTATTTATATACTACTGATTATACTGGAATTTCCATCAATGAAAAACACTGATACTAATTTCCCTTACCATCAAGGGTGCTTTGACATGAATTAAATGAATATTCCTCCTCAGGTTATGCACAAGTTGTAAAAATTCTGAGGTGGTCACATATTTAAAAGGAAATAAAAAAACATAAGTCCAATTTAGGCTACACACAATCATCCATAACATTAAAGCTAGATGTCAAACATTATAAAACTCTCCATTTATGCATTTTGTAAACTTGAGAAAGAGACTGCTGGTGACCGCTGAGATTATTTTTCTGCAATGATTATTCCGACCTATTGGATGGACAGGGCAGAGCCACATGATAGACCGTGAAGTGTTACGGAGCAAGTTCTGAGTTCAGGCATTGACGAGTAGGATTATATCAGTTAGAGGTTCTTAATGCCAATTTTCAATAATTTTTTAATGAATTGTACGACCCTGTCTTCAGTTTATCTAAGTGTCGATGGCTTTTTGCCAGACTAATCATAACAAATCGTTAATCTAAAAAGTCTCCCCATGAGCATCCTTAAACTACTTCACTGTTTTAGCCAAATGAAAGAAACAGCAAACATCGGCATAATTACTGCCAATGATTCCTTGACTAACTGAATATCAATCACCGGTGATTTGATGAAGGTAGTCACAGCCAACAGTGCCTAAAAAAATCTGAATTAAATAGTCAATTTCTGGTTTGCCAGTCGTGACTGAAAAAGTCATCTTTTGAAAGATTTCCATCTGGTTTGAGAGTTTAACATACACATCCTGCTCTCCTCTTGGGAGATGTATATCGGGCCATGTGATAGGTGCGGAAGAGAGGGGCATGAAGGTACTGGGTGGGAATTAGTAAGGTCCAGTTTGAGACAGAGGTGTGATGCCTGGTGCAGTGCCCTCAAGGCATCATTACACGCTCTCACACACCTGCTGCAGGGAGAGCACCAGCTATCAGAAGGTGTTGCTGCGTGAGTCTGTGTCTGCATCAGGATTTTAGAATTATATTTTCAAATTTGGTGCCTTTGCAACTTGTAAATCAGGTGTTTTGAGATTTCACTTCAAATATTGATTAAATTGTAGGAAATTATTAAAGTTCAAGGAGGAAGTTACATCACTGGTTCAGAACCTTATTTACAGCCAAAGAGCAGAATCCCAGCCAGGAAGACCAGTGCCGCTGTGGAACCAAAACCTTAATGATCTAGAAAAAAGAACAAGTGTTATCAAATTACATTATGGAATGGCTCTGGTGAAAATTGGAAAAGTCCTCTCTGGAGCCAATGTTAGTTTGTCCATTCTATGCTACTGTACAAATATGGCAGCACAGCATGGAGGTCTCCATAGGTGAGCATCCGCCCTCTCTGGAGATATAGTCAAACTAATATTAATAAATATTCTTATTTGCAGCTGATAATACACTAATAAAAACATAGCTTTTTTTTGCACATGCATTCCCCCCGTTGCTCATATTTACATGCCATCCCTCTCCCTATGGTAAATGGACGGCCGCTCTGCCACAGTCAGTGATGTGCAGTAACTCATGTTTAATTTTCACATGAAATAATCAGGTTCAAATTTGACTCGAATCAACACTGCTCGAATTCACACATTCAATGCTTGTATTTTAGAATGAGCATGTTTTTGTCATTTGATTATTTTTTGTTCAGTTAAATAAATCGAGCAACGCCTGTGAGCTAGTTCAGGCAGTCAACTTGAGCTGCTCTGCATACTCACATGACATGCCACGCCCTCCACAATCATTTAACAATCCCACCTTTCACAGCATTTGCTAACTGCTATTTAAAGCCCCACCACCACCCCAGCATCCACCTAGAAGCTCTGATGGGGGGTGTTAAGATATTTGATCATCACTTCCCAAAAGGTTGCTGTAAATTATCTGTGGGGTGTGATGAGGTCAAAGCCTAGAAGACAAACGACATCTTATGCTGCAATAACAAACAATGATAGCTTGAGTTGTCCGAATGAAATATTGAAAACATTTTGTGTTTATGTGGTTAACATCAGAGATGGAGGTTCCGTGCAATCACAGAAAAGTGGTGTTTTTCTTTATCAGGTGCTCCTGACTTTAAAGCAAGTCCAATGTGGGATAATAACTTCCTGAACTATACTGAACCCTTACTCTTACCATGACATCAGTGGGTGGGATAAATTAAGCGCCTAGGGAGAATTTTTGTTCTGAATTTGATTTTTAGGAACCAGGAAAATTTCACAAAGAGTAAAGGATGTGACTAGCTTTGACAAGAACAAAATTGTGAGCAACTGGGTCAGAGCATCTCCATAACTTGAAGTCAGGTCTGGTGTTCCTCTTCTGCAGTGGGTAAAACCTACCAAAATGGTCCAAGGCAGGAAAACTGGTGAACTGGTGAACAGGATGATGGGTTCCACAGTGATAGACAGGTGTCATAATACACAGTGATGAAAAGGGGCTTAAACAATATATGGCAGACGTTTTTAATGTTATAGCTGATTGTTTAGCTCACTGTGACTTAACACATGCTCAGAGGTGACACACGTTTAAGTCATTCACTTCAGATCTGTATAATCTGAACAGCACCTTATAGATTTTGAAGATTAAGCAGCCTGTCTAGTGCATTGTGGCATGTTCACGGCTCCGCAAGCAGAGAGGACGCAATCCGCTCTACACTCTAAATCGCGAGGCAAACCAGCAACACATGCCCTGCATGCTAATGAGGAATTTCAATATTCATGGGGGCTGGTTTCTCCGATGCCAAATAGTCAGACTCCCTGCTGAGATTAGCGGGTGGAGCTGGGATTCACAGCGATGGTGTTGGAGGAGGAGGGGTCGCGTGCATGAGCGATCCCAATGATGGCAAGGTTAAAAATAGAGGCATGCCGTCATGCAGAACAGGTCACAGTGAGAAGAGATAACATTTATAATGTATCAAGGATGTTATGATTTTACCTGTGTTGTGTTTGTTAGTAAGAGTAGGGCGAAACTAATAGACAGATTTGCAAGAAATTTTACTGAGAGGCAGATCTAAGTTTAGTTGACGTTATGTCATGACCGCATGACAACATGATCTTAAATATTGCAAAATAGATTAAAAAAATGTTAAACTAAAAAAGTAAGCCATTCGCTGTCTTTCCCAACAGCAAGGGTATATCCCATGAACTCCCCAATTCCCTGCGTTGTACAAGCAAACCCCTTAATTGAACTGTTTTGTTAGATGTGTGTATTTCGTAGAAAAAATATGATCTATTAGTGAAAAATATGTATCAGGAAATCCCAGAAGAAAGGTTCTCGAGGAGGCTAAAGCTTGGGCCACATTTGACAATCCAAAAGGACCATGATCACAACCAGATCTAAATGTCGACCAAGTTGCCCAACTACAATTCCAGAGTAAATCTCTACTGGGATTTGAAGAAGGCCTTTGCAGCATGTGTATCCAGGAATATGGGCCTTTGCCCATGAAGATTTAGCTAAGATTCCTCAAGAACGATGCCAGAAGCTGGTGTCTGTCTATCATTCATTGTTAGAAGAACGGCATAGCAGATAAAGGTTCTCTTCTAAGAACTAGAATCATTCATATTTATTTGTTTTGGCAATGAACCTAACTAGGAATGGGGAATAAATATTTTTTTGTTTGCTTCCAGCTCTACATTTGCTTTCCTTTTTAATTAACAAACAACATGGGTTATGTAAAAGCGTGACCACAAACGCCTCAAACAATAAACTGGTGTTTGTTATTGTAACCATGGATACAAGGTCTCCAACATCAACCAAGCAGTCATTTCAACCCAAAATACAACGTTTCCCTAACGTTGACGTTTCAACCCAAACCACAAACTTCCCCTGACCTTAAACAAGCGGTTTTGTGCCGCCACCAAAGCAAACCTTTTAACTTCATAAAACTATTCTTCAGCGACGATCCAACAGAGAAACAGACTCTGATAGGGGTATTAGTGGTAATTTCATGGATTTGATTTGAGCCTGAGTTTACATTCGGGGTTGAGTATACTTCAAACTGAGTGCTTCTCGGATCATCAAAAAGCATTGGAAACCAATCGCAGGACTTGAGGTTTTATTTATTGACTGGTAAGATATGCAAAGATGTTGTATTTTCTGTCAAGTGTTTGTTTGTTTTTTCCATTCTTGAACAAAATATTTCACAATGTGTTCGTTCAGCTATGCGTTTAACACCGTCAGGCTTTTCTGACAGCAGGCTTTGAGGGTGCGTTACCATGGATGCACTGGTGAGTGAGGAGAGAGCTATGTTAGTTGAGCTCTGAGCATAACTGTTAATATCGCCCCAGGATATTTCAAATCACGGTGTCTGTTGGATCCCTGTGGTTATGTATAATCTTCTCCCTCCCCATCACCAAATAGATGCCCAATATATTCCGAATCAATATATCGTCCAATATTTTCTGAATGCGCGCTAGTATTTATATGAGAGCGTACTGTTGAATCATCAGTCCTTTCAAAAATGTCAATGACAGGTAGTAAAGGATGCGTCAAGAAATATAAAATAACATGTTTTACTCAATATCTGGGCACAGTATTGGAACATAGAATAATAAAAATCGTCTCAGAATTACGGTTCTGACTCCAAAAACTTTGTAGACTCTCACTTATTGGAAACACATAATCAATATCAAAAATGTGACAAGGTGAAAATGATAGATGGCGTCATTATCATATATTAAACCATTTGCTCCAAAAATATAGAGACATTTGAGAGGATGTCAATTTCTGTGACTTTACTTTCAAATCCTTTTCCAACACAGATTCATTGCATTTTGGCAGCACAGCCTTCATTTGTCAATAGTTTTTCTGGAAATCCATGCGCACCACTGCGTGGGTCAGAGCTCGGTGCCTGTGGGAGCGGGCAGCGAGCAATGACCAGAAATGTAAGTTGGCGGTCTAAAATGCAGGAGCCTTGTCAGCTGCACTCCTACAAACAGTAAAAACTCTCTACGATCACACCATAATGATATGCTTGGGGTCCTGTTAACTCTGCATGTAATGATGGTCTCGCTTTCTGTGTCTGTTAACAGAACAGATGATAGCAGCAGCACTGAAGAGCGCTGGTGTGCGGTGGGGGCTTACGACAGCAACGGGGGTCCCGCCAGATCATTATCCCCTTTTTTAATGCCGCAATTACATACCTGCATTCACATTAAGAGCAGGTTTTGACCTTTGAGGCTCAACTCTAGCCCACGCCTACTCATGCTCTGTAAAGCCAGAGCAAATTCTTGAACCCCAACACTCTTACTCTCCGCCGCTGACCACTTCTCACCCCTTCTCCATCTCACACTTTTACACCAAGCCCCGCTGCATTCATGATCCTACCCCAGATGAATGTTAATTTACTGCAACACATTTTATTATTGTAGATCAGTGGTGGGTCGTCAGGACCAGCAAGACCTTCTGTACTGACATAGACATTGTAAGAATCATCACCATCATTATATTTTCATAGTTTAATAAAATCTTTAACTGAGCGTTAGATCATATAAATTAGAGCTCTGTTTTATCCAATTAGATTTTCCCACTACGGTGGGTGGATGAAAAATCTACTCAGAGGCCTTCAGATTCTCCAGTGAATCCCTCTTCTGTTAAAATAAACTGGATGCTTTTTTTTTATTGGTATATTTTTTAACCAATCGAATTTCAATTTTGTCAGGTTGGACACATGTTCTTTGAAACACACTCTAGGTTACCTAGCTTTATGTCAGTAATATGAATGAGGAAAGTTAGTTGCTGCACAAAGTTGAGCTTGGGCAAGTATACACTCTGCCAAGCGTGACTTCAAATGATGAACAGCTTTGGTGAGTCAAACGGAGTGGAAAACTATGACAAAAAAATTCTAATTTTTTCCATTACTTAGATATTAAGATTTTACTAAATTATTACTGTTGTGCAATTGTCATGTTCTTTGGGTGGCCTTTGCAGGAGTTTGGTTTCCTGTAATACAGTGGCTGAGCTGGAATCACCACAACCACTCAGTCCCAGCTGGTCTATTGGGGACGTGGAGTCTGAACGTGTAGGGGTACAGACTGCTGGAACCATTTGGTCACTGGATTCCAATTTCAGCAATTCAGACGGTGCAGCAACCTCACCACACGCTATCACAAAATAAATAAATTATGTTGACGGAAATGTGATACATTTGATTTTCTTACAAACTACATTTTGGCATTTTGGCGTCGAACGTGTTGATGTTGATTTGGTCACAGTGAGTTTTTGATGATGTTGGGCACCTCCTTTTTTTCATGGAAAAATAGGTAGTTGAAAATTGTAATTTAGTTATTTATTTTACAGTAGCTATATGATGGATAAATACTTTATTAGTTATTATTCTCCCATGGAAATTCAAGCCAAACACCTTTGCAGAGGTCACATAAAACGGTCAAACAAACACTGTGTTGGCTTGACAGGCTGCTTTCCAACCTGTAAACCATACTGGAGCATCTGGGCGGGGGGAGCGAATAATAAACGACATGCTGCCATAATTATTGTTGTGAAGGAGCTCCTGTGCAAAGCACTTAACCCTTAATCCCTCCTGTGAGCTGCGCAGTGGCCAAATTGTAACACGCAGGTCACGCCCTGAGTAGAAATGGGCCAAATGAGAAAAAAAAACAGGAAGCGTCAGATAAAGCGCGTTTATGCTTCATCAACAACCACAGAATAAAAAACAATTAGTAAAAACAATCTTTCCATTTCGCTTGCACTCTAGCACCCCTGTCTTCTAAAACTTGTCTTCCCCACTGACATAATTTTTCCACTTGGACCCCCCTCCACAATAAAGCGGATTCTCATGTGTGACGTGCGCTCACAGGTGTACTATGATGAAGGAGGCAGAAATATATAGCAGTGGGACAGATGCTCTAGGCACGTGTACGTTACCAATGGGCCAGTCCCATAAATTAACACGGCCCCCTCTCTTCTCTGCAACTTGGGGCATCAGCTATAAAGCAGTGACAATAGTAGGAGATGGTTTATTTCATGTGCTGTTTCCAACAACACAGTGGTAATGAGGAACAACATTAACATTTTGCTGACACTTGTTTCTTGGCCGCTCCCCGGTCGGGCATTAGTTTCCACTATGCTGCAAAGACTGTTGAAGTTCTGGGCACATTGGACCATGAACAACAGTAGAAGTGGTTATTTCTTTGTGGCATTGATGGCCTTGACATCTTTGACTTTTAATGTGATGTATCAGACATGGGACCTGATATTTTTGATATGTAACTTTCATGTCAAATGATGTGTAAATTGATGGCTTTGACGTCTTTGTGATATTTGGTCACTTGACCTAGATGTATTTGAAAACTAACCTGATGTGGCTATAACATATAACCTTATGGCTTTGATGTCTGACATTGGACCTGATGAGGTTTTAACCAGTAACATGATTTGTGTCTTTGACGTGGGACATGCAGTATTTGACATGGGACTTCATGTTTCTTTGATGTGACTTTCATGCTTTTATCATTTGAGAATTGATGGCTTTGAAACCCAACATTTGAGTTGATAGTTCAGAGTTTTTTTGTCAGTATTTGCTTGCACAGATATTTTCTGCCTTACATCCGTTGACACGCTGCTGTCTTTCTTGCCACAGAAAAACATTTATTACATGGGAGAACATGAAAGTATCAGCACGTAATGTCTGAAGCCTCTGCGCATGTATTTAACTAAACAAAAATCAATGCTCTATAATAGAGAAGTTCAGTGTGGTAACCCTCAACATCTGAAAATATTACGGTTTTCTTATTTAAACTTTAATAAAATTTTTGAAATTTAATGAAATAAATACGAGAGCTGTATGTGCCCTGTGGGAAAAAAGATTCAGAGGAAAAAGGAAATGGAAATAAACAAATCAAACTGTTCTTTCCTTTGAATAACAAACTGGAGAATTATACTGTTGAAACGCTTTACTATTCCTATGGACAGATGATCATATTAAAGTGTATTTTATGGACTTCTTTTCAGGATTTATAATAACAGAATTATGACCTCCATTAAACCGTTTTTTAACCAATGATGTGATTAAGTGTCTTACTACAGAGATACCAATCTGTTTATTAATCTTAAGAACTGGTGAAACTTACTAAATCTCTGTAGTTTCCATTTCTCTTTATCCGCTTTGTATGAAGTTTCTATTTCTCTTCAGTTTCGGTTTGTGTTTAGTTTCCGTTTCTTTGTAGTTTAGTTAAGGCTGATTTTGATTGTGTTATTCCTTTTCTTCATCTGGCTGCTGTTTGTTGAATGTTCGCACGTTTCTCTGATAGTTATTAAAGTCATTAATGGGGCAAATTTTGATCTGCACAGTGGAATGAAAGTCGCCAAGATAGCTGAGTTTGACATTTGCACACACATTTCAACTTTACTTCCACATTTTAACTGGGCTATCCATCCTCGAAGAAAAACATGCTGGTTTTTCAAATTTCCAAAATTTTCAAATGCTTCTGACCTTTACTTTCTTTGTATGTTACCCCGGTTGTCATATACTCAGAACATAATTGTTTAGCAATGCTTGTTATCAAAGAATGGAACAGGTCCCTTTAATTTGGACTGAGCCTAATGGCAACAATGGAGGTATTTTTCACGCTGAAGGTCATTCCTGTCCTCCTTGATACACTTGGAGTATCAAACTGTACTGAACTTCTGTTCCAACAAAAGGATTTCCTTTTTTTGGTTATTTACTGTGTTAATAATTTTGCAAATAAAAAAAATGTTTGGTTTGGTTTTGGTTTGTTGTTGTGCCTTAACATGTATCTAACCGAAATAAATTTGATTCTATTCTATTGTTCACTGTTACATGTGACCCATGAGGTCATCAGGACAATTTAAGAACTCCTCTCATTGTTTCACTTTTTTAATCCTGCTCTCCACCTCGGGAAGGAAGGATGTGCTATAAATCCAAAGCTCACACTATTTATATAAAATGGCGCCTGCGGTCCGTTCCGGCTGCAAAGATTTGTTTGAAGCTTAGAGGCAGCAGAATTTTTGTTTGCTAGCCTAACGTGTTAACAGGACAGAAACAGGCTTAATTCATAATTTTTGCCATCCTATGTGCTGAAACCTTTGGAAAAAAGGGAACGCAGGTGTATCTGGACTCATAGTAGCCTGGATGACGTGGACAGTATGTCTGTTCCATTTTGCATAGAGAATTTGAGGTAACTCTTGAGACAGTCATGAAGTTTTTCTTCTTTCTTCCTTGCTGTGCAGATATTACCAACCATCTCATTTGATATTTGCACACCATGGACTTGTCAAAAGTGTGTCTTTGTGTCGTACTGATAGAAAGGGTAACTTCTCCTCAGCTATACTAACATTTTCCACTCTTGTGAATCTTTTTCTTCTTTTTTCTCTGTTTCCTTCCATACTTAAGTCCGGTATTCTGAATACCACAATGAATTCTAATTTAATCACTTCATAGAAGGATTCACGGTTGAATGTAAATTAATTTCAGTTTTGCAAACATGTGTAGTATCCTAAAAAATTATGATCAGCTGGTTCATTTTCTATCCTTAAATCTTGGGTTTCCTGTAATGGTTTACTGAAGAATCCACACGACTAGATCTTCATACTGCTCTTCTCATACAGTCCAGGTCTGTCAATCAAAACCTCGTCTTTGTTATTTGTCCGGATCATGTACTAAATTCTGATTTACAGGGAACAAAAATGTGGTTATAGGTAGTATTTATTATTCCTCAGAAACAGACTGTACTTGCTTTAAAAATATTCTTTGGACCTTATAAATATGGTGGAAAAAATGTACAACATTCTTAGGAATTTCAATATTTTCCCTTTCAAAAGTGCAATGCATTCTCAAACTGAAGACTTTCTGAAGGTGCTGTTTATTGTTATCCCATTATTAACAAACCCAAAAGGCTAACAGACAAATCGGCTTCATAAGGAAACAATAGATTGTTTAATACTCTTAATTATGAATAAATATAACATAATCAGGAAGTTTATTCGTAAATATATCAGAAAGTTTCTTAATATTTAAGATTTTATCATTTGATGAACATAAGGCAAGAAAGAAAAACCCATTAATCAAATACTGAAATATCAATCAAAGGAATACATGAAAATGTAACGAAATGTTAGGGAATGTTTCGTTTGAAAAGGCTTTTATTCAAAGTGGACCAAACTCAGGTTATCAAGCATTTATGGAAGTATTAATTCAAGTTTAACTAAATGTTTTCTAGTGATGCCTCGACAGAATACACCATCATATGGTCCTCAGACCATATATTGAATTTAAAATGAAAGAATAGCATTAGATACAGCATTAGATACAGGCTACATTATAGTATAAAATAGTAATAAAAACATTTATTATTGTGTGCCTTTTGTGGGTACCTTACAAAACATGATGTAAAAATAAAGATACAAAAAAAAAATCCTGGATGGAAATAGATTTAACCAAATAAAAAGTGAAATAAATAACAGTTAGGAATGAACAGAGGAGTTTGTAAAGATATGTTTTAAGAAGAGAGTCAATGTTGCAGATGTATTGTGTGAGAGAATTGAGGTGAGGTGCAGCAGGGAGCTCAACCTCATGGCGTTCAGAAAGGCGGGATGGATTTATGGATATATAGCGCAAAATCCAACTGACCGCAAATTCATCATTCTCCACGCGGGCTGTGAGCCTTCCATTGCACGGTTATACAACGTAGGTGACACTGCCATTAACAGTTTATCAAACTGGTTTGCTCCTACAAGTATCTCTATCCATATTTTTAATATGCTTACCTGGCTAGCTGACATCAATAGCCTGAACGCAAGACTCTGAAAGAGGAGGTACTTCTTCAAGAGGCTAAGACTGTATGTGCTTGATAAGAAACGGAGGCACCTGCTCTTTCAGGTAGTCTTAAGATCTCAAGTAAAAAGTAATATAGACAGACTGGACCTGAGTAGAAGACTGAAAGCTCCTATTCAGTGCAAAATGATGGTTCGGTCAATACTGTTCCAAAGTCCAACATCTGGTCTTCTACAGTGAAGTTTTCTTGTCATTCTTGTTCTTTTGGGCAACACACCAGCAGATCATCTGTTTCCATCTTGCCCTGTCCTCTGCATCTTCCTTTGTCACACCAATCAACTGTATGACCTCTTTCACCACATCCAGAAATCGCCTCATTGGGCTTCCCCCTTTTCTCCTGCCTGGCGGCTCCACCTCCAGCATCCTTCGACCAATAGCGCCACTATCCGTCCTCTTCAATTGTACAAACCATCCCAATATGGCCTCTCGCATTTTGTCATCAAGATGTCAAACCTGGGCCTCCATCATTTTAAATCGTGTCTATCCTAAGCACTTCTAAAGAAAATCCTAACACCTTCAACTCTTGCTGCAACCAACCTTCATTCCCCTTCTCTCCAGCACATAGCTCCAGATTTTCCACCACCTGCCCCCTACCCTCACTACAGATCAAAATGTCATCCATCGACATCATAGTCCCCGGAGACTCATGTCTGACCTCATCTGGCAGCCTGTCAATCATCATAGCAAACAAGAAGGTGCTAAGAGCCAATCCTTGATGCATTCCTACCTGTACCTTGTACCCATCCATCACTCCTACTGCGCACCTCACTATTCATATGCGCAACATACAGTTGTAATACTGTACATATACTTTCCAATCATTATGCGTAACACAAAGCAGTCTAATATGTCTTTATTTATTCCTTCTTTTTTATTCATTTACATTCTTAACTGTGGTAGAACTGAGCTTCAAAAAATATTCTCTAAGGGGACAGAAAGTATATTGTTGGGATAAAGTATATTATATATCTTACAATGAAGGGAGTTAACCGTGTTTTCCATTGAAAGAGAACATCAATTGAAAAGACAAAAAGAGAAGATATACAACCAAATATTGGTATAAAGTTAAAGAGGGAAAGGTGAACCTTGATATTAACGCATGGTATTCTGGGTAAAAAGATATACTGCAAAAAAAGATTTCTATAAAGTTTGAAAGAAATCCATTCTTTTAAGAAATAAATCCTATTTTTTGTATCAACAAAGAAAAAATCTTGTCAAGCATGTTTCATATCAGAAAAATAATTATATCTTAAGAAACTATTTTACTTTTTCTAAGATATTCAAGCTTATTTTGAGCTATCTTTTACCATTAACAAGGTACAAATATTGTTTGCATAATATCCCAGCAGTGGAATATTTTTTTCCTTCATATTAGAAATAGGAAATTGTATTTAAAGAAGTTTTTTACTTATTAAATGCCAATTTCTCCCAATGATCAACCATGGATAAAGGTATAGATTTTTGGAACCAACTCAAACGACTCAAACTTTTTAGTAAAGCAATCTGAAATAAGTTACTTTCACTGCTTGTAGTTAACATAACTTGGTAGGTAGCAGTAGTTCAGTGGGTAGAGTAGTCGTGTCCTGATTGGAAGAGCAGCAGGTTGGCAGGACCAGAGACCATCAGTCTACATGTCGTTGGGTCATTGAGCATGACCCTGCTCCCTAGCTGTCTCAAAGAGGCTGCCCACTGCTCCTCAGTGACGGGTCAGATTCTGAGACATATTTTCTCTTTATTGCAATGTATATGACTAAAAGGTATAATATTATTAATAAATTTGAAAATTTTTGTTGAGATTTAAGGTCCATTTTGGTGTTACAAAGGCTACATTTTATGCTTGTTTAGGAATTTTAGCCATGGTCCCACCCCATTGCCAGTTTCTGTTAATTTCAATACAATTTGATTATTGTTATTATTTTTTTTTAGTAGTTTAGTAGTAGTTTTTGCAGTTTAATCTGGCACTGAATGGATGGTCTGGGACAACGACAGGGTGCTTTGGTATTAGAGTGAGAGAGCCCCCCTCTGTGCCGTACCTCCCATAAAAAATGGATGAAACAGGCAATCTTTGAAAAAATAATTGGTTCCCTGGTGAATGCCTCACACTGCTTCAAATTCCACCAAAAATCAAACCAAGCTGGCATCACAGAAGTCATGAAAAGAAAGAATAGTGGACGTGTGGAGCTATGGTGAACAGAAAGCTCCTTTAGATGGGGGCCTTTCACACATTTGAACAGATTTATATCTCTCAACAATCCTTCAGGTCAAGAGCTGCTAATGGCTCGGCAGCGTGACTGAATCTGACCGCTCTGAGAGCAGATGTTTGTGTTTGTGTGTCCGTATGTGATCTTCACTGGTGTCATTGTGAATTCCATTTGAGCCGCCTTCTGCACAAAAGAGGTTAAAGAAATCAATCAGGTGCCCCACCTCTCATTATGGTTTAATTACCCTGACAGACAGCGGTGCAGATCAGCAGCACACTCACTGAAATGAGCACGCCGGTCATATGACAAACGGAATTAACAGTAATTTCCTCAAAAGGAGCAAATTAATGGATATGAGCACCGACGCCGGCTCAGGAGGAAATGTCACTGCTCACTGACAAAATATGGAGAGACGCGATTGCTGTTATTGTTCTGATGAATGATTGTAAGGATTACTTCCCTAGACAGACATTTTTCATTAAACTGTTTCCAGGTCAGCAGTGCTGAACAACATAGGTAAAATGAAATAATCTTTAATTGGTAAGTATTTATTATACCCTCAAAAAGTCGGGGATATTATGAAATCGTAATTGCTGCCGCAAATCGTTCATGTTAGCGCAATAACTCAAAAACTATTTCATGGATCATTTTCAAATTTTATACCCACATTGACGTTTGTGCCAAAAATTACTGGAGAGTTTTTGGGAAGGTTTGGTTGTTATATTGGACACTAGGGGGTACTAAATCTATCTAAATCTATGAATGTTGTTTCACCATAATTTCTGAAACATTGATCCAATTTAGTACAAATTTGTATATACATTTATAAGCCATAGAATTATAACCACTGACAGGTAACGTGAATAATATTGATTATCCTCTTACCATGGCACCTGTCGGTGGGTGGGACATATTGGGCAACAAGGGCGCATTTTTTTCTGAAGTTGATGTTTTGGAAGCATTAAAAGTGGTCAATCATATAGATCTGAGCAACTCTGACCACTGTCAGATTGTGACGGCAAGACAACAGGGTCAGAGCATGATGGCACAGAAAATCTTTTTTCAAGCGTTTTATTAAATTTTTGAAACCACTATATTCCACGATAGCTGTGGGAGCCACATATTTCAACAAGTAATACGGAAGGACATTTTTTTCATCTTTTTATGTCCTTTGTATATGTCTGACATTAAATTGTGTGACATTAAATGCTCCTGTTACGGACGGCTGCACAGTGTAAGCACCTATTTTACAGACATGCACTCTTCATGTTCAAAAGTGTGATTATTTTGCAAACTGGGAAGGGGTCCCCTTTGGATGGTGAGTTTTGTTTGACCCCTTTTTGTTCGTTCACTGAAGCCAAAATGACACACCTTTCTTTCACGGGCAACCCTCTCTGGTTGAGATTTATTTATAGGCTCAGTGCTTGAGCTTGAGTCATATTTACTGCTGTGGATGGAAAGGTTGGAGCCATGGGATTGAAGATGATGAATTCAGCGACAGTTCTAGAGCACATGCACTGGAGAAATTATCGGATTAGTCAACATGAGTATTATTACGTCATCTTTTGGTAAATGGAATTGTTTTTCAAAAGGGGATGTCCTAAAACGAGTGGTACAACTTTTCATGACCAGAAAATGTACGAAAAAATTGTTTTGTTGTTTTTGTGAGACAAGATGTGGTTGTTTACGAAGGCACTATGTGCATCACTATCTAGATTTTTTAACTCTAAATAAGAAATAAATTATCAGCTCTGAATCCCCCTTTTAAGTAAATCTGATCCTAACTGCTGATAGAATATACAACAATCAACCATTAACTATTTGGTTGGAAACAAATGTTATTCTGCAGAGACGAACATCCTATCATTTTTTATAGTAACATAAAGTAGGTTTTTTGATGCAATGATTCATGAATTCACAATTCCTTCTTTCTCCACAGTCTGAAAACCCATTAATCTCCTTATCTGATGCTCCTTATTCCTACAAGAATCCATTAAAACACTCCATCAGCTCTTTCATTATCAGTCCCAGTTGCCTGTGTCCTAATGGACACTGCCCCAAGTCTGCTTTATTCGACAAACCCATAAACACATATCCTGTGGGCGGGGAATAAAACACAGTCAAGGATAATGAGGAAAAAGGTGAAGACGGCCTCGTCATTGGAGGACATCCCTGAGCCCTTTGTGTACAGTGGTGACCGGGGTGACAGCTGCTGTTTACATTAAGGGAAATGTCCACGGGATGTCACACTCTTTATTTACTCAGGTTTAAAGACATTGAGCGCTGACACGCCTCTAATACCATCAAGGTTAATGGGTTTTTGATGGTGACCCTCACAGCAATGAACCATGACATACAACTATCAGCCTAAACATTATAACCATTGGCAGGTTTGAGGTCCAATTGTTAATTTTAAGTGGCATCCAGTGGTGAAGTTCCAGAGAACTTATTTTACACATTCAACATATCGGTTCCTATCCGAGAGGCTACGGTGGCATTCAGATTTCCAAAAACATATCATCCAGTAGCATGTCAAGTGACGAGGTTCCTATAGATAAATATATTTAGAAATATATCTATCGAATATATTTTCTAAATTGTCAATCTTCTCAGTATAAGATAAGATAAGATAAACCTTTATTAGTCCCACAATGAGGAAATTGCAGATTGTTTTGTATTGTGGTAGGGTTGTTGTGGTTGGAGGGATGGGTGGCGGAAAGAATAGATGGGAGGAAAACGTAATTATTTAGCACAATAAAAAACAACTGGGCTTGATCTCAACGTCAAAGATAGTCAGCATGACTCCCTCTCCTTCTTGAACTGAATTTCTCTAAGCCAACCTGTGGAACCTTACATCGCACCACCGCAGAGTAAAAGTGGCTGCTGGGGAACCAGCACTCCACACTGTGTGGCTGTTGTTTACATGTCAAGTTGAATCTGGACAGACTGCTCAGACAAAGACAAGTAAGCATGAAGACCCGACTCTAAATCGTTGAGAGGTAAACCAGTTGAGGTCTATCCAGTTCACAACCCAAATCATTAGAAGCCCCAAGGTCGCAGAATTAAGTGTAAAGATATTAACATCCTTTCAAAGATGAAATATTTGCTATAACCTATTAGCAAAGTCTCTTATGTTTGCATTAAAAGCCTCTGGGTAGCAGGTAAACACTGAGCCATGCAGACATTGTGCAATCGATTTCACCTAGTGGCGTATGGTCATACCTTCCAAGAAGAAGGCTCTACGCTAATGCTTTAAGCTTAGGGGCTTCAAAGAAGTTTTCCTAAACTAGAACTACAGTACATAGAGCCAGGTTCAGAACATCACGTATGAAATATCCTATCAGCTCCGATCCTTGTCCTGCCCCTCCATTAAGTTTTTTGGAAAATTTTAGCATTATTCCCTTTGGTATAAAGGTCTCTACCTCCAAACCTGAGATCATGGTTCCCTGCCGGATAATGGTGGATTTATCCTTCTAGGTTGGGGCTTAGTTTCTGGATTTAGGTATCCGTGGTCTTGTTCACAAATGATGGGAAAATTGGCTATGGGCTGGACTGTCTACATGGACGAAAAGCTAGCTGTAAGGCAAAATTTATATTTATCAGTCAATCTACATTCCAACCCTCACCTATGGTCATGAGAATTAAGTCAAGGCAGGAATGACCATTCTCAGTAAGGTGGATGGGATCAACATTTGAAATAAGGTGCAGAGCTCGGACATCCAGATGGAGCACTGAGTAGAGCCATTGTTCCTTTTCCTCAAAAGCTAAGGTGGTTCAGCCATCTGATTAGGATGCCTTCCATTTTCCAGGTGCATCCAACTTCTCCTAAGAATCACCTGGATGGAGAGAGACTTCTGCAATATCTTACTTTGTCCCTGATTTTTAATCCATAATCTTTACAGATTAGTAGATCATGACTGAATTTTTCTTCATGAATGACATGTGATCTAGCACATGGAATAAAGCCAAAAAGTAAAATGACATAAACATCATTTTACTTTTATACCGTTGGACAAAATACTGCGGGCTCAATGTTCATCAACCAATCCCCAGTGTCTTCATGAGCAGATGCATGTGCCTCAGGTGTCACCAACAGCTTCTTGTTTTCATGGTAACCACAGCATCACAAATGAGCCAATTCCATCTGCTCATGGAGACAAGGTCCATGCAGCCGAAAGATCAGGAATGAACAAGTTATACATTTTAAAATATGATTAAATAAATACAATTTGTCGTTTGAATTTGCATTTTAAATAATGCGTAATGTGTTTATGTCAATAGGTGGGTTTACATGGAGCCATTATTCAATAGAATCGGATGAAAAGCCCAATCAGAAAGAAAATGCTGAATGTAAACAGCCCTTTCCGAATGAGATTTTTTTTCGGAATTACGTTCGGAAAGGTAAATGCGGCATGTAAATGTTTTTTTTTGGAATAATCCCTGAGGATGACGTGCCTACATACAGAATGTGCAGCAATGAGATGGTTTTAAATACAAAGTCTAAAAAAATCAAATGGGAAAGTAAGAAATAATTAACTTTACAAACACGTCCCAGAAAAAACCTCAGGAGTTGTTATAGACTGAATCCGTGAAAAAATTAAGAAGCACTAGAAAACTTTAAAAATGATCAATTTATAATGGGCAGGATGATGTAATAGTAACATTTCTGGTGAGTTTACCACACAATACGGCCTTACAAATAACTTAATGTTTACTAACTTCGCAATGATGTATCGTTAGTTGAACCACTCTGTTTGAGCTTCCAAGAAACTCTAAATATCTACCTCCCTAACTCTGAGTTATTATGAAGGTGCTCTACATTAAAAGCTTCACAAAAAAACATGCTCTTATCAATTGACAGATGCCCATCTTCTGATAAAACTCGTCCTCTGTTGGTCGCCTTTGGGCTCATCAAAAAGAGATTGGCAGCTCTTCTGATTGATGTCGCAGCTTTTCCGATTAAATCACTGCTCATGTAAACAGTCAACCAGGAATATTCTTTCAGAATGATATCAATCAGGAAGAAAAAAGGATCCATGTGAACCCAGCTAATGTCAGATCATCTGTTGTATGATCCCTGTCCCTCTGGATCACACTGACACACAAGACCACTGAAGCGTTGTGACAAACCCCTCCATCTGCCCCTCCCGCAACCAATTAGCCAATAAACACTTATCCATGCACAGCAGCACACCTGCTGTTATCTGTTAACCTTGCCTCTGTAAGAGTTGTAAAGGTGCGAGTTGTTTGCCTGGTAAGGTTTCACCGTGAGTGGACAGGTTTGGCTGACGGCTTTTCAGCACCATTACAGCAGAGGTGACAAATGTTCTGATGTAGCTGTTGTGTCTGGGTGTAAATCTGTTCCTCTAGATGGAAATTAACTTTACTCCACCATCAACATAATCCTGCTTTAGCTGTCAAGCCTGAACGCTGCAGTTGTGGAACCTCCTCGGACCCAGGTCGGGATTAAATTAAATCATGGTTCGGTTGATTGAGCGTGTGAAAGGTCTTTCGATGGTTGGACATTTAGACCGAGTACAGGAAGTTACAGTACGCTACCAATATTCGCAGAAGAGAAAGATGTAGGTAAAATCGAGGTGTACCAGAGGTAATGAAGAGATGAGGTATTTAATAATATTATGGTTAGACAAACAAATCAAAAGTCAACACAATTCTTAAATTACAGTATATCCACAAAGACATAACTTCTTAACCATCGGCCCAATTTGGTCCAAATTTGTCGCATATTACTAAATTCAAAAAGATCTATAATGTATTTATCATATTGTATTCTAATAGTTCATATTTTATTCAGTAGGGGTTGCCTTTTTTTTAAACATAATCTGAGGGGTTCAATCAGGGGGAAAGCTTGAACAATACAGGGGATAGGGGACTTTTCGGGGATATACCCTTGCAACGACAGCGTAGGTCTAGTGTATTTTCTGTGAGGTACCTATTAGAATTACTATTAATATATTAATTCTTGTGATCAGAATCAATAAGATAACTTTATTTAGAATACTTTCATATTTCTGAACCAATCTAGGGAATAAAATTCCTTATGTCTTTTCAGTATCTTGCTCAAGGACACTTCGACATGTGGACTGCAGTGGCAGGGGTTCAAACCAACGACCTTCAGATAAGTGGACAACCGCTCTACCAACTGAGCCACCGTCGCCCCGAACATAAGGGGCTCAGCCTCTGGACATTGGGGCAACCACTGTACTGATTGAGCTAAACAGCAGCTAATCATCCAGTATTTATGCTCTGCTCAGATAAAGTTAAGTAATCAAGCTTGTTGCTGCACAGTGATAATAACAGTCAGTTGCCAGCCTTAATTACAAACTGATCTCCTTATTTCATTCAAAAAAACCACTGCACATCCGCACCACAGATGCGAGATTAATCAAAAATAAGACTTTTCAGGACAGGGTTTTTACTGGGGAAATACAAGCCAATCAAAAAGGAGAGTTAATTGTTAGGCATCCTTACCCTCGACTGTTAGGTGACAGAATTATCCAAATACACTTTAAGCAGCCACGCTGAAATCAGAAGTAATCTCCATGTAAGTATCAGTCTGGACGCTGAAGGACGCTGGCGTTGTCTGTTCGCCGCTTTTCCATCAGAGTTCTACAGCCTGCAATACTATTAACCGACAAGTATACCTTTTATTGTTGGTCACCGGCAAACCTTTTGGATATATATCCGTATTTGTATCTGTTTTTCTGTATTTGTATTTGTAAGAATTCTACCGAGTCTGGTGACGGTCCGCCTACCTGTTGCTGCCGGTGTACCATCACCCAGAGACTTCTGTATCTGTTTGTTTCATCGTTTATGTCCATTTCTATTTGTTCATCGTTGATGTCAGTTTGTTTATCCGTCTTGTTCATCACTTCCCCCGTGACACTTTCACCAAAAGCCGCTGTTGATCACTTTCTGTGTTTGATAGCTTTTTTCTCGACATCATTTCCATGAAAATAACGGCAACTAACGTCGTCTGTGCGTCTCGTCCATGGCTAACGGCTAATAACGGGCTAGTCTCCACGACTGGCATGATGATGAATTATTCCGTCACCCAACTAATGAAATTCAACAACTACAACACTCCGTTGTGCATATCGGTTATTAAACAACTTGGACTCCTTCGCCGGCCCCGTTACATTCACAGAAGTTGCCGTTCTAAGTTTGTTTACTCCCGCTCCCGCTCAGATAACTCCATTCCGTCCTTTTGCTCTGACGTGGGCACTATCGCGTCTCAGTCGTGTCATCAGGATGCTGCAGCTTTTCCCATTAGTGTCACTGGACTTTCCTCGTTAAAATCATCCACTGTGCGGGTTAGAAAACGTGGAGTGGATTTCAGTCTTCTTCGGCCAATACAGAGACTCCCTGCTCCATCTAGTATTAAAATCGAACTCTTTAATTCACAATTTTTCACAAACAAATCATGCCTCATACATGACCACATCCTGGAGAAATTTCTGGACGTTATGTGCCTTACAGAAACCTGACAACAACCAGATGATTTTTGTGTCCTGAATGAGACCTGTCCTGCCGGTTACTCTTACCTCCAGAAAGCCCGCAGCACTGGTCGTGGTGGTGGTCTGTCTGTCATCTACCGCAGTGATTTGGACTTGTCTCCACTGCCGTTGCCAGAGATCTCTTCTTTTGAATGCCTGGCATTTAATTGTAAACCCCCTTTCTCCATGACCATAATTCTAATCTACTGGCCACCCAAACAAAACCCAGCCTTCACCTCTGAGATGTACAACCTTTTGTCGACATTTTACACAACCTCTGCCAATATTTTAGTTCTTGGAGATATGAACATTCATGTCGACTCCCCTGCATGTCGTTTTGCTTACGAATTTCTCCAACTACTGGATTGTTTTAATCTCAGGCAACTTGTCGATGTCCCAACCCACACCATGGGGCACACTCTGGATCTAGTCATCACTGACTCTGCTCCTCTCAGCAATCTTCTTGTGTACGATATGGGTGTGTCCCACCACAAGGCTGTGTCCATGGAATTGTCGCTTGTGTCCTCCCTCACTAAGCCCAAACGTCAAATTTACTTCAGGAATTTGAAAAACATCAACCCAGAAACCATGAGAGTCGACCTCCAGCATCTTCTTTCTGCCAACTTTGTATCAGCCAACGACTCAGTAGATTTCTACAATAAATCCCTGAGTAGCATCCTAGATCGTCACGCCCCTGGTAAAACTAGAGCAGTCACCTTCTCCCGCTCAGCCCCCTGGTTCACTAGCAAGCTACGGGAAATGAAGGCAGCTGGGCGTGTCCTTGAGCGGCGTTACAAGGCTTCAGGTCTCACTGTCCAGAAGCTAGCCTTTCGGGAACACCAAAAGGCCTACTCACAGTGCCTTAGAGAGGCTCAGTCACTGTTCTACTCCAACATCATCAAAACCAGTCCTGGAAATTCTAAGCAGCTGTTTTCCACTATCAATCATCTTCTTAAACCACAAACTCCCCCACTTACAGAAATTACAGAAGAGCACTGTAATAATTTCATGGCTTTCTTCAAATAAAAAATTGACTCAATCCGTTCTGTTTCCTCCTCTCTACATATCCAGTCTGCTTACCCACAGTTTGAGATCTCCCAGCCTCTAAAGTGTTTCCCAGAAATCTCACAGCAGGAGGTTGAGGTTATCATCAGGACGATGAAGCCCTCCACCTGCGCCCTCAACCCCTCTCCTACGGCCCTAGTGAAAACTAACATCTCTTCCATCAGTCCCCTGATCACCGCTGTAATAAATCAGTCCCTCCAGGCCGGCTTTGTTCCATCTGCCCTAAAAGCCGCCATAATCAGACCACTCCTCAAAAAACCTACTCTCGATCCAGAACTTTTTACTAATTACAGGCCCATTTCCAAACTCCCATTCCTCTCCAAAGTTCTGGAAAAAGTAGTTGCTGCCCACCTCCAGGACCACCTCAAATCCAACAACCTCTTTGAAACCTTTCAGTCTGGTTTCCGCTCCGCCCACAGCACAGAAACAGCTCTGCTTAAATTCACAAATGACCTACGGATGGCAGCAGATGCTGGTTCACCTTCCCTCCCGATTCTCCTTGATTTGTCTGCTGCTTTCGACACAGTTGACCATGGAATATCCCTACACCGCCTACATCACACCACTGGACTCACTGACACCGCCCTGAATTGGTTTCAATCGTACCTCACTGACAGAACACAATACGTTTCCATTGGAAGTTCAAGGTCCCGGACACACACCGTGACATGTGGGGTCCCCCAGGGATCAGTCCTTGGCCCCATTCTCTTCATACTATACATGCTCCCCCTTGGCCTTTTCATCAGTCGATATGGACTCCCATTCCCTTGTTACGCTGATGACACGCAAATCTACATAAAAACTGACACATGTTCCTCCGCAGCCTGTCCATCCTCATCGTCATCATCATCTCCCCTGTCAACTCTCCGCGCTTGTCTGGAGGAGATAAAGGTGTGGATGAAAAACAACTTTCTCCAGTTGAACAGCTCCAAAACCGAAGCTATTTTAATTGGCACCCCACATCAGACCCAGTCTTCCTCCATAACCAGTATTACCTTCTCTGGTCACGAAATTCCCCTCTCTTCATCAGTCACCAACATCGGTGTAAGATTTGACCCTCAACTCACTTTTGAATCCCACATCAAACAAATCTGCAAGATCTCCTTTCACCATCTCAGAAATATTCCGAAACTCCGTTCTTCACTCACTGGTCCACCCAAGCTGGTCCACGTGTTCGTCTCCTCCCGACTGGATTGCTGTAATGCACTTCTCATCGGGATCCCTGATAAAAGTCTTCAAAGACTTCAGTATGTTCAAAACAGTGCTGCAAGGATCCTGATGAGAGTGCGTAAACACGAACACATCAGCCCCGCTCTTCATTCCCTTCATTGGCTTCCCATCTCCACCAGGATTGATTATAAGATCTCTCTCCTCACTCACCAGTGCATCCGTGGTAACGCACCCCCCTACCTAAGAGAACTACTCACCCCACTGACCTCAACACGATCCCTCCGTTCTACCCACTCATACCGCCTCCTCCTTCCCCGGACTAAGCTCAGCACCATGGGTGATCGGGCCTTCTGCTCTGCTGCCCCTCGTCTGTGGAATGCCCTCCCTGACCATCTCAGGTCTCCACAGATGACTGACACATTTAAAAAAGGACATAAAACTTTCTTTTTTAGCAGAACCTATAATCTTAATTAACATTGCTGCTTTTTGGTCAGGCTTTTATATAGTTATAATTTTATATTTTTATTGATGCTTTTATCTGCTTTTGCTTTGTAGCACTTTGAGATTTGATCCAAATTTAAAGTGCATTATAAATTAAATGTATTATTATTATTAATGTCACTTTTTCCGGCATAATTGGCAATTATTGCAATTCCTGAGAAAAACACTCAGAATCAAGTGATCAGATTTACTGTGCTACTCTCTATTGGTAATCAATGGAGGCATCTAGTGATCTTTTGGCAAATGTCCTCATCACGTGGTGGAGATAATCTAAAGCTGGCAGACAAGCAAATACTTTGTAATGGGCTGGTCAACAGCAGAGAGGTGACCCAGCCAGGTCGATAATGTGTTGGTACAACACCTTAGCTCAGTGGGATTTGTCTGAAGTGAATCAAGAAGATTTAGATCCATTTACTGTGAAAGCACTGCAAACATTCCTCAATTAGCTTCTTTTTATGAGTTATGAGCACAAATTGTGTGTGATTTAATAAGAGAGATATCTGCTTTTTGTACGGTCTGATTGGGTATTAAAGGAAGGACTCACAATGATTTTACAATTATATTTGCCTGGGAAGTTAAATGATAAGCTCAACTTATTTGTCTTACTGTCTATAGAGGTTCATTCATGATATACGTTTAAGACAAACATGGATCCGAACAGAGCTTTACTTCCGATAATGCAAAACTTAGGCAAGGCACAAGAATATACATAAATGTTATTGCGATAAAAATCCGTTCATGTATTGAGGAGTTACTGCAAAAAGAAACTCCGAAAGTGCCTCGCAATGGTTAAGAAATGTTATTATGAGTTCATGTCGTGAGGTCGTAACGTAATCTCTAGGATATGCCAAATCCTACCTCTGAGTAAAACTTCATGCAAAATGTTTCCGTAATATTGCTAACAAATAGACAACAAAGCTATAAAAATAACCTCTTTGGAAGATGTAACAAAGCAGTACTACCTGAAATTGTTGGGGGCAGTTTTGCCATAATCCAAAACATATGTCAACGGATTCAACAAGGAAGAAAGAACTGATGTGAAAAAGTAAAATAGAATAAAAAACCTAAATAAAAATGTTGTGCTAAGTGCTAAGTATTTAATAGCATCACAAACCAATGATGTTCATTTAATAGGCTCATAATCCAACCTGTGAATTAATGACTTGGCTGTAGTGGCTCTAAGACAGAATGACCCAATTATTGGGTCAACTCTAACTCTAGTGCCTCTATGATATAATGATCTAACTCTAGTGCCTCTATTATAGAATGATCTAACTCTATTGCCTCTATTATAGAATGATCTAACTCTATTGCCTCTATAATAGAATTATAGAATGTCGGTGGAGGACATAAAGTTCACACCATTAAACATAGGATTTATAAAGTTGACACCGATCAGTAAAGAATTATGCTTTTTAGGTATCTGGCTATATGTCAACTATGTAAGTGACAGAGTTGCATGTGGATGAGACAGTTTGTTGAGACCTTAAATGCAAAACAAAATAACTAATATCTAAAAGGATCTTTAATACCCAATGCTATGAATACTGTTTACTTAAGAATATTATGAATTCATGTCATAGAAAAAAACTCTGAAGGTTACCAATATATGAACAATTCCTCAGGGACAAACGAGACTTCAGTCCTTCTATTGGGCTTAGTTGTCACCTTTTACCCTCTATGGATGAGGGAGCGGTGATGGACGAGACAAATCTAAGAACCCTTTAGGAGCAGGATGTTTGAAAAGGCTGTGATGTACTGGTCAAACACACCATCACCCTTTCAAAACCAGCATTACCGTCAATGTGATGCCGACTTCATTGGTGATGATTCTGTGAAAAAGTATTCAACCGCATCCTGATTTAATATTTTTTCATTCAGAAATTTAATATGAAACAGCCAGAGCAAACACAAATGCAAGTTGCAAAGGAAAATCTTTTTTAATAAGGCAAATAGGATATCGATCACTCAAATCACGAACGCGGGTCGGTTTCAAAAGGGGCCTTCAGAGTATTAGGCAGGATGTTTTAATGTTATCGCTCATCAATGTTTATTTTAAGTGTAATGACTGATCTTTATAATCCAAAATATTATTGTTCTAGGTCAATCATTCTATTTTAATGTGAATAAATTACTAAATTAATATAGTTCTGTATCTTTTTTGGGCACTTGGTTTGGTCCAGACTTTCAGACTTTTCAGTTTGATATGGAGCAACATTCCCAAAGTGTGAATGATCTGTATCAAACAGCCACACTATGATTGCAATTAAAAGGAACCATAGTTCTGTTTGTTCATAGTGAGAAAGCACTTTTATGAAGGATCAGACTTCTGGATTAATTACATGAAGTTACAGTTGCCTATATATATATATATAAGTAAATGGATAAACGTTTAAGAAGGAAGAAGTTAAAAATGAGCCTCAGTATAACAAGGAAAGAAAAAGAGATGAAATATGAATGATAGTAATGTCTGAAGAAGTAATTTGGGGAAAATACATGTAACTTATTTTCTTGGGTTTTTTTTGTCCTTTTCGTTTCTGAAGTTAACAGTTGCAATAAACAGTAACTTTCTACCACAGGTGTTTTACACTTGAAAACTATCTTCTGATTGGTCCAGTTTTAATGATAATAGTGACCTGAAGTTCTACGTAGCTGGTAGCCATAGTCCAGAATGGGCGTCGAACATGCCTGACCTCTCACCTCTTCCTTATTCAGAGGCAGCATGGAGAACTTCCACTCAACTGTCGTCCAAACAGGAGAGTGAGCTGAGGCTCAATATTAGCGGGAATTCACTTACTCTCAAAGAGCGACCAAAGAAGCAGATATGCTTTGTTGGTAAAAGCTGGCTGTTGGGGGTGTAACAAACTGTAGCAAGGTAAAACGTGGTTAAAAGCCTGAGGGAGGTAGTCAGAGAATAAATTAAGGGAAGAGGAGCAGAGCAAGAGAATGAGTGATGATGAAAGAACGAAAGGATCCAGCGATGATGGATTCTAACTCGGAGGCATGCAGAGAATACATTACGGAGACTGAAGAAAAACAAGAGAAGAATGAGGAAGTCGACGAGGAGAAACTTTGATGTCATTTTTGTTACCACAACTCACAACCTCTGTTGACAGATGAAGCTTTACAGCATTTTTCACATCCTATCCCACCAACGACCAATTGCATTGTCTGTTATTTAATTTACTTTTGATTTTGTTTCTTTTTTCGAACAGATAACATAACTGTCCACCGGCTGGGGGAATAGGAAAAAAAAATTTCTTTGTAGTTTAAAATTTTTAAAGTTCTGCAATCAGATGAAAACTTTGTGAAAACAATCCACAAACACATTTATCGACAAATCGGGGTAATCGTGGTTTAACTTCTCAACATCAACACCAGCAAAGAAAGGCAAACAGGAAGTGTACATCAAGTCAGCTGTGTCTGCAGGTTTTCAAGAACAAGGATGTTGTGCAGAGATGTAGCAACTATAGAGATGTAAAGCTCAGTTAGTCTTTCTTTCATGCCAGGAAAGACCACTACAGATGCAATGTTTTCCCTGAGCGTGCCAATGCTGATGCACAGAGAACATCGGAAGGAGTTGCATTGTGGATTTAGAGAAAGCGTATAACGGAGTACCGAGGGATGAACTCAAGAATTGCGTGAGGAAGTCTGGAGTGACATAAATGTTTTGAATTGGTACAGGATATAAATGAGAGCAGAATGAAAATGGTGACGTGTGTAGTTGGAGTGATGGATGGGTTCGAGATGGAGGTGGGACTGCAACGTGGATCCGCTGTGAGCCCTTTCTTGTTTGCTATGGTGATGGATTGGCTGACAGATTAGGTCAGACAGGTGTCTCCATGGACTAGGATATTCGTGGATGAGATTTTGATCTATAGTGGGGGCAGGTGGAAGAAAACATGCAGAGGTGGAGGTATGTGCTGGAGAAAAGAGAGATTAAAGTCACTTGCAGCATGACAGTGTACGTGTGTGTGAATGGAAGGGAGGCAGGCAGAACAGGTTGTGAGGATGCAAGGAGTAGAGGGAAAGTTGCAGGCATTTAAGTACTTGGGCTCAATTGCAGCAACAGGAAGTGTGGGAAAGAGGTGAAGAAACATGTTTAGGCAAGGTTGAGTGGGTGGAGAATAGTGTAAAAAGTTATCTGTGACAGAAAAGTAGCAGCAAGAGTGAAGGAAAAGGTGTACAGGATGGTAGTTCAAGCAGCTCTGCTGGATAGTTTTCATAAGGTGGCTCTGACCAAAAGACAAGAGGCAGAGTTGAAGATGTAAAGATGTTCTTTGGAAATGACCAAGATGGACAGGATCAGAAACGAGCACATCAGAGTGACAGCCCCATTTAGACATCTTAGAGACAAAGTGAGAGAGGCCAGACTGAGATGGTTTGGACATGTGAAGAGGAGGGATAGCGGATCTGTTGGTAGAAGGATATGGAGACATGGACATGGAGCTGCCAGGAATGAGAAAGGGAAATATCAAATATGAGATTTATGTATATGGTAAGAGAGGACATGCAGTTGGTTGGTGTGACCGAGGAAGATGCGGATGACAGGGAAGATGGAAACAGACAATTCGCTTTGGTGACCTCTAGAGGCAACAGCCGTAAGAAGACAGTCTCCTGCAAAAACAAAAGCAAATGTTCCAACACTATTTTTGTTATTGTTTCCACGTGAAGGTATATAGTTGAAACCCTGAGGCCGCCACGCCACAGTTTTCACATGAATTGTAGTTTTCCAGTCCACGCAGACATGGAAATGGTAACGTTTTTGAAAGATCAGACTCTGGAAGTCATTTTCAAAAGTTTGCGTTTCAGTTCCAAAAATGCAGCCGTTTATCGTTTTCTGTTTTTCCAAGTGGCTGTTAGAGTAGCGATCTCTCACTCACAACTCACAGCAGTAGCACTTAAGGACTAACTACAGTTGCATTCATAGATTAGATCAACAACTCTAGTTCGCTGCCTTCTGCAGATAAAAAAAGAGAACAGCAATGAGGTTGTGTTTACTATTCGCCAACATGAGTCTCTGTTAATCAAGAACAGGCCGCTAAATGCAGATTTATCTTTTTGGTCAGAGTTCATTCAGACAATAACCGCCCCAGCATGCATGCTTTCTTTCACCAGTTGTGTATTAACACACACACTCATTGAAATCTGTTGCCCAACACAAATAAGCTCCACTTGAGTGTTTCCTGGGTTTGCTTCCTGCTCCTGGGAAATAATAATGGCTGCAGTATAATGAAAGTCATGTAAAGCTTCAGCTAATGATGTTACAATCACAAGCAGCCATATAGGGCAGTAAGATGGAGGCTATAAGTGAGACAGAGGTTTAAGAGTTGGAGATAAATCAGGATTAGGATTAGGGTTCCTTTAAGAGAAATAGTGTAGCATTAGCTTTAAGTTATTTTCCTTTCAAATATACAACCAACCAAAGTTCAAGTGTAAGGTAAAAACCACAGCAGTTTTGAAACCCTCTTTAAAAGTCCTGCTCATCTGTTTGGTTGAAAGCATTTTGAATGTCTTATTCTCATTGAAAAATGTGTGCTCCAAAATATGATTCAGCAGGTAGCTTGTATATGCTAAAGAGTAAGGGGCCAAGGATGGAGCCCTTGGGGCTACCACATGAAAGAACTAAAATAAGAAAATAAAGAATCTTTCCACAGGGTTATTTTTCTTTGTGATGGCGTTAAAGGGTTATACAAGTCATATTTTCCGCTTTTTTAAGGTGCTTTTTTTCAGAAGCTTTTTCTCATACTTCAACTCATTTGAAAGAGTGGAATTTTCCTTTATTGCTCGAACCATAATATTAATTATGGCTTTAAAAGTGTCTTTATGAGTATCGTGCCAGCCTGACTCATCCAATTTCTAACGTTGTTATATGTACAAGTATTTTTTCCTCAATTACTTCCTCTCCTCCTCCATCCCTTTCCACCTTCCACCTGCGATTGTGGTTGTTGGCGTGCCCACACACACCTGACTCATCACACCCCCCCTCTAATCCATATATTTTATATGAAAAAGTTTGAACCCTCACCAGCTATATCCATAGTTGTACCTTTATTGGCTGCTCATATCATATTTACTTTCCTGCAATCCTGCTGCCAACGACAAGTAAAACTTACTATAATCCCAACTGTCTGCTTCTGGGTCCAAATTGAAAACGCAAATTTAAAAGTTATAAGCGCGGCTTACATTAATACCATGAGCTATCCAAACTCTACAATCTTAGTCATTTGGAGATGAAATATCTACCAAAAACTATTGTAAATGATGTATCAGTCGGTAACGTATTCCATATCTCATGCTGTGGTGATAAAATGTGGTAAAATTACAATACATTTAAGAAGGGATCTAGCATTGGCTTGAAACTAAAGGTTAATTCAAGGCAATCTGTAGAATAATATCAAGATCAATATCAAGAACATGGAGACAGTGGAGATAAAAAAAAAACTGCCTTCGAACATGCAGAAACCTCTAGAAGATCAATATTTTTCTCACCAAGCAGTAATTCAGCCTAGATGTTTAAGTATACTTCGAAAAAACCTATTCACTTATAGATCAAAAAAGCTAAATTAGCAAAGCTAATTTTTCAGGATAACAATGGTGTGCTGCGACCAATTATCAAGGACAAGTATTTCCTGTATAGAGCTCTGATAGAATACCAGCATATAGATCCAGAAAGGGATGATGCCGTTTAAAAGGAGGCATCTGACTTGCAAAGAGGGACTTAGCAAGAAGGAAAAACCCCGACAGAGACACAGACAGACAGATCAGAAGAAAAACAAATCCAATTATAAAGGTTTGGGGACTAAATGGGTAGGGGAGAAATGAGAAGTTTATAGATACTGACAGAGACAGAGGGAAATACAAAATATGAAGTACAACCAGAGGAGAAAATGAGACAAGCAAGAAAGGGAGCAAGATCAAATGGTGAAAAATAAAAGTAACACACAACAAATGTCATTAGCAAACAATCACAACAGAAAACATAACCAGAGCACTGTGAAAAGGTATTGGCCCCCATGTTGGATGTATGTCCATAACTAAATCCAGCATAAACAAACCTGAGTAAACACAAAATGCATATCTTAAAGGCAGTGGTTGACCATCAAGGCTAGACAAACATTGTCAGAAAATTGAAAAAATCAAAACTCAACAAATATTTTAATTGAGATTAAATGTAATTGAATAGTTTGTTCCAATTTGTTTCATTCATATCATTGCTTGTCTTTGTGGTTGCTTCTAGTGAGTTTGTTTAAGTGAGTTTGTTTTATCCAGTTAGATTTCTCAACTCCCCAGTGAGGGCCTCTGAAGTAGAAATAAACAGGATGATTTTGTTGATTGTCATATTCTTTAACCAATCAGATTCCGAAGTTGCCATTTAGGGCGTGTTTTTTCACAAACCAGGGCTAGCTAGCTACCCCAACAGCTGGCTGGGTGTGTTCTTAAGGCCTTCTTCAGTATTAAGTGTCTGGAAGATGAGGTTTGTCTCGAAGATGAAGTCCTGAGTATTCATTTTTAACTAATTAAAACTTATTGACAGACTGTCAGCACTGGACTCCAAATGGAAAAAAGGAATTTATAAAGGAACTGGTACGCACCAGTGTTCTCTACAACTGTGTTATTGGACTATTTTTTAAAAGGAAAAAAAAGAGGAAAGACTCTAGAACTTCAGTTGAGGAACAGCATTTGAGAGACTAATTTATAAGAATCTTAAATAGCTATCGATTGATTATTGATTATTATGTTTGCTGCTGTTGTTTGAATTAGGTTCAGTCTAATTCCTGATGGCATGTATTTTATGCCAGCCGAAACACCGTTGAATCCTTCTTCATGTAAAGATATTTATTTTCTTAGCGGTTTTATGATGCTGTTGTACCTCGATTTCACCACTTTGTTACAGTAGATTCATGTTACTACCTCTTTGAATATGGGCTGCTTTCTCGTCGGACAGCAGCCTGTATCTGTAGTGTCATTCGGTGGGTTTAATCCTTTGCGAATTAAACCTTTGCGAATTGCATTGTCGGTCGCCTGTTTACATGACTTGTGATCTTTTCTGACCCGGTGTTTAAATGCATCAACTCACCTAATCGGAAATGCTTTCAGACATGCGCAGACGATCCATACTCCCGTTCATAAGGTGGCGATAATGCTTCGTTGAGTCGTGCGCCAACCGCCAAAGTGCGCCCAGAAGATGAATACAACAAAAAGGGCATGTGTGGAATTGACTTTTCGCCCATTTAACCGCCCAAACATGTTAAAGTCATTCAAACTTGCAATGAATAAATAAATCTCTGTTGAAGCCCGGTACTGTTTTGAAGTCGCCACTTTTAAAATGCGGCACGGCACTGGAAAAACTTGGAATATTGCGTCACGACGCTGGGCATGCGCAGTTACAACTCAAACAGAAAGCTTTCAGTTACAGCGAAAGGATTTCTGTCTGAAAAAGTATTCACCACTTTAGGAACTAAATGCTAAAAACTATCAACTTTTATTAATAGCTGGTTCCAGCTTGACAAGACCCAGCCAGAAATGATCACTAAAAGCCCTGTTCAGTCACAACACTTCAATAGACCATCTTTTGATTAAGGAAGTTGGCTAATAGGTCTCACCAGTAGCCTAGTATGCGAAAATCAAAAGAAATTCCAGAAGGTCATCAGTATGTGAAGGGTTCCAAAGCTGTTTCTTAGGTTCTGGGACTCCACAGATCCACAGTGAAACACATTATCTATAAACGGAGACGACCTGGAACAATAATGAACCTTCACAGAATTTGTCTACCTTCCAAAATTCCTCCCAAGAGCATTATGAAGGAATATTCAGGAAATTACACATGATCCAGAGAAAACATCAACAGAACTGTGGGCCTCTCTCACCTTATTCAGGGTTAGAGGTCATGCCACACTATTCCATAAACAAAAATGGCATCATGACAGAGTGGAAAGGAGAAAACCACTGCTGATCCAGGAAAACTTTAAGGCTTGTTTGAATTTACCCTAATACAAATTGATGTCTCTCAGTGCTTCTGGGATAATCTTCTATGAGTGGAAAGTCAAACTGTTGGAAGACCAGGGTCCCGTTTCATCTGGTGTAAACCCGAAAGATTATTAGACTTTTGGTCAAATATGGTGATGACAGTGAAATGTTGTGCAGATGCTTTGCTGCTTCAGGACCAGGATAAGGAAAACATTACTTCTCCTCTCAGCCAGAAAATTCTGCAGGGAGAATGACAGGTCATCAGTCAATGGGTTGAAGCTTGAGCAAAGCTGGGTCATTCAGCGATGTCCACTTTTGAATGGATTATAAAGAATATAATTAAAGTTCTGGAATGGCCTCATCCAGGTCTGGACCTGAAAGATCAGCTCATGCTCACAAACCCTTCAGTGTTGCTGCTCTAAAGCAGATCTGCAAAGAGTGGGCCAAAATTCCACCATATTGATGTCAGAGACTGATCTCCAGTTATCAGAAGGATTTGGTTGATATTGATATTAAGTTCAGGGGTGTGAACATTTTTTCGCAATGTTGATATAGGTATTAGAGAACCTTTTTGTCTTATTAAATAAACATATCATTTATCAAACCATGACAAGGTCAACTTCTTTTTCACAGCACTGACACTAACAGATTCCTCTCAGTCTTTGTTCCCAGTGTTAATGTCGGATAATATGTAATTTTCAAGTACGTAATTACTGCTGAAAATACTCAAAGGACCTTTCTGAAATTCAATCACTCAAGCGAATGAGTAAATTTAGAAATGGTAAATTTACATAGAAAAAGGAGTAAATTGAATAAAGGGTAAGACTAAAGAGGACGTTAGAGCATTAAGCCAGAGGGAATCGGGTGCAGCTGGAGAAGTGTCAGCTGGCTGTTCCTAGCAGTCGTTCAGACAAACCAGACCGTCTCCAGATTGGAATCAGTCCAGTAGGAAGCCGAGGCGATAATGAGACAGTCCTTGTTTCAATTGTTCCAGTCTGACCGGCCTGAGGTTGATGGGAGGTGAAGGCCAGGAAGGAAAGCTGCAGGCTAAGAATTGTCCACCTTCAAACAACATGAAGGGAAGCATCCGAAAACCAGCTATAACTGAAAACGCCAGCAGCGAAGAAACCAGGAAACGGCAACATTCGTTATTATCTCCAGTAAGATGACTATTCAGACATTCCTTGACAGCAAGAGATGATGGTTTATGGCTTCACAAGTAATATTCCTTCTAGAAAAGGGACCTCAGGGAATTAGCAGCCACCAGTTGTTGATAAATACTGTGGGGGAAAAAAAGGAGTTGCCACCAAAAGCAAGTTAATTTCACTATTTCAGTCTATCTTTTCACATGAGAACTGTAAGAGAACCATTTCAAGGTTGAAGAAACAATGGCATCCAGTCCTTGTCATAGGATAGACCAAATATTCAGCTTGTATTTGCGATAAGCGCAGCAACTCATCACTACCTACAGGCTTGCTAGCTATGACTGGAGAGATTCCTGAAAGTCCAACAAGGACTGTCCTGTTAGCTCACTGTGACCTAATCTTTACTGTTAGAATGAGCAGAACATTGGTTCATGATTGAAACAATCATATCAGTGTTATTTATGAAATAATTTTTATATAGTCTTTAGAAAAAATATATACTATTGAGATTCAGATTAAGCTTAAACTGTGACACCTACTGGATAAATTTAGTGTATTTTAATGTGCGTTTCTTTTTATAATGCTGATCTACTATTGGCCAGAAAACGTGAAATGATGCTGCAAGGGAGGACGTCATCCCCAACCAATTAACAACCAGAATGCAATGTTGGTCCAATGAGAATTTCCTCCTGCACTGTAAGGTGCCTGAGTGTGACCCACATGTGGTAAAGGAGAGATTGATTCACAACAAGCTATTTTCAATATAATTAAAAAATACAATTTATTATTATATTGTCCAAATGAAATTGACCATTACCATTGACGACGGAGTTCAGAACAGATTTTTATTTAATTTTATTAAAAAATGTATGTGTAGTTGAGGGTTTATGGTCCCCAACTACACCCTTTATTTTGAAACTACAAAATAATAAAATGTGATGATGTAGTGTAACATGAATGAGACATTCTTTTGCTGTTCCCTTTCTACGTCATCACAGCGGATCATCTGTTTCCATACATAGGCCGCTTCCCTGCAGGTTAACGGTCCCCAGTGATGGTACTTAACCCAAGCACCAATAAATTCAGTTTGGAATCAGTTGTGTGTTTTGCATGTTGATCTGGTATAGGTTTTACATCCTTCCTGACACAACCCTCCGCACTTATTTGGGATTGGGACCAAAATTACAAATTAACTGATCAGTTCGTACTTAATTTTCTCATCTAAGCAGAACACTCACAACAAAATGGCAAACTCAACGTCTCTTAGTAATGCCTCAAAATAAGAGCATTTAACATAAAACCACAAACTGCTTGGTAACAGGAAACATAACATCCCCTCGTGCATTTACTGAGGCCAAACACATAAAAAGTTGATTCCACGTTTTTGTCAGGTTAAAAGTGACCTGTTTAACATGTGTTGTAAAAACATGTGTTTGATCATGAATATCATGAATAACTACTTCAGGAATGATCAAGCATAAGTGTTAAATTGTGATGGTTAGAAAACTGGGACAGAATATCTCCAGATCTGCAGAACTTGTTGGTTGTTCCTGATCTGAAGTGGTTAGTACCAACCAAATAGTGACACAGTGAAATGATCATGGCAGTCAAGGTGGGAGGCAAAGGCCCGCCTATTTTGTTTGATCCCCCACTTCAACACAAACTGCTGAGAAAGTTCATACTGGTTCTAATAGAAAGGTCTCAGAACACAGCAGGACCAAATAGGGGACCTATAGAATAATAGACAGATGGATTTAATGTTATGGCTGACCTGTGCATGCATGAGTTCTGACATCATCAGCCAGTACTGGCTACTTGGTAAAACGATACACAGGAGAGATGAAAACGATGCAGATCATGGCATCCTCCATATCAACAGTCAGGAACAAATTAACAAACAAATCCTATGAGATTAATATAACAATCTGAAGACAGAATGTAGTAAAAGCCTAAATTTGAAGAGGCAGGAGAGAAACTGGGCTGATATTGAGTCGCAGGGGAGGTTGAGGAGGAGGAATGCTTGGTGGGTGCACTGCATCTTCAGGTAGGTGCATACACAAAGAAACCACACACACACAGATACATACACACATACGTATCTACGTCCATTACCTTTTGTGAATATTAATCCTCACGTGAAGAATAATGACATAATTCTGTCTCTACATTTATTATTGTACTACCTGAGCAACAACTGCACTCATAAAACTCAAAGACAAAAGTTTGATTTGAAAAGATGTATAAATTCTGTGAGCCAGATGGCTGTTTACTCAGCACTCTGATTCATTGACCTTCTTCCTGTGTTTGCTTTAGAAACCATTTCTCTTGGGTATCTAGTCCAACAGCTTTTCCAACATCTATGCCAATTATACGCCAAAACGAGCAGATTGACTTTGATTACTCTTTTATCAGTTTTGGGAACAATTTGCAGAAATTGCAGAAAACTCCAAAAATAATTTCATAGGAAATTTCATGATCCAACTCGCCCCAAACTTCAGTTCCTCTTCTTCTATTGTAGTTACTTCAATACAAGCATTAGTAATATTACTACTACTACAAGTTGCCTTATGGATTTGTTAGTGAAACAGTCCAGTGTAATACAGGTGCTTCAATTTCTTCATCAGGCCCACAAACTCTGAATCTCCTTCTTTCAGCTGTTCCCTATAGGAGTCGCCACAGCGGATCATTCGTTTCCATCTACAAACACTGAAAAATGCAATTTTTGTGAAAGTTATTTAATTGTATGATTTTAGCTGGTTTCATAAAATCGTTTTAGCTGCGTTGCAGGGAAATCAAGTACAAATATATTAGAACGAGCGTGAGACCAGCTGGAGATCTTGGTCCCTCAAGCCCAGGCCCCCCTGAGGGAACCGACGCTTGGAGGACCTAAGAAGAAGAAAAAGAAGGGACGAATGCAAGAAGGATGCAGTAATACATCTGAAAATGTCAACTACCAAAGAGAAGAATAAAAGGGACCAGCGGATTTGTGACAAATGCTGATGCAAGTGATAAAAGAGATGAATCCAACCAACTACACTGACTTCTACCAGAAAAAGGTTCAAATTTTAAAGTGTTTTAGTTTTTTATTGAGAGGAGACAATGGAAAAAGTCAAAGTAGCCGCAGTGCAAGGCGTAGCAATCACCACAAATAACAGAGTAACCCCTAGCGTGAGACAATGACTCTTCATCTGACTGAGAAAGACTAAGAATCTTTGGCCCTGACAAGGACTCTGAATAATTAAGAACATAACACGACGAAGCACTATGGGTATTAAACCAATCTACAGACAAAGCAGTAAGTCAGAGACTACAAATCTGTGCACTCTGTTTACCAATTCGCTTAGAGGGTTACAAATATTAGAAATTTGTGCAGTTACCAAGTACTTGTTCAAATAGTAAACCAAGCACGGATTTAAGCGTGGCTTGTTCTATTTCTCATGTGACACAAACTCTGCTCCATAACGTAAGAATATAGCATTCTAGAGGCTTTTTATATTTTGTTTTATTTTACACCTTCAATTATTCTTTTTAGTTAGCTGAACCTCTAACAGGTAGGTGCAACTAAATTGAAACAAAGAAATTAGGGGAAGAATTATGATCTCAATTATAAGCAAGAGTATATCCCCGAAAGGTCTGATATTATGGAATCGTCATCGGAGCTGCGGCATCCACCGCAGATCCTTCATGTTAACGCGATGGATCCAAAACTATAACGTGGATAATTTTCAGATTTTACACTCCGATAGACCTTAGTGCGGGGAAAAACTGAGGTGATTTGGGGAGAGGACAGCTGTAAAATTCTTACACTAGGCAGACCTCTATCTCCAAATGTTGTCAAGCCATAATTTCTCAACCGTTGGTCCAATTTAGTCCACATTAGGTGCATATGAATCAACCCAGGGATATCTGTCTTGCACATATCATATCTACTATAAAAGTTCATATTTCAATCACTAGGGATAACAAAAAAAAACGACTTTATAATAATAATAATACATTTAATTTATAATGCACTTTACATTTGGATCAAATCTCAAAGTGCTACAAAGCAAAAGCAGATAAAAGCATCAATAAAAAATTAAATAATAACTATATAAAAGCCATATATATAAAAGCCATATATATATATATATATACATATATATATACATATACATATATATATACATATATATATACATATATATATACATATATATATATATACATATATATATATATATACATGGCTATCCCATATATATATATATATTCCCATATATTTATGGGAATATACACCTGTTGTCAGGGAAAACAGCGACCTACAACATCAATAAAAACAACAGCTACCTCGTTATTTCCAGAATCAATCAGCCCTGGTAGATTATGAATAGCTTCCATAATTGTGTGTCTTTTGACATCAGGAATCATTGTAAATGTAGGGTAGATGACGCGTAGAAAATACCAACAAGACGACAACAAACATGAAACCTATTGTTGAAGAGAGGTTGTAAGTTTGTGATGTGTGAGTTTTTCTATCCACATTGTTTTTGGCAATAAATCCGATAGAAAAACTCGGACATAATGTATTGCTTCATTCACGCTATAAATAGTTAAATAAACTAACTCTAGAATAATAAAAAAATAGCCATATATATTTAATAAAAATCCAATCCCTCCAGTAATATGAGGTTATATTTATAAATATACTATTATTAATTAATAATAAATTTTCCTTTAAACCTCTAACATTTATACTTTCCACACATTTTAAATCCTGTTCTTTTCCCTTTTACTTGCATAAATAACTGGTAATCAGGTAATTTATACTCTTTTGTTTACTCAAGCGACTAATTTTACAAGAGTAAAGAGTGGATTATTAATGCATAGTTCAAACTTTCAAAGGAAGGCAGGGTTGAAGTACACAAGAATTACTTTAATGAACTTACTCAGGCTGTGAAGTAGAGGAAAAATGGTGAGAAAACATGCCAAATGTTAAACCCAGCAAATAAATAATATAGGAAAAATGAGATTATCACACAGGAGTAAAGGAAAATAAATCAGACTGGAGCACAAACTCATGAGAACCAACTATTCCAGGGAGCTGATGGAGAAGAAGTGAGAACAGGGGACAGGTGAGAACAACAATTATGGGGAGGGAAACAGAACAAAGGCAGGAAGCCTACGTAAGGTGATGACCTTTCCAAATAAAACGGAATGACAAATTGGAATAAATCAAACCAATTGTTATTTTTAAAATAAAATATATACTTTATCTAGTTTGACCATATCTGTATCTACATTAACTATAATGATAAATCATAAGTAAATCAGTAACAAACCAAGCAGGTAATGGAACAACATCCAGATGTCATCCTCTGGGGAGGAAGCCCAGTCTTCGAACACAGCTCTGATGAAAACACGTGTTGTTAATTACTTCATTGTAATATGAGTTGACTATATGCACTATTCAGCCACAATAACATTGATTTTCTCTTTACCATCACACCTCTCAATAAATAGAATATATTCAGATAGGATAATTATTTATTTGTCGAACAGCACGGAAGTTTCCCTTTTACAGAAGAAAACAGCATGATGATATACTAAGCAAAACCTTTTGGAAGCAGTGGTTCTAAAACTGGATAGTAACTAAGTACAGATACTTACTTAAGTAAATGTTCTACATACCTGAGTATTTCCATTTCATGCTATTTTACAGTTCTCCTCTATTACAGAGGGAAAATACAGCACTTTCTACTGCATTACATTGGTCACACAGCTTTATTTTACAATTTTTCATACACTTTGTGTATTTCCAATTGAAGCATTAAGTTTTTCTGTATAGGTTGAAAACACCCCCTTACTTCTGAAACTAAATAGAAAATTTTAAAACCATATATAAAACCCGAGAACAGGCAAATGTGTCTTTTTAATAGAGATATACTGTTCCATGTTCTATTTTTTTTTCTTTTGCTCTTTCCTGTTTTTAGGGGGTTGCCACAGTGGATCGTCTTGTTCTGCATATTGATTTGGCATAGGTTATTACATCAGATGCCCTTCCTGACACAGTCCTCTGATTTATCTGGGTATCTACGTTAACTCTGATGATAAGACTGGTGGCACTAAGGACCTTGCCTAAGGGTCCACATGGGATTTCTGCCACATCCTCTTTTTGACTGAGATTTGAACCCCATTCCCCTGGACCAAAGTCAGTGGTTTAACCCATTAAGCTATCCAGCTGCCATTGTTTCTCACAATGAGAAGTGTTATTCTTCTATACAAATTACTTTTTGCTGATAATATTTACTTTAGGTATCTTCCTTGTACTATCTTGTGTGATGATTAATTATGAAGTTATTTAAACTTTTCTGTTTGCCATTTTGATCTGATACACTGATGTGTAAAAGCAATGCAGGGGTAGCGTTAATAAACTCAGCAGTGGATTCGTACTAAAAGCCCACCATTGTTATTGTACCTGTTCTCTAGCCAGCAATGGAATAACCTCGGGTTCATGTCATCAAAGTTTCATAAGAAGTAATTTTGCCAGATAACATGGTGATGGTAAAGTCGCATTTGCAAAAAGATTACAGATAGGAACCCAGTTTAAAATGAAAAGCCACACAAAAACAAAAGGTTAATGCTTCATGCAAAAAAGCATCTGTCCAGTAGATGTTATTTCTGTTAATTTGTCTACCTCTTGTTTCTCAGTACTAATTTTTTGTGAATCTTTGTTTTCTTTATTTTTTGCTGTTCTTCCTGAAATACCTTGGTCCTCAAGTGGTTCGAGACAACAGTGTACAGAGTCGAGAGAGGGCTACTGGTTATTAACTCACAATCCAGGTAAGCAGAGATCAGAGCTGCTGCTGCCAGCGGCGCCGAGAGGCAACAACACCAACACCTTGCCCATGAGATAAGGTTATTAGAGGCAACACTTTTGTACCGAGTGCTAACATGAGCACATTGAAGCAGCACTTTTTCTCCCTCTGCACTACCAGCAGGCAGAGTGCGCACACAGAGACAACAAGGCATTGGCTGCAGGGAGCCCAGCAGAACAAGAGACAGGTCCATTGAGCTCTGCATGTATCACAGCCTCGACAATAAAGCTTCTCCGCCAAAGCCCCATATTCACAATCCTTCTGGATCGGCTGGAGTTGATCTTCACCTCTCCTGCTTATTTCCCACCGAGGCAGTTCCATGGCTGGTTAATAGCTGATGCCTTATTTGGGTATTTTTCTTTCAGTGTCCTCAGCCAAAGAACTGAAATCTGCCACGAGAGCTTGAGTGCCACTGGGGAACCAAAAGCCTGTTGGTCTAGAAAGAAGAATAACTTAATATTGTTACAACAAAAAAAAATCTGTCACTAATTCTCCTTCTTCTCAGCTAACTATTCCATCTATGCATGATCTTTCATTCTGTGGCAGGGTCTTAGATCCTCATCTCATCCTGGGGGATCCTGGGGCGTTCCCAGTCTAGATAAGATGATGTTCAGGGCTTCTGTTACAGTCTCCCATGGCAAGCTGTCAGTGACGGACCAGACTAAGAATAGGATTAAATAATTTTGCCAATATAAATCAACTCAAGGAGATCTTTGTTGTTCATATCACATTTGACACTAATAATTCATATTTTACTCACCAGGAGGAACTTTTTTCTTTACAACTTTTTAAACATTACTTCCAACCATTTGTCTGATTTAGTCAAGATCACATCCATGTGAATAGACTGGAGGAGCTCTATCTTATATCATATTTTTCTCTCATGGAATATTTTTCTGTCAATTCATCTTTAATTTGAGGAGTTAAGATAAGGGTATTACTTGTACATTGCAGAGGATTGGGGGCTTTCATGGATATACCCTGGCATCCGGGGATGACAGCATAGGATTAGGTCTAAAAAAAGCTGTTAGCTATGACTTTTTGATTCATAATTTTTAGGTAATAATTTGATTTTGTCAATTTAATACTTAAGTCTACAACTATGAACTAACTAAACAGTCCTTTGAGATGAAGGTGTACTGCCTGATCCTGCTCCTGTAGCATGCTGAGGCACTAGTAAAAAACAGTAAAAAATGCCAAACATTGCACCTGCTATTCCCAGCGTTTGTGTGATATTGTTGAATTTTGCCACTGTTCAGCCTCAGAGAGTCAGTAGCGGTAGCCGCAGAACACTTTGTTTTTGTAGATGTGGTTTCACCAAAAGGCTAATATTCTGGCCACTTAAAACATTGGTCCTGAGTCAAAACCATAAATAAGCACAATAAGATTCAGGACAAAATAGAAACGAAATGACAAGTTTCAACAAATTGAGATAAGAATTTCCTGTTGTCAACAAACACGCACAATGTCAACGCATCTGCTGGGTTTAAGTCTCTCATAGATCTCTTCCCTCTTCTTTCATTCACTGTGTCTCTGTCACACACTGAACATGTCCCACGCTGTGCGTCTACACTCGACCTGCACGCTCGCTCAATTTGTCCAGTACATTTGTGCACTGAGATTCCCACTGAGTGCTCAGCAATAAGGCACATACATAATGCCACAGCAAAATAGGCAAATGTAAGGAGGTGAGCGACTTTGGCGAAGGAATAATTGTGACAAGGTCGTGAACCGGTATAAAGGTCAAGGATGTCCAAGGCTCATTGATGCATAGGGGTTGAGAAAGCCCACCTAAATTGTCGGATTCAACAGGGTAGCTACTGTCGCACAACTTGTTTCTTATAGAAAGGTTTAGTCACATTTTTGCCATCATTTGCAAGTCCTCAAGATTATAATCAATGTTAAACCAGTCCGCAGTGCAAAAAACCTTGGGTGTCCCGACCTAGAACAGGCTTTTCAGGTGGGGAAAGAAGGTGCTAAACTTCCGTGAATTAATTAATGACTTTTAAAATATACATTGGGAGTGAAAAGAAAAGGAGACCCCACCCACAGACTTACTCAAAAAATGCTCAACATGCATGGTTAAAAAGCTCAGGCTAAATCCAAATCCTAGAAAATAAGTTATTTTTGTGCTCAAATATAAACATTTATAGAAATTAGATTCCAAATTCTTCACTCACCACCCTGAAGTCCCCAGCTCAACATTAATCACCTGCTTCTGAGTTGCGCCAGTTTTCCACCTATGGGATCATAAAATTCATCTTCATCTCATTGTGTGATATTTCTCATCTCAGGATTAATGCTCTACAAAGTGGAATCGCCGGAGGCACCTCAGCAGACAGTATCCCATGGTTTCCATAGCATCAGTGTGGCCATGATTCGTTCACTCCCCTCATAAAAACAAGAAAAGCTGCAATATTTGACCTTTGCACCTGCCTGGAGTGGGAATCCTTTATTTGTTTGGGGGATGGGGTCAGCCAACACCCCAGAGGCAGACAGAGCAATAAATTGAAGAGTTGTCACCAGAGGAGGTGGTGGGGGTATGGAGAAGGAAAGAGGTTTCAGAGCCTCTCCATCGGAACCAACACACACGCAGATTGGTGGTGCCTATGGTTGCGGGTCACAACTTGCTGTCTGGTTCCTACCAGCGTCACACCCAGACCTGCTGTCCAGATGAATCAATGAATGCAAACTCACTTATAGAGGTGGATTGGAGGACTAAAAAAGAGGACTAATTTCTCGAGAAATACTGTGAAGGATGAAGAAATCCAGAACTACAGTATAACAGATGGACATTAACCAGTTACGAGGAGATACGCCAATCAGCCTTAACATTCTTACCACTGACAGGTGAAGTCAGAATAACTTGGAATAACCATTGGGTGAACTGGGTATTCCTGGTCTGCAGTGGTTACTATCCCCCAAACCACCTTGTAATAGAAGCTGTTTGATTAAATTGTATAAAATGCATTACAAGCTTCCAGGACTTCGTCTCGTCAGGGGTCCTATTAGTTCAGAGTAGTTTAAACAATCCTTTATTAGTCACATAGTCATACAGTACAACATAGTGAAATTACTTCTCTGCATTTGACCCATCCCTGAGGGAGCAGTGGGCAGCCCCTCGTGGAGCGCCCGGGGAGCTAAGGATTCAGGGTCTTGCTCAAGGACCCTACGACAAGTAGACCCTGGTGGGATTCGAACCGGCTACCTTCCGATCTTCTGATTGGGAGAAGGCCGCTCTACCCACTGAGCCACAGCCGCCCCAAGAACATCTCTAGAATTAGGGGCCTGGTGTGTTGTACCCACATTAAAAAAGCCATACTTACATCCCTGTGAAATCAACTCGTTTTAGCTCTGGTGCTCAGTCACTGAGAAGATCATTTAGCTGGTCTCTTGGAACCAAAAGACTAAGACTGCCGGCTAAGTGCTCCAAATACATCCTTTACTGTCCGTGAGCATTTGTATTCAAAATGCACTACATATGTTCACTTCTTTTGACATTGTCCAACAGATTCATGTATATTGCATGGCATCAGTTCTCCTTCTGCAAAGGGCCTTATTGTCTGCCAACGACAGAAGCTCCATGAACGCTTCTGATGTTCTGTCCCCTCAACCCAATATGTCTGGGTTGTGGGGAGAGAGCTATGCGGCAGGATTTAGAGTTATTCACTAACAGAGACACATGGATAGGTCGTGGTCATTTTAATTGAATCAGATGATCATATCTTAACTTTTTTGGATGATGCAGTCACCTCAGTTTGATCCCTAACCTAGAGAGGCTTGACTAATAAATGTCATGTCATAGAGGTGATGTTGTGCTGGTTCAATATCACATTAATTCCTGTTAGAGATTATTTCAATATGGTAGGTAAAGGGTTAGGGTTCATAGTGACATAACCTCAGAGCCAAGACAAAACAAACTGAGCTAGCATCGGCTGTGACTTAGCCCATGTCAGATGTTAAACAGACACTAGGTGGGTTCACATGGACAGCCTGATTCCGATTAGATTAGGAAAGAAGTCTAATCGGAAAGAAAATGCTGCATTTAAACACCCCTTTCCGAATGGAAATAACCTTTCGGAAAATAGATTTAGATTTATTGTCCCAGAGGGATATTTGTTTCCACAGTCAGTACACATAGCAACATATAGATACACACATAGCCACAAAAATATAGTCAGTACACAAAATCTCAAAGAATGCATTTATCATCCTATCTGACAACATTTCATTACTTCGCAAGGAGGTAGTCAAAATCCTTTCGGAAAGCCTTTCCGATTGCCATTCGCTGAATGTAAACGTATCAAAAAGCTTTCTGTTTGAGATGTACATGTGCATAACCAGCGTTGGGACGTAATACTCCGCCAAGTTTTTTTTCAGCGCCATGACGCATTTTAAATACGACGACTTCAGAACCGGTGTGCATCGAAGAGTGATTTATTCATTGCAACTTTGAAATATTTTAACATATATGGACTGTCAGATGGGCGAAAAGTCACTTCTTTGCCATTTTCTGCTTCTGGGCGCTTGTTGGTGGTCGGTTCCTGAGCTCACCGAAGCATTATCGCCACCTTATGAACAATAAGGTGGCGATAATATATGGATCGTCTGCGCATTTGTGAAAGCGTTTCCGATTAGGTGAGTTGATGCATGTAAACACCTGGTCGGAAAAGATCACAAGTCATGTAAACAGGCGACCGACATTGCAATTCGGAAAGGTTTAATTCGTAAAGGAGAAAAGTGTGTAAACCCACCTAATGATTACTAATTAGAGACAAATTAAAATGCACAAATTAGAAAGTCTTAATCAAATTACACAGCAGTAAGACAGCACAGATCTCACCATACCATTGCAGTTGCAAAAATACAGTTTGACTCTGGTAAAATGATTCCAAGATCATGAAATCCTTCCCCTAGCCATGAAAATCACATTGGTATCATTATTAGTGTTACGGTAAATGAAAGCCTCACATTCCACATGGTTTGATGAAGTTCAATAGCAAATGACAACGACTTTCCAATAAGGCAAATCAGCAATGCAGAAAAAAGTGCTTACAACATTTTTTTATCCAGATCCACCGATTTCTTCCTCAGATCATGAGCCACCTTTGTCCCAAATTTTATTAGTCAACCAAGTTATACTTTACCAATAAATTAATTTTAAAAAAAAAGGAGAGTGGCGTAAAAATTGTAAAACATGTATCCATATCCACTCCAAAAATGAATCAAGTTCCTGTCATATTCTAAACCAAACAAAAAGACTAGAAATTGGAAAAAGTGTTAAATGTGGTATTCTTTGTTCAAAATAAAGTTCATCATTGTTTCTCTTATATTTCTTATTTTCAAATTATTTTTCAATTATACATGAATAAAATGATTTAAAAATGTAGAAAGAATTATAGGTTCATTTCTTAAATTTTATAATTACACAATTTTCCTGGGGTGGCTTTTATATAGAATCTAACTTTTTTGCAGTCAGGGTAAGAATTAAAAAAAACGGTAGCAGAACCTGCATAAACCCGTGGGCTGAGCAAGTCCCCCTTCAGTGAGGCAGAGGACTGGCTGCCTCATGCTTTTTTATTATGGTTTCATACCAGATCAACAAGACTAAATAGTTTATACACAAACATGAAATACAAGACTTATTCTAAGGAAAGTGAGGAAATATAAAAGTCTTGACCCAGTTTGTGAAGACAGCGTAATTTTAGACAAGTCTCAGCTCATAGCTGCCTCATCTCGCGCGTCTCCTCTCTATTTGAACAGGAAATACGCAAATTCAGCGATTTTGAATATAAAAGATGAATGAAATGATCGGAATCATAGAAAAATTACATTCATAGCACATATTAGACAAATATTAACATTTATTTTATCATTGTTTTTTACTTTTTATGAAGGATGGTGAAGCTCTGCCTCACCTGCTTCTCCTGACTGATCGTCCCTGTAACAGACAAACCCCGGCAAAAAAAAAAAAAGATTACCATTGAGCTATTTGAGTTAAAACGAGGAATTAGTTAATTTTTCGCCTCGTCTTTTCACGCAAATTTCAACATTTTTATTTATGAACAGCAGAACAAGTGGTCTAAAATAAAGTAAGCAGAAAGTAAATAAAAAAACAATGGAAATAAATCAAAGACTGATTTTATTATTACTGTTTCTACTGATGGGACGTGAAGCATAACACAAGTTAAAAAAAAAAAAAGAACAAACAGACACGTTTGTTTAAAGATGTTCATGTGGATTTATTGACTGAAAAAATCAACAAAAATTATTGTGCCAAAGCATCTGAGGTTTACAGGCTGATTATAGCGATAAGCGCAGCTGCTCCAAATAGACCATAGCGCAGCAGTTAAAAGAGCCACAAACAGAACTTTGAGTGGGATTTAAACAGAAGCTTCCCACATTTAAACGCTGAAATCACAGACAATGGAGCAGACAAAGAAATGATTCCTTCCTGATGATGTGTAAACAGCATGTATAATTGGAAAACATTAATTTGCAGATTAGATCAGAGTCTGGGACCTTCAGATCTACTTGTCACAGATGTAAATCGGACGTGGGACAGACTGCAGGCAGAACATGCAAATTTTGATGAGGAATGCTCTGAGACACTGATTCAAATCGAGAATGTCTTTGTCCATCTGTCACAAATAAATCTTATTTACTCCAGCGAGAAATGGAAAATGTTTCTCCATGGACGCAGATGTCTCCGCGTTGTAAAAGCTAAATTATCGCTGATGTGGATGGACTATAATCCCAATCTTATCAGAATGACCTGAAAATTCCACAACTGAAAATTTGCCTTAAAAATGTTGAAACAAGCTCATCTAAGAAACCAATTATGCGATGAAAACATTTTAGGCCTAACAGACCTTTGTTCACACTGGTCCAGCGTGTTCCAGAAAGCAAAAGGAATTATTAGTCAATCTGACCATGATTTCTCCAATGAACTCGGATAAACCTGTCACTATAGCGCTGTATACTCCCTGCTAACCCAGACATTGTCAGAAAATTGAAAGAAAAATCCTAATTAAATAAATATTTTAATTGAGACTACATGTGTTTGAATAGGTTGTTCCCATCTGATTGATAAATTCCATTGCTTTCCTCCTGCTGCTTCCGGTGAGCTCATGAAAGTGAGCTTTGTTTTATCCAATCAGATTTCTTTTACTAGGGTCTCTGGGTGAAACATCTGCGTGGGGCATCAGGTTCCAGAGTGAATATCTAAGCCATTGACATACAGGGGAACATTTTGTTGATTGTCATATTTTTTAACCAATCTGCGTGATCTTTGACTAGCTAGGGGTAGCTAGCTACCTCAACTGCAGACGCATCCGGAAGGTGCTGATTTTCGTCTCTGTTTCCAGCTCATGTTGATTATTAGTTTTTATCAAATTAAAACTTATTGACAGCTTGTCAACACTGGCCTCCACGCAATTTGGAAAAGGAGTTCATAATGGTAACACGGATACTTTCCGTGTTACTGGACTAACCACTTTATTACATGCCTGCGGACTGTAAAAAGCCATCATCAATGGAGCTCAGATACTGTGATTCTCCATGGAAACCAGTGAGACACTATGGAGGCCATACCTCACACTGATTAAGGGGGGGTTCTTTGTGTTCACGAAAGGATATTTATTAAAAAAAAGAGACACTGCTTCATTAGAGAAGGACAGGAAACTGGCATTGGATTGATGTGATTCCTTAATGAATATATGAACTAGTTTTACGCTATTTTCTGTGAATATTGGATGTCACAAGTTGGCGGACAAATACAGAATTAACCCTGGTATAGACACAGAATTCACTGGAGGAATTTTATATTTCACCTGAGAACGCTTCCGGAGGCGCCCCCTGAGAGACTTGCTCATGTTTGACTGTTGCATACAGACTAACCACGTTTGTGTACTCATCTTTTGATCTTTTATTTGGGAGGTCTGACAAACTGAAGCCCATTCGGGATGAATAAAGTTGTGTGAACCTGAATCACACATGACAAGTGGTTATGGCTGTCCTCTTCCTGTGCTGCACTCAAATAGAAGCACTGACCAAGCTCTGCTGTCAAAGCAGTTCTGAGCTATTTACTCGAAAATGAAACCACAGAGCAGATATAATTGATTGGAAAAAAACAAAATGGGGGGAAAAAAAGATCGAAGTCCTAGAGACTGAGTTCGTCTGAAAACTGACCACAAGCAAATAGTAGAGGTCACATAGAGACGTTGCAGATGAAGAAGTCAGCCATTCTGGGATGTTGGCAGGAAATGACCAATTAGAAGGAAAGGAGGCATAATCACTCTGACCGAGGTGACGAGAGATTGCTGCCCTCTCTGGTCGGGAGACTAAACTTGTTGTGGCAGATTGGGCCTAACTTGAACTCTTGACTTCACACAACATAAAATTATGCTGTCCCAGATGGAGAAAAAAACTCCATTGGAAAGTATCATATTTAAGGATGTTTATCCTCAGTCTAAACATGTGGAGGTCCTGGAGAAGGAATTAACACTATATTACACGTTGCATAAAAGAATAGTTTACGGAAGGGCACATGATATATTATATTGTGATAAATATCAATACCTCTACTAGAAAAGAAAGTAAGATATTTATTACATAATAAATATAATGTAAGGAGGAAAAAAGCATCAATGGTTATAACAGAAAGGTGTGACTGAAAAAAGATATGCAAACTCAAAACAGCGGATTAGAACCCAGAACCCTTTTGTTGTGAAAACCACTGCCAACACTTCCTTCCTCATTTCTTCTGGAATTGGATTTGGGCAACGTCGGTTACTGCTGAGATGTATGAACGAACTTTCTGCTTCCGCAAATCCATGCATCCATTTGCTTGCTCTCATCCTGAGATGGTAAAAGACTGAACAGGGACTGAACAGGGTTCAACAGGGTGGGATACACATCCCCAGCCTCTCCCCAACAAAGCTCTCCATTTCAGCTGTTCTGAACCACAATCTCATTCTTTTGGTCTCCATCTCCAGCTGATGACCGTGGATGGGGGTTGGAACATTGATCGACCAGTAAGTTGAAAGCTTCACCTTACAGATCTACTGTTGCTTCACCAAGGTCGACCAAGAGAACGCCATCATTACTGCTGAAGCAGCACCAAACCGTCTGTCCGTCTCATGGTCCCTTTCCCGAATTCTTGAGAAAAATACAACCAGATCCTTAAACTTATTCGCTTGAGGCAGCAATTTACCATAAACTTGGACTAGAAAGTCCACCATTTTCTGGGGGAGAACCACGGCATCAGATTCAGAGGTGCTGACTATCTTTCCCGGATGGCCAGGATCAATACCCGAGCATTACCAGTAAAGGACAGACCAGAGCAGACTGTCCTCGGTGTGTCCCAAAAGGGTTATGTCTCTAGAAAAGGCCCACATCAAGGGTGTCAGGGGTTGAAACACAGACCAAGGAATCTAACGCATAAAAAGGTTCTGCTCCAAATAATGCGTTATTTTTGTGTGCCAATCCTGATCGTGCAGTTGCCAATAGTTTGAATTTCTGTGCACGCAACAAAACACCTGTATGCACACAGAAATTTAAAACGTGTGCGCGATGAGCAGCTGCGCGATCAGGATTGTGGCACAAAAATAACGCTTTATTCACTGTGGCTCAATGAAAGTGTGGGCAAGGAAACAGTGGGACTGCTGTGCGGGTGTATCAACGGTACACCATCAACTCACGGGCGATGATGTAGCGATTTGAAGCTACAACGTACGAGTACGTAAGGTACCATACTGTGGTAGTCATTATGTTCTTTGTTTGTAGTCTGGTTGTTTTATATTAAAAAAAAAAATCAGGATCCAATGCAGTTTAGTCTGAAATTCACAAAGATTGTTTAGAACCATCTCCTTAGTGATGGTATTCTCTTTTGTGGAAGTCTGTCAGTGTAGTATAGTGACACTGTTTGCAAAACACTAGAGCATCACAAAAAACATTGAGCGAGGAACCAACCTGTCGCGCTCAGCTAATGAGCTCTCTTGGGAGTCCTGCAATCGGGCTGGTTCTGCTACCTCTCCCCACACACCTGACAAACACTGCTTAAGTTGCGTGAAATTAAACTTGTTCAAGGTTGTCCGCGCTGATGGAACTGAAAAAGCATAAACCCACCTGACCCAACCATATCGCCATCCTCTGGGGACTACGAACATCTGTTCCAAGTTTTATGGTACTTCAATTAGTATACGTTGGGACCAACGTGGACCAAAATGGTGGAATTCCAGGTTAAATTGTTAAAGTTGTCTTGAGATTTTAAAGCTGCCGAGTTTATTTTAGATATGATTGGGCCAACTGGAACCAGTAAGACCAAAGCTGTGCCACCCTGGGCCAGATGGTTTTGGTATTTGGGAAATAAAACTTTAAAACCAGAATGTTCTAATTAGCAGCACCAAAATACAATTAGACCCTCTGTTTCCAGTGCAGGCGAGACAGGTCACTCCTACAGCTCACTCTGTCAAGTTTCTAAAGTCAGAGTCTCAAACAAATTGGGCTGATTCTTTCTTTTAGGCTTTCCTCTATGAAAGATAAACACTGCTTAAATTAACTGCATTACTGTTTAGGAATGGTAGCCTGCAAGAACTTAATGTACAATATTCAATGTTTTCAAAGTAATATGCACACATATTCAATACCTTATTAATTTCAACTAAATGGAGAGAACCCCAAGTCTTTCCTTTACTGTAAAACATAACATAACCACTGTAAGGTGTAGTCAGGAGACCATCTTATCTCATCAACGATGGCGCATCACCATCATTATGGCTGCAGATGTGTAAAAAAAAAAAATTCCAATCCTGTATAAGTTTTTAATGTATTGCCACTTTTGTGAACTTTCACCTCCTTAAATGTATATCTGTAAGTAATGCATAAGATTAGCAGATTATACTATATTTTACAATATTGTGTGCTTTCTCAACATCAAGACTGACTTAAATCTAAGGAGGGGACAGAGGGGCATTGTGGAGATATTCTAAAATAAGCCATGATGACAAAAGATGACAAAGCTTCTTGTTGCACAGCTTTTCTGACTTCAGTTTCTAAGTAACATCTGAAGACAATAAAACATGTTTGAATATAAACTGTAATGTCATTAAGAATGAATATTAACATTGGTTTGTGCTCAAATGTGGTCCACGGATGTAGTCTGAGAAAAAGTGGTATAGATTTATTCCAAGGAAAGACAGATAGCTATGTGTATCCATCGGTGCAGATGTGTGTACATTCATAGAAGTAGCGCTTTTAACTGACACAGTGCAAGTAGTATATCCTTCTCTTCTGGTTGGTGTGCCATTAGAACACTTACTTTATACTAAACAAAAGAGAATATACTTGCAGTTTACAGTAAAAAAGTTTAAGTATATTTGGACTTTAGTTTTGTTTAAAGTTGAGATGATATAAACTTAATCATTTTATAATCATTTTATTCAGAATGTTACTTGTAGTGGTGAAATATTTATTTTCAAGGTATATAGGTATATATTAGGGGTGGCTGTATCTCGGTTGGTAGAGCGGCCAATTCCCAATCAGAAGATCGGAGAGTAGCTGGTTCGAATCCAACCAGGGTATACTTTTCGTAGTCCTGTCTATGGCTTTATGTGATAAAGGATTAAGGATTAAGGATCTCTTCATACCATAAGTAAACTATAAATACTGCCTTTAAATACACTTTAGGAACAGGTACTGCTTTATGAACGGGCGACGGTGGCTCAGTCAGTAGAACGGAGACTAGAAAAGCACTGTATAAGTACAGTCCATTTACCATTACTGCTCTAGCTGCTGAGAAAGAAGAAATAAGAAAGAATCTTTTATTAGTCACATAGTCATACAGTACAACATAGTGAAATTACTTCTCTGCATTTGACCCATCCCTGAGGGAGCAGTGGGCCGCCCCTCGTGGAGCGCCCGGGGAGCTAAGGATTCAGGGTCTTGCTCAAGGACCCTACGACAAGTAGACCCTGGTGGGATTCGAACCGGCTACCTTCCGATCTTCTGATTGGGAGACGGCCGCTCTACCCACTGAGCCACAGCCGCTACTCCTGGGGCTACTGGAGCTACGGGAATCGAATCGATCTATTATGTTGCAGGGTCCTTAAGCAAGACCCTAAGCCTAAATAACCTTAAGGGTCCTTAAGCAAGACCCTAAGCCTAAATAACCCCCCCCCCCCCCCCTGCAGAGAACTGATTTCACTATATGTACTGTGTATAAATATGATTAATAAAGCTCACAATATACAGTAAATGACTATTATAATAGTACACTGTGCAGTGTATTAATATTGGTACACTCATAAAATAATGTCTCAATAATATTGAGAAATAATACTTGAAATTACTTTCAGTATATTTAACAGAAATTAACTTGAACTTGAGGTATATTTGTTTTGTGTAAGGGCTGAGGATCAACATAAGTAAAGAGGCCAGTCCAGGGCTGCCCTACTTCAGAGAGCCAGAAAAAAATCCTTATGATCTAATCTGTGCAATCGCCTGTCAAAATAGACAACAGCACAACAACATTGCTAAGCATTTCTGAGATCTACTCTTTTACAGATAACCTCAACCCAGAGAGGCACAAAGGGCCTCGTGATGGATGAGATGGTGGAGGAGTCAGACTGCAAGCAGCCAATTTCTCCATGCAGGATGTGGAAAGCCACAATAACAAACAGGTAGTGACATATATGGAAGCCATGATGTATGGATTTACATGAGCAGTGTACCTCAGAAACTCCTAAGGCATCATCTGAACCTTAAAATACATAGCAATGCAGTGTGCTGAAGACACCAGAGGGCTACAGTCTGCCAAATAAGAAACTTCATCTTCGAGAGGATGAAACTAGAACCACGCTGTATGTCAGAGGCATTCAAGCAATTTTATATTATCAGAAGTACACTAGAGCAACGTAATTAAGTCACAGAGACACTTGAGTGATATCATTATGTCAGAAGTACACTATAGCCACATCATCATGTCACACTGGAGTGAATTCATGACATCAATGAGGCACTAGAGCCACATCATGACATCACAGAAACAATAGCGCCATAGCATTGCATCAGAGACACACTACACCCATATCATTTTCACAAAGGCACTATAGCCATATAAGACAAATTAGAGCCACATCATTATGTCACATAGGTACTAAAGCCAACTATATTCAAGTTTCATACAGATATATACATTTATGAGTGAAGTTGATAAATGTTCAAAAGAGGGGAATCTGTAAGAAATTTGAATGAAGATTGATTATTTATCTACTTTGAGTTCTTATCCTATCGACTCTGTTTGACAATATGAGTACTGGCCCTAGAGCTCAAACGATGGACAACATGATTGTTAGCTATGAGCTTGTATTCCTGACATGTTACATGATGCCATTTGACTCAAAAAGATCAATAAAAACTCCAGTTTGTTTTCCATCATGCCAATATATTTGATTCCTCCTGTATCAACACTCTGACAGCAACATTCCACCTCTTGTGGTAAAGGTCAAGGCTCCTCCTTTATTGTAATTCATTTTTTTTTATAAGCGTTTTTTGATGTCCAAAATAATTTACAGAATAATTATCCACAACAGAACAATTCAGGATCCCAAGCATGACCTAGACAGTATTGCTGGGGCGGAGGGACATCTGGACTACCTATCAAAGCCTGCATACACTGCGACCTTAACCAATGTAAGTGGAAGAAAATGTATGTATTTATGGACCCATCCTCATGGTAAGCTGTTAATTCGTTTTTGCGTATCTCTTTGGAAGAACTGGTAAAACAGGCCAGCTGAATCTTATGGAAACATGGTTGGTTGCTGATTTTGGGGTCATATGAGGTAACCTTAAGGTAACTTAGGTAACTCAACACGATCCCTCCGTTCTACCCACTCATAACGCCTCCTCCTTTCCCGGACTAAGCTCAGCACCATGGGTGATCGGGCCTTCTGTTCTGCTGCCCCTCGTCTGTGGAATGCCCTCCCTGACCATCTCATGGCTCCACAGACAACTGACACATTTAAAAAGGACTTAAAACTTTCATTTTTAGCAGAACCTATGACTTTAATTAACATTGTTGCTTTTTGGTCAGGATTTTATATAGTTATTATTTTATTTTTTTATTGATGCTTTTATCTGCTTTTACTTTGTAGCAGTTTGAGATTTGATCCAAATGTAAAGTGCATTATAAATTAAGTTATTATTATTATTATTATTACCTTTATAACGATCATCATACAGTGTTATGTAATCCAATGTTAAAGTTCTGCATTACAGTGCATGAATTTCTTACCAGATATGACCTTAACCTAGTATTGGAACTCAGCACTAACTACTGTTAGGCAGTTCTGTGGGTTTTTTCCCGGACCCAAATGCAGACGCATAAAACTTAGAGCTGGTGTTAAATATATTTATTCCTCCGTGAAACAAGGAACAACAGGGACAGAAAAACTGGAGGTTACTTACACTGGGAGGGGTTGGAACACGTGACGACAAGAGGACATCATGCAACGAACTGGCACAGAAGGGAAGGTAAGGACAGACTTTATACACAGACATAACGAGACAATGAGACACAGCTGGAGGGGAAACACAGCTGAGCATGATCACCAATCACAAGACAGACACAGAGGGAGAACGGAACACAGAGGCGTGACAACTACAAACTATTCAACACCTTATCCATCATCCAGTTTTTCTCCACAAGTAAATATCTCAACGGCTATCAGATGGATTTCCATGTATTTTGATATACATATTAAATGTGACAAGAGAGATTTTCATTTAATTCCATCATGAGCACTTTGGTTTCTGTACTCTTAATTCTGCAAAACAAATCAGCTACTAATGTATATATCATTAAAAGGTTCCGGGAGAGTCCACGTGATCTGAGGGGGGTGTTTCGTAGTTGGCTTTCATTTACTTTATTATTATATATGTAGGCACGTTGTTATTTGGGGGTTTGATTTCAACAGGATATTACATTAATTGTTGGGTGAAATTGTGTTAATCTTTATTTTACTAGATATAATTTAACATTTGAATATTATTGACATACACCGGTAAATGGTTATGTCCAATTAGGGTATGCAGTCCACCTGAATAAAAGGCGCCATTTTCTATCTGTCTGCAGCCATTGTAAGACTGCTAAAAGTTGTTACTGTGATTCTTGTGGTGAAACTTGATTACAGCTGTAAATAAACACAAATAGATTGGTATACCATCTCCTCTCCACCTCATCTTTTTACTGCATCATCCAGCCGCTCAAGACCATTCTAACAATCATATATAAGTGAGTTTGTGTTACTCATGTGAGTGACGAAAATGATTCATGTAAAAGTAAAGTGGAGCGAGATGAAAAATATTGAAAAATGTAGTAAGCGAAGAAAGAAATTACATAGATGGCTTTGATGTCCTTATGACATATGTCTTGTATGTCATTCTATCATGGGACACTGGGGAAACTGTGATAACTTCTGAAGGTTTAAGCCCTGGATGGGTCCAGCTTTCTCGCATCTGTCAGATGCTACAAAGCTCTGTACGCCAAAACGACTCGAGACAAGAAAAGTTTGTTCCCACAAGCAATCTCTCTGATCAAGACTTAGATCAGTTATATAGGGTCAATAACCCAAAGACAGTAAAACCCCCACCTATGTCATTACCACCTATACTTATTATTGTTTGAATGAATAGTTTGAAACATTCATATTATCACACACTGTAACTTTCATGGCCATAGAAATCCTGTATGATGTATAAATACATGCAAATACTCGTCATTTACTCTCTATGCATCGCCTGAATTGTCACAACATCTCAGTATTTGACTTTTTACGTAAAATATTTATTCATGCTGTCATATTCTATGTATCTCAACACGTACTTTGCCAATAAACTGATTCTGATCCTAATTATATTGGTCTGCATTTGCAGACTTGCTGCCTTCTTAAAGTGTTGTTTCAGTTCTTAATTTGCATCATTGAAGCTTTCATTTCTAAGCTTGCATGCAGCTAATTCTCTCTGATAACCCGTGGAAAAGCTTAATGGAGGCATGAATGGCTGCACAAAGCCTCACTGCCAACCTGCCATCGCAGGTAGGCCATGGCCGGATGGACCACCACAGAATAATCACCTGCAGTGAGGAGAAAAACGACAGTTGCTATGGAAACACCACTTAGGAATCCCACGAACCAAGGCACATATGCTGCTTTTAGCCTAATTTTCCCAAATTCATAGCATGCACATCAGATGTTACATTCGTTAAGCGTTCTGCCCTTTGGATTAGAGAGATTATTAAAATGAAGTGGGGTGCACTGAAATTCACGCATGTGAGATTTCAGTTTACAAAACAAGGGAATAGAGTCGCCAGAGAAAACTATTCAAAACAGGTCAAACAGAAATTAAGCAGCTGTACAAGGTAAGGAGTGAAGGATAAAACCAAATGTAAAACAAACATTTCCAGAGATATGAATCATCCATTTAGTATATATAACCAGGCACAACGCAGCACAACAGTTATCACACATAAAACTACACTATAGTTTAAGGTTGAATATAACAACAGAAAGTTTTGGAAAACTTATTGTTATCATCATTGCTGAGAGTACAATACATGCTATCCAAATGTATGCCCTTTTTGTAAATGCTTACAGGTGTGGAAAAATAGAAGCAGACTCGTCTGAGTCACTTGGGTGCAGAATAAATGGAATTCTAGCAAAACACAAAAAATTACTACAGACATGATGACGAAGATAAAAGTGAAGGGAAAAAGTTTTTTTTTTAAACTCTTCACAAACGTCACAATGTATGCCCATCGCTGCCTCCATTATTGCTGTTTGTATTTACCAGGATCATATCACAATTTTTACTATTGTCAAAACTTTTGACTCTTCACTGCCATCTTGTTGATGTATCAGTGTTAAGAGACCTCAAGCTATAGTTGCCAGGTAAAAGGAGAGAGCCATGTAATGATGTGAGTCTAGTGCCTCTATAACATATCGACATGACACTAGTACCTCTGTGGCATAATGAGGCGGTTATAGTGCCTCTGTGATGTAATGCCATGACTTTAGTGCAACTATGCCATGATGATGGGGCTCTAGTGCTTCTACGATGTAATGACATTGCTCTAGTGCCCCCTGTGATAGTGCCTTTGGGATGTAATGCCATGACTGTAGTGCCACTATGATATATTGATGTGGCTGTAGTGCCTATATGATGTAATAATGTGAATCTAGTGCCACTGTGACATAATAACATGGCTTTAGTGTCTCTGTGAGATAATGGCATGGCTGTACTTTCTCAGCGACATACTGACATAGCCTTAGTGCTTTAAGTAAATTAGTGGCATGGCTTCAGTGCCTCTATAATAATAATAAAATAATAATACATTTAATTTATAATAGGATTGTGTGGCTCTACTGCTTCTGTGATATTATATGTGGCACTACGTCCTTTCTGCAATACTAACACGGCTCTCATCTATCTTCATTAAGGGGAAAATCAAACATATAGACAGTTAAATACTTAAACCTACACTGAACTCACTCCAGAACCAGCCTAAAACAAGCAGCTGGTTCCAAGGGAGTTGTTCACTAGTACCAAGTACTAGTTTTATCAAGTAACAACATCACAACTACATATTTACAGGTTATTTTCACTTCCTCCAAGTAAATAAAACAGGAATTATTGCTGCATTAATATTTAGTCTAAGTCCAACCTAGCTTACTTCATCAACTGATGTGAACAGATTAATGATAATGCAATACCAAACCAGTGAAGACCTGATTTGCCTGTTAGATTGTGAGACACTTGAATGTAATGTAGATGCAAATCTGTGACTGAAACTTCTCATAATCTTATCTGGAATTTTTTTATCAAGACAAAACACTACAGAATCATATCAGAAAGAAATCCTTGCAGCATAACCTTTGTTGGACCAGGCTGCCAGCATTATATAAACTAGAGCGCATGGAGAAAAGGTCACATATTGCGGTCATTAATGCAGCTGTCATCAATCCAATAAGCTTAATGATCACTTTGCTTTCAACTAAGGTCGCCTAAGGACTTGGCATCCACAAAAAAATTATTTTTTCCTCTCTGACACAGATTCCAAACCTCGCTGCGTTGTTAGTTCGTGTGTCCAGCAGTATGTAAACCATTATCAAACTCTATAATTAAGGCGGCCCTAGTAGTGACATGGAAATGTGGATAGCAGAGAGGGGGGAAAGCACAAAGGCTGGTCGATTAAAACCATGTGAGAGTTGCATGTGCTTAAACAATTAACTAATTAGCCTTCTGAATAAATAATGTGTTTCTGTGTGTTCATTTGGATGCTTGAAATTAAAGTTATTTCTGATGCATTGTTCTGATTCGATGCTGAGACAGATGTTCACACTGATGCTATAACAAGAAAACAAGTGCAGCAGCTGGAAAACCAGCTTGCCTTAGAATCAAAACCACCTTAAGACCTTTTACAAGAAATGACTCAAACGGTGAGGACAGCATCCGAGCAGACACATAAACACATCCTGAATCCACACCACTCTCTGAAGTCCAAAGGGAAGAAAAAATCCATCTGCTGTCATTATGATGGGAGACGGGTGCCGCAAATTTGTTTACATCCCATTCATACAAGTTAATCACTGCAGCTATGTCAAAGTGGGTGTTTTTCCAGAGCAGCAGGGGAAGAGAACGTTAGCGGTTAATTAGCCAGCAGACAAGGACCCACATTGATTCTGTCTGTGTGCAGCGCCAGAAGCCCTGTCTGCAGCCACCGGACATTTGACAACAGTCAGACTGCACCTGATTCATCACTGAGGGTTTATATATCTATATCTCAATCTATATATATATCTATATCTATATCTATATCTATATCTATATATATATATATATATATATATATATATATATATATATATATATATATATATATATATATATATATATAGATAGATAGATATATAGATATATAGATATATAAATAATTATAGATATATAAATAATTATAGATACATTTCCAGACATTAACAGTGACACATTCCAGTGGATTGAAATAATGGAACTCGACCAAGGATGCACAATTAATCTAAACTTAACCTTGATACCGATTTTGGCGTACCACATTGGACGTGATCAACTGCAAACAAATGGTCTGGTTTATAAAATCACAACCTCAATCAATCAGATCAGGCTGTGATTTTAAGGACCTCTTGTTTTGCTTTGCAGCTGTTCCCGGCACCAGGCTGCAACATTTCCTGGCTGCATTCCAGACAAGTAACATAAATAAAGACATTCATTTTTAATATGTAAGAGCAGAAGGTCAAAACAAAAATGAAATGTTGGTTCATACTCCAAACAATTAGGGTGCAGCATATCAACAAAAACCTTAATTCTTCTAATAGAAGCATTAGCTAGTAAAGCTTAAACTGTTTAAGAAGTATTGAAAATAGTTGCTAAAGAGCTTTTCCTTTGAAGCAGATCATCAGCCGTTGTTTGGAAAAACAGTGGTATGTATTATTTTTGAACTGGAGAGTTTAAAAATTGGGGATGATGGAGAGATTTTTTTTAATTAGTCAGACATTAGAGCTTTCTTTAAATACACAAGGCATTTATTTATGATATTCACGATCAACTATATTTCATTTCAACAAATGTAAAAAAAAATCCTTGTCCCTTCTAACAGTCATGGCAGCTATGGTATGCTGCCATGACTGTTTTAATCAATTTCTGGGGTTTTGGCCACAGCAAATGCACCAAGTGATTTTGTGATTGTCTACCCTCACACAAGCACCAGTACATTACAATCAAGCGCCTCACAGTGGTTAGTGGAATGATGTCCTCCTTGGAGCCATTCTTCAAAGGAGGATGATGAAGAGAGGCTCCAAAGAAGGAGACTCTCTTCAACGGCCAATAACAGATCAGCATGAGCAAAGAAGCACATTTAAATACATTAAGTTGATCTATTAGTTCCTGCCTCCAGAGGAGGATAAGTTAAGTCTGTTCTCCTCCGCCATTGAATCATTACCAGAATTTCAAATATGGATTTTTCCCTTAGTAGATATAAATACTTTCATAATGATACTGACATTTGGTGATGGTATATTTCAACCAATTACTTTCTTTATATTTTGATTTCGACGGACAGGCGTCCCCAGGTACCAAGTGCTTAATACTGTGTGTATGTATGTGTGTGTGGTGTGGCTACATACATAGTCAATCCAAAACCATGAGTAGTGGCATTTCCCTATTCCTGTCATTTTTTGACATGGGTGACACAAAATACTTTCAGTGTCAAATGCAGATAACTAATTTCAATGTGTTATACTGTGTATTACTTTGTACAACAAAATGATAATAAGGAGTACATTCCTATTAATTGAGCATTTGGTGTGACCAGAAAAATTAGAGTTGTGTCTGCACCGCAAAGCAGCACAACGAACTTGTTGAACATTAAATAAAATATGTCACAGGCTGCTGCATGATGAACACATGAATGTTGAGAAAAAGCTGATTTAAGTAATCCATCATTCATTCAGACGCCAATAATAACGACATCTATCCAGCTTTTGAACAACCTGAAATCACTCATGACTTCACATTCCATTTGGTCAAAGATATGCATCCAATAAACAATGTACGGACTGAGGGCTTCACTGGCACACTGGAATCTCAGGATTTCATTCCCTTGAGTTGATATTTTTACAAAGTGTCGTTACCTGCACCGTCTTCAAAACATACAGTTTAAACAGGGAGGGATCTCACAACTGTCTTGTACTTTCCTACAGCCTCTGACTTACAAATATGCAAACAGTGAAGGCGCACATGAAATTGACAGGTAATTAATTCAACGAATAAAAGTCAGAAATAACCAGGATATTAATATTTATCATTATTATTATTATTATTATTATTATTATCATTAGAATCAGGATTATCATTTTGACCATGATCATGACTGCTATGGTTCGACTTAGCTCGAAACCCTCTTCCTAAACAATACCAACTATTCCCAATACTTCAAATCAGCTTGAGGCATGCCTAATCAAGCTAACTAACTGAGCATTTACAAGAATTAAGGACCTAGGTGATATGCTGCACTCCAATGAACCGATGGATATTATTCTTACATAACACTAATTTATATATTGCAAACTAACACATAATTCACAAAATTAACAGAGGGGTTACTGTACCGAGCTTCTGACTGTACACTCCGTCACAAAGACAAACATTATCTCTGCAGGCTTGTTGCTATGACACCGAGCCCTAGGAGTGTCTGATCCATGTTATTGGTTTGTTCACTGATCACAGTTGGAACAAAGTCTATCTAAAACTGCTCCACAGTGCGCCCTGAGCTCAATGGAAAAACTGGGACTCATTTGTGCATGCTCATTTTGGCTTCCTGAATTTGCACATGCCTGCCTCTTAAGCCTCCATGAACTCTCATGATCTGAGTCAACAATACATAGATATTGAATGTTTTTTGACAGTCATAGGAAGAACTCCACACAAATGGTTAGGATTCAAACACAGAACCCTCTTGCTGTGGTGGAACAGCGCTAACCTCCACACCACCATGCGGCGAATTACAAGTATAATTCCTTCCACTGGGATGGTGATAACATTTCCCTCCACCTTAGCAATTGACCAAATACTGATCATTTTTTGGAGTTTGATAACCATGCCACTATTGCAAACCAGGTTTTGGCCACAAATGTATGCACTCTAAAATGGATCTAATGGATACAGGTCGGACATGTTTCAAGGATTATATCGATGTGTTTTCCTGTATTTGCCAGTTTATTGATATGGTGTGTAACTGTCAGGGTTTATGTCATTGTTTTGTCTATATGTTCTTTTTTATTTTCTCTAAATGTTCATTTTTTTATATTTCAATTTAGGTTTTTCGTTAAAATCTTAAGGAGTGCATCCAATGAGATTGACATGTAATGTAATGTGTTAATGAGCATATGTCACAAATTGTATCATCAAACATAGTGTAATAAATTGAGTTGAATATGAAACAAAGCAAACATCCCAGTTTTCAATAGATAGATACAAGATCTCAAAGAGCAATAAATTAAGTTAAATTAGTCCATTAATGTGCAGTAGTGCAATGTTGTGCAATTTTGCATATACACACATTGTAAAAGCTCTGACAATGACACTGAAGGGCACTCAGTGGTGTTTTGCTCAAGGACACCTCAGCTGGGTAGATTTCTCCATCCCCAAGCAGTGGGGTTCTTCACTTATGGATTCTAATCTAAATCTCTTCACAGCAGCAGACATGTTCCTGTCTGTTAGCAGCCCCCATTGAGAGCCAGGCACCTCCCACTTTCACTCCAGAACCTACTAATCGCTCCTCTCATGTCCACTCACCCCCTGAACCTCCTTTAGCATTCACAGTCAGGTCTGGTCTGCTGTGACTCCACTCACTGACTCACTCACATGGGAAAAGATTAACTCCACCTGTTCTCCTTACGACGCCGTGTTTTCCTACTGCACTCCCACCCACAGTGCTCCTGCTGGGAAAGGATATGTGGTAATCCTCACAAGGAAAAGCTCACAATGCGGAGGTGAAGACTCTCCCAGGGAGCAGAAATGTTGCCTCAAAGGTGCTCTCTTCACAGGTTAATCACACTCCATCGACTTCTCCCAACCAGTGACATGTTCGCCTCAGAAAACTGAATGCTTTTGCTCAAGCATATTTTTAAAAGGAACAACTAATAGTTCTTGAAAGGGAAGAATGGTGTCAACATTCAGACGATTCCATCTGCGGAACAATGAAACTGCAGACCAACAGCAGTTTTTATGTTTCTATGAAAAACAACGCAAACCTAGATGATAGTTTGATAATCAAGATGTATCTCCTGTTCAATGAAATCCTATTCCTTTGCGAATTTCATCAATATCATCATTTGAGCTTCTGTGGCTCAAGCGGAAAAAGCTGGCGTTACTTATCAGAAGGTTGTGGTTCGATTCCCAGACTGCCACTATAGTCTGTACTCTACAATTCCCTGTGTGCTTGAGCAAGACACAGAACCCAGTTTGCTGACCATTTTTTCTTCAAAGTAGGTCAAATTAAGAGAACTAACTTCACCATATCTTACAATACATGATTGCTCATGATAATGAAGAGCATTGATTGTTATTAGCTCGATATTTGTTCAGGCATACTTCCTCAATAGGGGTTTCTTCAAAATATATATAAAATGTCATGATTTGTCCAATGGAACATGCTCCAACCAACTACCCACACTCATGTTAATCAGTCAAACACTTTATGCGTAAAACCAAACAGTCTGACTCTGCCCCTTCATCTTGACCCAATCGAAGTATGATGAAATTTAAGAGCCATACTAACAAAAAATAAATAAAAAATTTAGATTACAAGATTAAATTCATAATATTACAAGAGGCATAATGAAGTCATAAGTTTAAGTTGTAATTTTAGGCTGATCATTGGAGGGGAAATGAGTGACGTAGGGGATATTGTCAAGTTATATTTTAATAATAAAAGTTTGACTGAAAAGTTAATATTTTGGCATATAAACACAACATCAACAAACGCTGTATAAAAAACTGTTTGTTCTGAAGAAAGAACCGGACAGACTTTGAGTAAATCATCTCTTTGGCAGTTTTTTTGGATGTGCGTGTGTGTTTGTGTGTGCACTTGGATGTGTGTATGTCGCATAGCACAACAGACAAAAGTAGTTTCCCTTCCCCCCTCTTGCTTTTCTTCAAATTACATACAATTTTTCTTGTTATGCTTATGTTAGATTTTCAATTTTTTTTCTATTAGCTCTAATACTCATTCGTAAAAATTTACTATCTTGCAACTAATAAAAAAATAATAAAACTGCCCTTTTTACCAGTTCCTCTCCTGAATTTATAGGATTCTTCCGTCTTAAATCCCCAACCTTTGAACCAAGTTTCAGGAAAAATCCTTCCAGTAGTTTTGATGTAATCCTAACAGACAGACAAAAGCATTCTCAGATGAGACATTTAAATGATCTCTTATAAAGCTGCTGAATCCAGGTGTACATTTTTAGCTTTGTTGTCACGTTTTTCAATTTTAAAGATTACGATAATATGCTGCTGGTAATTCAGAAGATACATGTAGTGTCGGTTGTGTGTCATTTATATTTTCCTCCCCCTGATGTGAGCAATTTGCTAACTGCAAAATACATGGCTGTTATAAACGCCTGGAAGGTTTTTCCTACAGAATTTTACTCTTGAATGTTATATGAAACATGATTTATGATGTATACATTGGAATAGAATGGCTTGTGGGATTTACCTTTCTTGTTGTCTTACACGCCTACCAAAGCCTTGACCCTGTCTCACTGTCAGATCTTCGTGGACATCCATTAGTCCTTGACGAGATCGTCCGTCTTGAACGTCTCTTTTAAGAAAACATAGTAAAATGATGTGTAAGATTTTTTGAGTGTTTGAAGGCATCTATGTTGTCGGTCCCATTTTATTCTTCACAGGTATTATCTGTTCTGAGCCGCACCAATTTCAGATCCAAATTAAATATACTTAGTAAATCAATCAGCTCGGGTCTGAAAATCATCGGTCCCAGCATGGGTATGAATGGTACATCTTAATGATTCCTGGATAAAATCGCTGCACAATCATTTGCATGAAAAAAGGTACAATTTGCAACCACAGTGAAACATTCAATTCTGGTACATCATCATCATCATGCACTCCGTTCAGGTCCGTTCATCTTGAATACAGATGTAATCATACCCATGTGTGTTTGACTTCCTCCGATCTGATTAATGCACATTGTGATAAAGGTTGTTTTTTCAGGTATTTTTTAAATCTGATTAAATATTTTGAGTGCTTCAACTGTCCTGTGTTGTGCATCTTCCTGTCTCTTTAATAAACATTTACACCTGCGCTTGTCAAAGTCCCAGAGGACTCCTATGTTTGCTATCATGGCAGCAACCCTATCTCTCTCTTTTGCTTCAGCTTTGCTGACCTGACCTTCCACCATCCATTTGTCTCTGTGTGTGTGTCTCTCTGAAAGAGATGGGTGTTGACAGATTATACAGCCGTCCAGGCAGCTGTAAAAGATGTCCTATTGCACCAGAGGCCTCTAAATGGAATAGTAGCTTGTCCCAATACTGCAGAGGAGATTGGGGCTTAATGTCAAGCTGGTCGCATGGCGAACAAATGTCTCTTGGAAAAGACGGGAAGAAACATGGTGGGAACACTGTGTTGTAAAGTGGCCACGTGACTAAGGAGGCATAGCGGTCATCCACCTATCTGAAGGTCTATGATTTGATTCCCTGGCATCTCCAGGTCTGCATGTCAAGGTATCCTTCAGCACCATTTAAAGTACTTTGAGCTATAAGTAAAGCCTATTTAATTAATAAAACTCAAAAGTTGGAGGTGTTTATATATGAAAAAATAAATAGGGGGCATGACTTTAATGGCTTTGAATTTTTATTCTTTAAAACTCCAAACTTTTAGAATAGGGTTTTGAACAACAGTATGGGATTTTATTCAAAACTTTTGATAACTATTTTGATTTGGCCCCAAAACTAAAATCTACTGCATTAAGTTGCCTTGTAATACCGAAAGAAGTAGTTAGATTAAAAAATGGAAAAGTAAGGCTTACCCTCAAAATACAATCATTTTAAGCCTCTGGTGTGATACTTCAACATCTCCCATCTGGCAGTGCTCCTCACTTCATTAGTCACTGTGACCCTTATGAAGCATGGACCAGCCGAGACATGGTGAGATGCAAAATCGTTCTGCCTTACGAAAAAATATTCTATTTCTCCCCAACCTTTTTCTCCTGCTCACTACATTATGAGCAAACTGGTTCTGAAATCTCCTACTGAACGTAAATTATGAAGTATAGAATCATAGAGAACAAACTAAAACATGTTTAAGAGCAGCACAACTTCATGCAGAGAATTAGATTCTGTTTAAACCGATATGCACACACAGAGACATCAGCCATATTAAGGAGGCCTGTTTGTCGGCTTTATCCCCTCCTCAAACGCTTCCGACATTTTAACATTTGGACCGTCATCTGCGCACTGATGGCGGCGTGTGACATCTGTGAGGCTAATGTAATCAACAGTGTTTCAAAGAGCTCCAGTGCAACGAGACCAATCTATGAACGCATCAGTGTAGTATTGATGTATCTTGAAGGGCTCTGAGCAAAATATTGCGTGAGACTGAGCCAAACCTCTACAGTGCAGGCAGTAACTGTACAAGCCAAGAAAGGATTTGCTTTGTTTATCAAAAAATCAAGGCAGTATACTGATTCTGAATACAAGAAAAACTCAGGGACTCTGTCAGAGATCTACACATTTCCATAGATCAGTTCTCTAGGGTGTTAACTAGCACCAATCAGTGACAAACAATCCGTCCTGTAGGGGTGTCCCTTCATGAGGAGACGTCACCCACAGATCTAAACTTTCTTTGGAAGTAGCGCAATCAACTCAGACATTTATTTCCACTGCACTATTGCTGCTTTGTATTTGTGGTGGAGGTCAAACATAATTCTGAAGAACCAAACAGCACTGTGTCCGGACTCACAACCTTATCTTGAGTCCTACGCAAACTGCTGCAATAAATTTTCTGCTTCAAGGTTCTAATAATGTCTGGAGTCAATCAGGCTTTTGTGCTTTCGTGCAAATTTGTCATGCAATTGGTATTGCCCATTTATCTAGCTAGCACTTTTTGAAATAAAGTTACAAAAGTGCTTTACCTGGTAGACTTAGAATAAAAACAAATTTGCATCTACCTGTGGCTTTGCACTGACTTTGCATTCAATCACAGCATGAAAAATGTACATTGTTTTCCCAGAGCATGCATTATTATTATTATTATTATTATTACATA
>JBBDHG010000189.1:600000-797500 GCA_037951165.1 Lophius americanus | reverse complement strand
TGTCTGCCAAAACACAACAGGAAGGGTGTATGGTGTGCAACAGATTAAAAAGTTCTTACAAACCACAAAAAACATGAAAAAAGTCAAAATTGTTGATTACTTTTCTGACAAGGAATTGTTTCTCAAGTTTGCTAGAGCTCAGATGAACAGTAAGACAGTCTGTCTCCCAGCTGTGGTATCCTGTGTGTTTTACCTCACATCGTTAATAATGAGTGTTTAAACGTAAATGGGGCCAGAGATGTGAGGAAAAGATCATGTTTTTTTGAGCTTGCAAAGCTGAAAGGTCTTCACGTAATGATGGTTCAGGAGACCCACAGTGACACTTTCAATGAGACTGACTGGAAGAGAGGATGGGATGGTGAGCTGGTTTTAAGCAATTTTAATACAACCAATGGAGGAGCGGCTCCTGTTCTCCATGGATTTCATACCAGAGTCTCATATCGTGGAGGAGAAAGTGAAAGGCAGACTGCTGTTGGTCAGAGATAAATATCAAAGATTTACTGTTGTTTTTGTAAATGTTTATGCTCCGAACATCGGACCAGACAGAGTTCAGTTATTAAATGAACTCGACACAGTTTTGAGTCAATGTTGACCAGAAGAACATTTGTTTTTAGCGGGAGATTTTAACTGCACAGAGAAGGATCAGCTAGACCGAAACCACATTGAACCTCACTCTGCTTCAAAACGTGTGATGAAGCAGTTGGTGGAAACGCTCACTTTAACCAACGTATGGAGAGAAATGATTTTCTATATATGGCCAGACTAGACCGGTTCTACTCTTTCAAACATCATTTCAGCATTTTCTAAAAATGTAAAATTCTGCCTGTGGGTTTCTGAGATCACTCCATGGTAACTTGTGAGGTTGTTGTCGCAAATATTAAAAAGAAGTCTGCTTACTAGCACTTTAACACTGATCTCTTATTAGATGTACACTTTAGAGGAACTTTCAAATTTTTTTGGAGAGTTTTTCAGAATAAAAAAGAAGATTTCACATCACTAAATCAGTGGTGGGATCGTGGGAATTGGAGCTCAAGCAGCTTTGTCAGCAGTACACTTTAAATGTCTCTCGTGACATCACCAAATCTATGAGCGATCTAGAGTATGAAATAGTGGAACTACAGGGTTATGCAGAAACCACAGGAAACAGGGAAAGATCTCAAGTCCAAAAAAGCCTTGCTGGCTGACCTGCTTGGCTCTAAAGCACAGTGTGCACCGGTCCGGTCTCGCTTTCAGAGCGCTGCTCAGACGGATTCACCGTCTATGTTTTTTTTCAATCTGGAAAAGAAGAATGGACAGAGCTGACTCATCCACGCCTACGTCACCAACAGACGGACGCTAACTGAGGCCAGTGAGATCCGGCAGAGGGCTGTAGATTTTTATTCCCACCTGTATCTCAGCGAGTACAATGAGGATAACGAGACGTTTGAATCCTTCTGCAGTGGGCTGCCCAGAGTCTCAGAGGAAGCAACAAAGAGCTGGAAAGTCCTCTTACTACAGAGGAACTGGTCACAGCACTGCAGAGCATGCAGGGGGGGGGGGGAGGGGAGGGGGGGGAAGGCCCCGGGAATTGATGGTCTGATGGAGTTTCATAAAACTTTTTGGCATGACTTGTGTGAGAAAGTTTTATTGAAATGTCCTTACCTCAGAGCTGCAAGAAGGCAGTTCTGACGCTGTTGCCAAAAAAAGGTGACCTTCAGGAAATAAAAAACTGGCGACCTGTTCTCTGCTATGTACAGTTTTACAAACTGCTGTCAAAAGTCCTTGCTAACAGACTGAAGAAGGTGATGGACCAGATAGCCCTCGGAACCAAACTTACTGTGTGCCTGGTAGGTCTATTATTGACAATGTGTCACTGATTCGTGATGTTCTGGAGGTCTCTGGTGCGTTGGGCTATGATGCTGGTCTGGTTTCTCCAGACCAAGAAAAGGTGTTGGACCGGGTTGAGCACCATTACCTTTGGGACCTTGGGAAAGGTTTGGCCTCAGCCCTGGAAATAGGTTTTGTAAACCATTTGAAGTGACCAGGGGAATAAGACAAGGCTGCTCGATGTCCGGTATGCTGTACGCACTTTCTATTGAACCCATGTTACACAATATTCGTTCTTGTATTAATGGTTTGATGTTATCTGGTTTTAACAAACGCTTTATTTTATCAGCATATGCAGATGATATTGTCGTTGTTGTGAAAGACCAGACAGATTTCAACAAGTTGGTAAATATTGTGGAAACTTTTGAAAAAATCTCAACGTGAACTTGGCAAAGAGTGAGGAAGTTGGTCTTCAGGTCTCCCTTAGCTGCCGGGAGGGTCAAACTGGCAGAGGGGGGGCTTTAAGTAACTGGAGATTTAACCACACGACTCAGAAAAATTGTGAGGTAGTTGTGGAGGAGGTTGAAGGGAGGTTGGCCAGGTGGAAGTGGCTGTAGCCTCAAATGTCCTACAGAGGACGAGTCCTTATTATTAATAATCTGGTGACATCGACTCTGTGGCTCAAGCTGAAACGCACAGAACCCCTCCTGGTCTTCTAAAAAGATACAATCAGTGTTGGTAAGTTTTTTCTGGGGTCATTACCACTGGGTCCTGCAGAGTGTATTCTACCTGCAGAGCACAATAAAAGTTTTTAGGTTACAGTTTGTACAAAGTACCTCACAGGAAATTATGATGTGGTTTGGAAACAAACCACAAGCATTATCTTAAGAAGGGTAACAGGTCTTGCATTGGACCCTCTTTGTTCTTAACAGATTGTAGTTTTATTCCTTTGTGTCACTTGCCTCCATTTTTATCAGGGACTTTTCAGAGCGTGGACTCTTTTTAAATAGAAGAGACTGGAACACGCCACATCTCTGTTTTGGCTCCTAGAACAGCCTCTGATCTATGGGGCCAGACTGGACGCTGAGAGTAACAGCAGACCTGCTCTCACACAGCGGCTATGTTCAGTCGGAGCAGTTAAGCCGAAAAATATAGTGGACGTTGCAGGTCCAGGATTTCAGGACACAGGAGCAGTGGCTTCTCTAGTTGGCCTGAGGTCAGCTCATCACATCAGTGACATTTTGAACACACACATTTATCTTTGGCGCTGGATATAAAAAAGAAAATGCAAAAAAGTGGCAATTGCTAAACTTTTTAGTGGAACAGGCCAAGTTGGCAATTTATAAAAGTAGGAAAAAAGCTAAAATTGTTTAGCTGAAGCTCTGCTGCCAATGTTTGTGTCCTTGGTGAGAGCCGGAGTCAGAGTTGATTTCAGATTTTACTCACTCATGAAAAATGTTGAAGAGTTTTCATCTCTTTGTTCTGTGGTGGAGGGTAAGCTGAGATTTAACCCTGTGTTTTCAATAGTTTTAAAACTATACAATGAGAGTCTCTGTTTAAACAAAAAATAACTATGGCATACTGTTCTGTTAAATTGAAAATAAAGGTATTTTTAAAATCAAAAATCTCTCTCTCTCTCTCTCTCTTCTCTCACTGCTGCTTTCAGTGTTTGCTGCTTTGCTTCATGAAGCCTATCGCCATGTTCTTATTGGTCGAGGGAGAAAATAGGAGCTTTTATTTGATGCCGCTGATGTTCCAGATGAAAATCATACTTCGTAACTGAGATAACTTAGACGTATGGATCGAGTTCACTATTTTATTATGATTAATTTCCCGCCCAGTTATGACAGAGGCCGTGATGACAGGACACGGGATGGATGGGGTTAACAGTCAGTGGAATATTCCTACACCGTGTCTCATCTCAAAGTGAGAGATCAGTAACACACTCACACTTTAATCCAAATAAAGTAATACAAGTATTTGTGAAACAGGTGCAGGAATATATACTTTCTTGACATTTTGTGTGTTTGTTGATTTATTCGATTCACATACATGTCAACCATTGAACATTCCTAGAAGGTTACAAATGTCGTTTGAAGAACACTAAGCCTGAGAGACTCACCTGGGCATGTAGAGGACCCTCTCTGCCACCACAAATCCCACCCTAAAGAAAAGGTTACTGGCAGGAATGAAGGGAAACACCAGGAACAACAATCCCACCAACACCTCCCTGCCCTCCTGTCTCTGCAGAGAGAGAGAGGGAGAGGGAGAGAGAGAGAGAGAGAGAGAGAGAAAGAAACAAAGATATGAGAAAACTAACTTGACATTTCATTTTTCAATAAATCAAGTCAAAAGCTCTAACTGTAACAGCTTTCAACAGAACAGCGGCCTTTATTATTATTATTATACACAACATTCACTTTGTGCTAACACACACACACACACACACACACACTGTCACACATATTCAGCCGCCTAGACCATTGCCTTATATAATAGCGATCTTTTGTGCAACAGAGAAGAAATTAAAGTGTTGAAATGATTCAATTATGTTCTGTATCTGAGGCCTTTCATAGCCCATAATGCCCTCAGTCTCTGTGTTCATGAATACCATGTTGTTCTACATTGCTGTGTTAAGTTGAACAAACAGGCCCACAATTGGCTGAGTGGGCGACCCCCTGCCGGGTTCATTGGATCGGCTCGTTAGCAGTACTGAGAGAAGGAGACGTTTGACTAGATTCGCCTCTAATCAGAAGCTTGTTCAGCTCCACAGGCTGGTCCACAGCAACAGAGACCCCCCATAATCGGAGCGGAACCTGGAACCTCCTCGTTACTGCCAACGGACGGTTGCATAAGTGTAAAGAGCGTTTTAAAACAAACAACTTAACAAGTCACTTTGGTGATGGGGCTTCAATGGAGAGATTTACACTTCCTTAGACAAAACGATTAATATGGTATGGTGACACCATATTTATTCAGCGTTTTAAGCCGAGGTTGACTGATTGTGTTGTCTTTCTGCTGCTGCTGCGGCAGGGGGGCTCCATCAACCCTGACACCACCCTTCGTGACCGGCCTCCGAAGGGACCTGTGCTCGGTCTCAGAGTGTGTAAGATGAAGGTATTGAAGCAATTGACTGGTCCTCGCATTCCCCAGATCGGAATCCACCTGAGAACATCTGATCTTAAGTAGCCTCACAGTCTGTCTCATTATTTAATACTCTTTTTTTCTCCTTTTCCTTAGTCTCTTATCTAATCGCCCATCTTTCATTGTTGATGTAATTAGTCTATAAATGGTGAGCTTTGGTCTTTACATCCTTTCTGATCTTCTTGTTTTGTTTATCACTTGTATAGCACCTTGAAAAAACTCGAGGAGATGCTCTCTAAACTAAGTTCTCTTGAGTTAATGTAATTATATGTATGTGTTTATTCTAGGGGTATATAGTAGCAGTAGGATTAAGTAAATATAGTGTGTTAACTTTTATTTTACATTTGCTATCTACAAGAATGGGATGTTAATTTTGAGAACATCTTTTCAAACTAGTGTAGCAAACATTAAGGGTAAGTTAATTAACGAGACAGGCAGTTGGATAACATTTGCATACCTCTGTCCAAATTTCCAGGATAGAACTTTTTCCTGATGCCTGCAAATCTAGTCCGTGAACAACTGTTTGTTATGATGACGACTAAAGACAGAAATTGTGAAAGAACCATCACCGCCTGGATGCTTTTATGAAAAAGATGGAACACATAATCCCTCTGAGTCTTCAGGGCAGACACCCGGGTGTTCTGAGCTGCTTTGAAAAGATCACTTAGCTTCTTATATCTCCTGACTTACATTACAAACACTCGTATTTATTATTTTTCTATTCCTTTTTTGTGAACAAAAACTCACAGTCACAGGTGAGAATGTAGACTGATAAAAAAAAAGTCTCTTCCTCCTCTTCAATACTAGTCTTGAACGATGTCAGCATCTCTAATGATGCAGTGCCAATCAGGCTGTCAGTCTCGGCCTCCGTCACATCCTGACTCATGAGCAAAGGTCATCTAAGGTTCTTGAACCCCTTCACTTTGAAAAGGGAATAAATGCCTATTGTCAGGTAGAAAGTCGCTTTCGGAGTGGTACCATGGCATCAGACCTTGTTAAAAAGTGACTGACTGCTACTCTGTAAACTAATTCTACCTTTATGATTTTCTCCCAGACGCTGCATCCAACATAGTTTGCTGAAGCCTCCCTCCAATGTTTGTTTGTTTGGGTGGGTGAGTGGTTGGCATCAGCGGTGTGTATTGTATTTCAGAGATACTTGATACTTCGGACTCGAAGTACTCGAAGTACCAATGCAAAGAAAATTCCACTTTGCAGTGGTTACAAATAACTGTGGTTCTATCAACCCCGCCGTCTGAAAGAGATTTAAAATGAAAACATCGATGTAGGAGCTCTGAACTTTTCTCTGTCCCGGTTCATGTGAGCGCTGCGGAAGTCTTACGCCCGCCCCAAATGCTCTCATTGGATGAGACGCGTGATGACGCCGTCCCAAGCAAGTACTGATCAACATCCAATTCCAATTCATAATCCCTCCTATGACCCACGGTTTGTCCGTATGTGTGAGCATAGTGAGCATCGGACTTTTAAAATAATAATAATGATTTAAAAAGGCTGCCTTAATGCACGATAAAATAATTGTCAGCGTTATTCAATTAATGCATTAATGTGATAATAACGAGTTAACTTTCACAGCCCTTGTATATAAATATATATATATATATATAGCCCCCCTAGCTTACTCAGGGTCTTCCCCAAGGTCTCCTCCCTGTTGGAAGTGCCTGGAAAACCTCCAAAGATACGCAAAGAGGGATCCCAATCAGGTGCCCGAACCCGAACCACCTCAGGGGGCTCCTTTCAGGACGGAGGAGCAGCGACTCGACTAACAGCTCCCTCATCATCTTATAACCCTCTAAGAAGGCAGCTCATTTCAGCTGCTAGTATCCTTGACCTCATTCTTTCAGTCTCTGCCCAGGACTACTGACACAGTGGATGGGTGGATCATAGATAGACAGGTAGATTGGGGGCTTTGCCTTCAGACTCAGTTCTCTTCACCACAAAGGCCCTGAAATTTATGTCTAATTTTTCACTCAATTCTGTGTAGTGGTTTTTTGTTGCTTTTTAAATCGACTATTTCCGGAGTATTTATAGACTTTCAATAAAGGGTAACCATATAAGTCTCATTAGTGGGCGCATGAATTAAATAAAAGTCAATAAAACTTCTGACTTTCCTTCGTTTCAGTGCATGTTCGTATTCATCATTTGCAGTTATATGTGCTGTGATTTAATGATGACATCATTACATCATGGAATTATGATCCGCCTTTGTGTGTTCAGAAAGTCTGAACAATCAGTTGCATTTCTTTTTAGTGAGCTGAAAGGAATCAAAGAGAAATCATTTAACAGGTAAAAAGGAAAGAACTTTTCCTGAGAATCAAGTTTCCTAAAGGCAACTAAAGTTCTTCAGACAGCTAAGTTGAACAAACTGCTTCTTTAAATGTATCCCTGTCTGTGATTTTCATCTGCTGTTAATTTTCTGCTGGCGTGAACCATGCAGACGCATTTCAACACTGAATAAGAATCATGCTATTTGGATCCGCAGTAATGGGGAGTGCACAGGTGGTGAGGAGGCTGTGCTTTAGTCCCGGGAGGGAAAACTTTCAGAGATTACTTTGTACAAATCCTCCTTTAAAACAGAACAGATAAACCTGAAGGCTCATTTCACCACAAAAACAAAACACACTATTTTATGCCCAAATCTCAGGGTAAGAATACAGTAGATCCTTCAATGGCAGAAAAGTTAGAATAATAAAGGACAATTATAGCTAATTATTTGAAGGATGAGGCACACTTCTAATCTCCAAAAAACTAAACTTCATTCATGATAGACATGAATGGATTATATGGTAACTCTTTTTTGAAGCGGAAAAATTAACCTGGCTCATAATAAAACTGGAAGCAGAGCAAAACAGTTAGTCTGACATGGTCCAAATGATTTAGGGTTAGATTCAGGCTCTAAATTGTGTTGTGTGTGCCTCCTCATGTAGTCCAGAGATGGGTCTACCATTCCTGCAATCAGTCCAATTCAAGGAACAACTTCCACTTAAAATTCTACCTCAGATGCACAGTGTCCTCTGTTCTTGTCCACTGTAGAAAGACTTAATCCACCTCTAAAAGGTAGCATTTACTTTTAGTCTGACTAAGGATATTCTGCCAACAATATTCTGTTTGAGGAATCTCTACTTGGGGCTGCAGTGCAGTTTAATAAAGACTCCTTGAACCAAAGATATCTGAAATGTATGACGGAGATAAGGAATTGTGAGGGCAAAGACATATTATTTAAAGCTCAAAGCGAGGAAATGAGGTATAACAGAAAACTTAAACTGACACACACTAACAAAAAGAAGGTGTGAAAATGATTGGAATACATTTTCTGGGTACCTTCCAGGATGCCTTACACGCAACGATTTTTAAAAGCAAATATTCGGTACAGAGAGTCAACAATATACCAAGATAGCAGGATAAAATAAAGACAATCAGCATGAATAATAGGCAAGTTTGAAGATGTGCATCTTAAAGGTAAGGAGAAAGTCAATATTAGGAATCTGTTGTGGGAGGAGGTCCAGAGAGGAGGAGCAGCACGGCTGAAGAGTCTGAACACCATGGAAGAGGAATAGTGTGAGTGATGGAGGAGGATCTCATGATGTTCAGTTGTAAAGGAGGTCTTAGAGATACGGAGGTGCCAGATTGTAGAAAGTCTTGAATGTAATAAGCAGAATCTTGAAATAAATGTGTAATTAAACAGGAAGCCAATCAAGCTGCTGAAGGACAGCAGTGATGTGGGCAGTGCGACGGGTTCTGATGATGCAGACAGCTGGATTCTGAAACAGCACTGGTTTCTGATGGAGTTTGTGAGAAAGACCAGAGAGGATGAAGTGACAGTAATCCGTGACAAAGAGAGTGGATGAGAATAGCAGGGCTTTTGGATGTGGAAGGGAGGGTTGAAGCAGATTCATATTCCGTAAGTTGACACAAGCAGCTGGGGGGATGTTGTTGATATTTGCATCTAACTTTGTTGTAGTTTAGGATGACACCCAGAATCTTAACCTGATGGGGGTTGATTAATTGTGGGATGGTTGATGTCCGAGGAATAACCGTGGAGTTTGTTAACAGTTGCTTAAGTGCCAGCCAGAAATACCTGAGCTTTATTACTGTTAAATGATGATTGAGGTACTTGAAGGAATGCCAAAACTGAGAATCTGACCTGGTAGTCATTTAGAGCCAATGGAATGGAATGGAACTGAATATTTCATGTATATGAATATAATAATAATAATAATAATAGTAAATTTAATTTATAACGCAATTTAGATTTGGATCAAATCTCAAAGTGTTACAAGGTAAAAGCAGATAAAACCATTAATAATAAAATAAAATAATGATTATATAAAAATATGACCAAAAAGCAGCAATGATAATTAAAAGTTATAGGTTATGCTAAACTGGAAAGTTTTAAGTCCTTCTTTAAATGTGTCAGTCGTCTGTGGAGCCCTCAGATGGTCAGGGAGGGCTTTCCACAAACGAGGGGCAGAAGAACAGAAGGCCCGATCACCCATGGTGCTGAGCTTAGTCCGGGGAAGGAGGAGGCGGTATGACTGGGTAGAACGGAGGGATCGTGTCGAGGTCAGTGGGGTGAGTAGTTCTTTCAGGTAGGGGGGTACGTTACCATGGATGCACCGGTGAGAGAGGAGAGAGATCTTATAATCAATCCTGGTGGAGATGGGAAGCCAAGGAAGGAAATGAAGAACGGGGGTGATGTGTTCGTGTTTACGAACTCTCATCAGGATCCTTGCAGCACTGTTTTGAACATACTGAGGTCTTTGAAGACTTTTATTAGGGATCCCGATGAGAAGTGCGTTACAGTAATCCAGTCTGGAGGACTGGATTACAAGTTGATTGAAGAACGGAGTTTGGAAATATTTCTGAGATGGTGAAAGGAGATCTTGCAGATGTAAGGTAGACCATCTACCTTACATAAGGTACTAAGGTAGACTATAACCACAATGCTAGGTGTGCATTTTGGTTAGGTCGTCTTGGAATAAGACGCAGTTTGTTAAGTTTGCAGCTGTCGCTTTGAAAACAGTGACACAAGACGGAGAGTTTAGTGATCCGACTTACGACATGAGAGTCTGGGTCCACCTTAATGTAGGAATCTGAGAAGCACTGAGTAGCTTATTAGATGTAGCGCATCTCTGGAATCCTGATGTTTAACTGTGTGTGTGCTGCACGGATGACCCATGGAAAAAAAACATGTTAGGCTTTGCACCGTTTATAACCGTTGTTTTAATGAATGTTCGGTAAAAAGATGATAGACACAGTTATTATTCTTGTTATGACTGATTAGAGTGAAGGTTTGATATAGAACTTGGTAATCGGGAGCAATTACCCCATTCAACATTCACATTATAACTCTCAGCATCATTCAGTGTCTTTAACGTACTTAAAGATAGAACAGGTATCAAACCACCAACCTTCTGATAAATCAAAGTAGAATGAATGAAGTACCCCCTGAGCCACATTCACATAATGTTTCCACATCCTTGACCCGTGCACTGATGCTTAATTGTCATATGAATAATTACGAATAGAAAAGTAATTGCCCCCTTCGGCCCGTTTTAACAATTTAATAAGACAAATGAACCCGATGGAGAAGAAGGCAGTTACTGGCGTTTTAACTCTTACGTTTAGACTCGCTCAAGGTTTCAGTAACAGACCTGTCACCTAATGGACCAGCAGTCTGATAATAAATAAGATTATTTTTCATGGCAGGTTCATTCATTATTCATTATCTGTAACCACTTATCCTGTTGAGGGTCGTGCAGGACTAGAGCCTATCCCAACTGACATAGTCTCCCCCGAGACACGGGGGAAAACCCGTGTCGTCAGTTCATCACAGGGTCAACACATAGAGACGGAAAACCATTTCAATTCCAATTCAATTCAACTATTTGGTACTAGAATAATAAAATCGCTTTCGCAGTCCACTAGATGGTGCTATTTCTAACCGATGAAGACAGCAAAAGTAATTAAAGAAAAAATGGAGACTGGAGAAAGTACACTTGAAAATCAAATGTCAGGACCTATTAATGGGTTTTGTTTTGTTTAACAAGGATGGAATGAAAGACACTGGGATGAAAAGTAAGAGTCTCGTATGAAATATTCTGAGGATACTCAGACACCACAACAAAGAGTTAAAAATACAGAGCTTAATTAGCATCTCGGAAAAACAAACCAACACTGGAAACAATTAGCTTTACAAATTCACCCCCGCCTACTTCCACCTGGGGGAAGGTTTGCTTCCCCCAGCTTCCTGCTCTCATGGATCACAGTGTCAACTGTGAACATCACAGTCCACAGGGACTCCTGCCTCACCTTGTCTGCCAACCTGTTCATCACCATAGCACACAGGATCGGGCTCATAGATGTCCTTGGTTCAGTCCAACCTCCACCTTGAAACCATCCTCTACCCCTATCACACACCTCACCTGTGCAGTAGCTATACGGCTCTCATACGTACCCTGAACCATTCTTAAAGGCATACACAAAACCTTTCCAAAATTCATTCCAGATATATAATCAAGGCCAAAATTATTTTAAAAAAAAGAAAAAAGAAAAAATGGAAAGACAAAAATATCCATAGTCAGGTCAAGGACTGAAGTAACCCTGCACCAACTAATCCCCAAATCCCCAATGTTTGAGTATCACACAGAGAGATTTCTTTTGTAAACAGACCTTCAGTCCTTTCTCTTAATCACTGATGCGGCAGTTAAATGCATGTACCGACATTAAAGTGTAAGCAACAGGAACAAATCAAAACCAGATTAGCTGCTCTTGGACCTTCACATGTGGGGACTTTTACCTGCAGGGAGAAGATGCAGTGCAGGCAGAGAAAGAGCATCACTATGGCCAGAAGCGCTGTGGCTACATTGCGCATGTCGTCCAGCGACTCCACCAGAGGGATGCTTCCCACCTGCCAGTCGTAACACAGCACGATGGGAGCCAGCAGCAGCCAGGCGTTGAAGGAGAGTAGGTATGAGTAGGTCAATACCCTGCAGAGCGAGAGTGAGGAGAAAAGATGGGTTTGAGGCACAACCAAATATAAATAGAAGGAGGAAAGATGAAGAATGAAATAAGCCTTCTTAAAGCCCCACGTCAATAATAATAATAATAATACAATCATCTTGTTCATGTCAGCATTCCATTTACCAGCTTACCTGAGGATAAAATAATTAGGGGTTATCCGAGGTTAAATATTGATTAGGAGTAATTTTCTAGTGGGGCATTTAGCATCTAATTAATTAGCAGGTCCCAGATTGTAATGAATGATAGAAGCATGAGTGGTGTTGAGGCTGATTGGCTGTGTTTGCTGCGATGCGGTCATCGTTTCCCTCAACCTTCCTTTACATTTCTCTCAAGAGAGCTACATTTATAGATCTGCTGTACAGATCTGAACACAGGATGGCAGCTGTCTGCTCCATCGAGACTACTTCTATCATTAATTATTTTGTATAATTATCTCCATAGGATCGAGGTAGATGGACCCCCACCTAGAATCAGGCTCTGCTCTGAGCTTCCTCCCTGTTCTTCCTTGTTACTATACCGAGCACTATTTAAACAGCCAGTTCAAGGTGAGACTAATGAACCTTTAATCTGCAGCATTGTTGACATATCCTTACTCAGCTATAACATTAAAACCTTGGGTTCAATAATGTGCAGGTTCCCCTTTTAACCACCAAAATAGCCGTTTGGACAACTTTCTATGAGAACCAGCAATAAATGTTTCAGCAAGCAGACGCAATCCTTCTCATTTGGACCTTCTCAAAGTCTCTCAGATCTTTACATTTGACTATTTTCCTGCTCCCAACATCAACTTCAGGACAAAATGTTTACGCCCTACCTAAAATAATCCACCATTTGACCGGTAACTGTGGTAACCAGATAATCAATATTATTGGACTGACTTGTCAAATTGCTGAAAAGTTTCTTACAGAGCTGTTTAGGCAGCAAAGTGGGAGTTGAACGATGGAAGGCAGTAATCAATCAATGTAAGTGCTCCTCTGAGTGCCCTCCGTGTTCCTCTGTCAGTATTATTCCCTTTATACGGCTGGCTTTCAGCACATCTGAGCACCACTCTTAGCCGGATCTCCAGGAAAATATAGTCACAACATAAAAGAGGCTAAACTCATCGACTGACAGAAACTGCCCCTGACTCGGGTTAAAAAAAGTTTTTCTCAAGGACAATCTAACAGAAGAGTCAGAAGCTCCACGTAGATGTTGAGCCATAAGCTCGTGGGGTTGGGAGGAGGCGGAATCAGACCCAATCCTCCCTGAACACCACAATAAAAATGTATTAGACTGACTGAAAGAGGTAGCACTACTCCTCCATCGCCCCGCTACCCTCTGTTGTCCCCCGGGGTCCCTGACTTCTGTTCAGCCTGGCTGTTAATGAGATTGAAGGCTGGAGAGAGACAAAGGCGACAAAGTGCGAAATAAACACCGACTCTGGTCAACAGGCACACACAACATGCAGAGGTTGTCTAAAAATGACACACACACACACACACACACACACAGACACATATACACACACTCACACACACACACACACACACACACTCACACACACACACACATACACACACACACACACACAAACACACACACACACACACACACACGCACACACACACACACATTCCCTCAGTCACATGAACAGATGCTTACTGGGACCAGTAATGGCTTCTCTCCCAGTCATGCCTCCTCCCTAGGTTTCATGTTGACATACCATCTTCTGGGTGATACTAGAACCAGACTGGCGCTCTAGACTAAGGGTTACTTCTTTGCAGCGTGGGCTGGTTTAATATTGCCGATAATCTTGCAGACCAGCAAATAGGGGTGAGATGACAACATAAACTGATCAGCCATACCAGAATAATAACTTATATTGTGTCAGGTGTGTTCTGGCTCCTGGTCTATCAGAACCAGCATTTGGTTTTTCAGTTTTTTTTGCTACAGTAGCTTTTCGCTCCAGACGCATTTAAATGAGCTGCGTGTCCATGACTCTTTCAGGGTTCATCACACGAGTACACAGTCAGAGTAACACTTCCAGCTTTCTATTGTTATTTTTGTGCCTCATTGAGGAAGACTCAGCACATTGTGTGGATTTCTGTTTACAGACCAAATTTTCTTTGGCAAGAACATGAATTCTATTTTTAAGAGAATTCTAGCACGATGAAGAAATAAAAACTATTCTGTGCTCAATAGCCGTTTTTCCTAGTATGCTGTTATCAACATACACACATCGACAACATACACAACATGCACAATGACTCATAGTGTGTCTCTCTATTGAGCATATTTTCTCTACTAAATAGACTTCATGTGATTGCCAATTTTTTTTGTCTGTATAGAGACATTTACAGTGCATGCTGATTAATGAGGCACAAATATAACGTCATATTTTCCATCATCAACTCCTGGAAAAAAATCATCATTTGCTGCCTCATGTCACAGCCTGTTTTTTTTCATCTTGTAGTGTCTATATGTTTCACGTACGGTGTATCACTGCCTCTTTGATTGAACATTTGACAACTTTGACAAACATGACCCTCTCAGTGGAAGCCCATAAACTCTGGAAACGTGTACTCTCCCCCCAATCAGGTAATTAACCTCAATTCTCTCTTCAAAACTCTTTATTTTCTCTCACCAGCTTTTAAATTCAAGACTGATTCCACTGAACCTCCTCTCTAGACTTCAATAGAGTGTCCCACCCTTACTCTGTCTGCATCGAAGACTCGTTTGTTTTTATTGTTCTTTATTTGTTTCTGCACCGTCACTTTTTACTATTCAGTTTGCTTACATTGGTTCCCCTGATTTTATATGTCTTAGAAGCTTGAATAACACTGTGATGGGCCACACTGACGTGACATCAAGAGAAGGCTCAGTATGAAGAGAAACACTGACACACACACACACACAGTCACAGACACACACACACAAACACACACACACACAAACAAACACAAACACACACACACAAACACACACTCACAAACACACACACACACACACAAACACACACACACAAACACACACAGACACACACACACTAACACACACACACTAACACACAAACACACAAACACACACAAACACACACTCACAAACACACACACACACACAAACACACGCACACACACACACACACACACACAAACACAAACACAAACACAAACACACACAGAAACACAGACACACACCCACACAAAAACACAAACACACACAGAAACACACACACACACCCACACAAAAACACAAACACACACACACACCCACACACAAACACAAACACAAACACACACAGAAACACACACACACACCCACACACAAACACAAACAGAAACACACACACACACCTTTGACAGCCACTACAACAGACAACAAACTGAACGCAAGTCATCAGTTAAGGATTTACACACGGACAGCAAAAAAAACATCTAGTAAGAGCTCATACCTGCCAAGGTCACCCGTAACATTAAAACCACCTGACACATAATGTATGTTCTAACACCTTTCTATGAGAACAAGCATTTATACTACAGTAGTTCTTCCACACAGGCTGACCTTCAATCCCCCATGATCCTCATTGATTATCTGGTTACCGCGGCACCTGTCGGTGGGTGGGATATAGTAAGCAGCAAGTGAACATTTTGTCTTAAGTTGATGTTGGAAGCAGGAGAAATGGGGCCAAAGTAAAAAGGTGGGAGCGATTTTGATAAGGATCTGGAAGTGTTGGCTAGATGACCAAGCTTCTGATACTTGTTGTAAAATGTCCAGGTGGAAATAATTGTCCAACTTAAGTTAACATTCAGAACTCGGACAGCATCTGTCAAAGTAAATGAGTTCAGCACCTTTTTTGTTCTAACCTAGATTTCCTGGCGTTCCGGTTTAACATCTTGTCCTGATGTTGATGTTAGAAGCAGGAAACATTGTCAGGTAACATTAAACCTATTCTTCTGGATCTGCCTCTATACAAACCATAATAAGACATTAATCTGATTATATTTGTTAAGAGCATTTGATATGTGTGTTGGTATTAAGATCAGGGTGCCTGCAGACTGTAGCGAAGACTGATGGTCCTCTTAGAGGGGAAACTCCACATCAATAGCATAGCAGACGTGAAAAATTGCTCTCCTCTCAATCGACCACACGGGAAATTTATAATAGCTTCTCATATCCCTTACTCTCTCCATCCCGCTCGCCTTCATTTTCTGCTCTCGTTATTTCTGCCCCCTGTGATGTGTGGATGGTCCCCCATCACTGCTCTGTCTGTCCACGCTCGAGTCATCCTTCTCTAGCCTCGGTTGTATGACACTGACTGTGTGCAGCTGGAAATATATGAAAGCATTTAAAGCTAATTATGACTTATGGTCTGAGCCCTCCCTGGGGTTGGTTCAGGAGCCTAAAATATTCAAAGTGCTTCCTCTGGGCTGAATCAAGCAAGACAAGAGCGTTATCTATAGCTGACACCTTATTCACTCTGTGGTCCCATTGTGCCACTACATAAAACTAATCTACAAATGGATTTATTTAGTTCAGTTCAATAAAGAAAGACAGAAACTTTGACTTTCAACAAAGACTCAAGGTCATGGATTCAATTGATTCTAGCGCTAATGTCTAGATTTTCTTCTTTTGTGAAGCTTAACCTGTCGTAATGTGCTATTTTGTAACACTATATTTATACAAATATATATGTATACATACATACATACATACATACATACATACATACATATATATATATATATATATATATATATATATATATATATATATATATATATTTACATAGTGCATTCAGAAGACATTCCCACACCTTCACAGTTTTCACATTTGACTATGCTGCAGCCTTAAATGTTGTTCCTCATTCTACACATAATAATGAAGTAAAAAGTGAATTTTTGAATATTTGGCAAATCTATTAGACATCGGTATTCCTTTACTCAGCACTCAGTTGAAGCGCCTTTGGCAGCGATCACAGCCTCCAGTCTTCTTGGGTATGACCTGACAAGCTTTGCACACCTTGATTTGGGGATATTCTGCTGATCTTGTCTGCAGAACCTGTCAGGCTCTGTCGAGTTGGATGTGCGCCGTTTGTGGACAGCCAGCTCTAGGATATTCCTACAGTGACCCTATGTCATTCTTGCATTGCCTTGGCTGGGTGCTCCGGGTCATTGTCCTACCGGAAGGTGAACTATCGGCCCAGTTTCAGGTCCTTAGCACACAGGATCAAGTTTTCTTTAAGCATATCTCTCTACTTTGCTCCTCAACTTTCCCCCGACCCTTCCCAGTTTCCCATGCCCTACTGCTGAAAAACACCCCAAAGCATGTTGTTACCGATACCATGCTTCACTGTTGGGATGGTAAGAGCAGGTGATGAGCGATCCCTGAATCCTTTCAGACATGGTACTTAGAATTGAGGCCAAACACTTCAATCTTTGCCTCATCAGACCAAAGAAACAGTTTTCTCACAAGGTACGGTAGGGATTGGCGGAGTGTCTCCCCTGTTTTCCCCTGTTTTCCCCTGTTTGGCTGGGCCATCCGCTCTTGGAGGAGTCCTGGTTGTTCTAAACCTCCTCCATTTAAGAATCATCGAGGCCACTAAGCTCTTGGGAACCTTAAATGCAGCAGAGGTTTTTTCTATCCTTCCCCAGATCGGAGCCTCAAAGTAATGAGTTATCTGTCTATTAGCTCTGCAAGCGGTCCTTTCCAGCTCATGGCTTGCTCTTTTGTTCTGATATGAATTATCAGCTGTGTGACCTCATATAGACAGTTGATCCAGAAAAATGGGAGCTAAATTTCGGTGGCATAGCAGCGTCTGGATACTTAGGTCAATGTGATATTTCAGTTTTTCTTTCTTCATGGATTTATTGTTATTGGGTGTAGATTGGTGAGGGTGACGTTACTTTAATTGATTTTAGTATAAGGTTGCAATATAACAAAATGTGAGGATGTCTTTTTGCTCTAGTTCTTTTCCATTCAGGGTTTAGGTAATGTTCCAGGGATGTTATCTGTGGTTTCTTATATTAATGTAGCCTTGGTTTACCCAGGATTCAAGCTTCACCTGGGTCACACCTGAATACAAACTATTGTGTACATGTTTATTTGGATTAATTGTAAATTATGCTACATTTTGTGTAGCAATACATAGCTCAAATGATTTTGAAGGCCTCGTACATCTCATCATTGTGTTGAGCACTATGGGAGTTTCATATCATGTATTCTATATACACAATGTCATTAAATTCAAACCAAATACTGTTGAATGTCAAATTACGTAGCAATGAGACTTTGTGTTTATCTGCCAGACACAGGTGGATTAAAATTCTATTATTATAACCATGTTGAAAAATCATGCTACACTCCATCTGCTGATAGGAAAACATTTCTGTTAAGCTGACTGAGGGACATTGATGGATGAGATCCTCTCCTTCTAAAGGAGGAAGCTAATGAACTGCAGCCATTGTTTTGCTCAGTGTAAACAAAGTAAGGCATCATGGAGTGTTTGTGTGTGTGTGTGAGTGCATGTGTGTGAGTGACTGACCTGGTAAGAATGTAAGGCGAGAAGGAGGCAGGGTTGTCCTGTTCAGAGAAGAGGGGCATGGATCCCCCCATCAGCCACAGCCTGACTGACATAATGATGACCACCTGGAGGATGGGGGGGAAAACACCTGTCAGTACGGGTATAATCACCAAGGACTTCCTTGTTTACATATTTGCAACATCAATGACGAGCGACTCATCTATCATCAATACTCACATAACCAAAGATGAGACCGGCTCGTTTGATGAAGGGGCTGCAGATGTGTGGGAGGTCCCTGAGTCTGGATCCAGACAGGTGACTAGAGTAAACACAGACATAGAGAGGCTCAGCCTGACTTTATCTGTGGCCGTTCTGTTCTCACAAGCAATATTTGATGTGGGTAATAAAGAGGCCGAAGACAACAAGTATGAGCTCCCCATGATCCTTCACCACCGGAGCATTTCAGTGAAGACGGACAAAGACCTGATGAATACACAATGATTGACAGTTATGTTTCTAGACGCTCCTGTACAAAGTCAAGGACTATCAAAAGATTTTCACGTAAGCCCCACTCTACCTAATAGGCTACATACTTAGAGTTCACATTTTCTAGATTTTTATTTTCTTCAACAAAGTGATAAAAACTGTGGATAGCATTAAGAAAGATTATTTCAAAAAAGGCACATTGTCTCCATTGGACTAACCAAACACACTAGTATGATGAAGCTACCTTAAGGGTGGGTGTCATTCCAATGGAAAACATTTTTTATAAAGTGACCTCAAGGGTGTCTTTCCAGTGGACAAAATGTAATAAAGTGACATCGATGGTGTTATAAAGTGTTACAAAATGTTATAAAGTGACCTCTAGGGTGTCCTTCCATTGAAGCTGTGATAAATTGATCTCCAGAATGTCCTTCATGTGCTAGAAATTAGATAAAGTGGCTCGGGTGTCCTTCCAGTGGACCAAATGTGACCAAATGACGTCCCCGGTATGTATGGAAAATAAAATAATAAATTAAGTAATGAATGCGTCATCACTCTCTTTGTGCTCTCATCCACCACATCCATCCTTCTTTCTCGAACAATGATTTATATTTTTCAACATGGAGATTCTAGTACGTTTTTTCCATCATTTCTCTCTGTTAGAACTATCATACATTTAAGCGATTACGGCCCTAGAAACTTTGTCATTGTCGTTTATCACATTCTGTATGATTCCTGTCAGCTCAGCATCTTTTTCATTATCGAAAATCTATAGTGTGGAAGCCTTTATGTTTCTACCCTCCTGCAATCTAAAGTAACAGAGCCAATTACCATCCTTTCACTCTAATTTCTATCAATCTCGCCATCAAGGTCATTTACCCCTAGGTGCTGTCCATTAGAGGAGAGGAGGAGACGAGAGAGAAGCTATGAATTGATAGGTAGAGAAAGGAGTGCATGGAGATTCCATTTAACAGCCCATCACTTTGAGACGTTCCATGTGTGCAGAGCTTTCAAGGCATCAAAGCCTTTGAGAGGAGGAATCTCGCAGGATTTCTACACACACGTCTGATTCATCTCTGCCTCTCAGTCCTCCTGCTCCCTCAGTCCCTGTTTCCTCTCTTTCTTTTTCTTTGAATCTGTCTTTGACAAAGTCTGTGCTTCGTCTGATCCGCTGAGGTCTGAAGCGCCGTGAGACAGAATGACAAATAGAAGTCAGACTCTGCAGGAACCTGGCCTACTATCAAAAGAAAGGCGCTTTTCCCTGCTGATTACCATTCAACCTGTTTATACAGAAGAACGATGCATTCATATTTATTAGAACTTCAGTGTAACAAAAAACATTCAAACAAAAATTCACTGTAAAAAGAATCAAGGTAGTAAAATTATCCCAAAAAGCTGTTCAGGTTTACACCCGGTGGGTTTACATGGACAGCATCATTATGAATATATTCGGAAAAGAAGTCTATTCACAAACAAATTGTTCCATGTAAACACCCCTTCATGAAAAATAGAGTGGATCAGACCCACTGACTTCACTTTTAATTGAGCGTGAATGAAGTACTTCAAGAGCTGGGATAGGTTCCAGCCCCTGAACAGGATGGTTACTGAGAATGATTGAAGACTTCAGCCATTGGCGTGGCTCTGGGTTTCCAGGATGAAGCGTTTTTCTGCTTTTAACGTTTATGATGATAAACCTCGTGCTTTATGCAGCAATAAATTAAGTGATAAAAGAGGATAAAAACTTCTATGAAAGTCACTACCACCATTGGTGGATCTAAGTTTTCAGAACAAAAGCGCGTTATGAGGAGTTTGTGCTTGAAACGTAACTTAGGATGTTGTTCAGTTTATTGTAAAATTTCCAGTGAGTTTACCAAACAACACGGCCTCACTAATAACTTAATGTTTGATAACGATGACTGTTGTAACATTAGTCAGAGTAAAATCACTCAAAGGTATCGAAAACAACTTAATTAAAAGCATCACAATAACAGCTAGAACTGCCCTGATGATACAATAGATGCCCACCCTCTGATGAAACGTTTAAAACTCAACTGTACCTAATTTGTAATTATTTCACATTATTAGACATCAGGCATCGGTGTGTAATATTTCCAATCCATGTCGGTTGATTACAAATCAATCTCCCTGAGATGCAGAGCGGAGAGAGGTCAGAGTAAAGACACCGCTCTGCAGGTCTGGAAATGCAAATCAACACTGTCCTTTAGAAAAAAATCAATCAAAGGGAGAAAAACTGAGAAGATTGGTTTCACGCTAGAGAGTGAGAGAAGGAGACACCCCTGCATTCAACGCACACACAGACAAGAGGGGGAGAGAGAGAGGGAAACACACAGATGTTGGTATCGCCTTTAGACGCAAGGCCCAACTTTTCCCGAAGGATCATGGGAAAGACCACTTTGTGTATCTGCATAACAGGATGTTTATTTGCTATGACAACTGTGACCACGGCAACAACAGCATTGAGTGGCGATGAAGAGGTTGTGTGTTTGTGGTTTCTTGGGAAGTAGGGGGGACAGAGTGAGGCAGAAAATTGAGCTTGGTTGATTGTTATGAAGAAAGGTCAGGGTGTTGGCTTCCTCACAAGCTTGGAGAGGAGACACACACACACACACACACACACACACACACACACACACCAACGGACACACACGGACACACACAAACACACGGATAAAATAGTCTTTATGGAGTAAGTCTAGTCATTCTGGTCACTCAGCTCGACCTCTCTGTTCATTTGAAGGCCTCAGTTTACCGTCCAGAGCTAAGATTCTCTACACTCTTCCTCAAACTGGCATTTCCTCTCTTCCTCATCCTCCTCCTCCACTTACTCCTAGAAGTGTGCCACAGTTATTTACGCTCACACAGTGCCAGTGACTGAAACACGACAACAGCGGCAGAACACTCCAGGCTACAGCAGAGTCAGACAGTGGGTGGAGTGAGGAGGAAAGATCTCAAAATTCCTTTCCAATGTTCATAAATTAACATCTGATTACATCCTGGGTGCTTTCAGAATTTCAGTGGGTTGCATTGAATGCTGATAGCTCAATAACGACATGATGTTCACATTGGATATTACATAAAACTAAATTTGGGTGCACGTATTGCAATGATGATCTGCCTTTCCACTAAAGTGTCATCTTAGATACCACTTGCAAGTATTATTATTAGTATAAGTTCCAGTATTGGAGACAAATGCCCTGCATAACACCTCTTCATAACACATATCTTACAGAACCATATCAATGTAGACACTTTTCACATCAGTTTGGGATTTTTACAAAAGAAGTCGTCTCCTGCCTAATTAAAAGCACTACTACTCATTGGTGGATTATGCCCTCTTAATAAAGCAACCGAAGAAATCCTCACATGGACCAAATAATATATGTTATTATGATATGTCAGGAGACAGCCTGACTTCCAGAAACTTCTTATCTCCTTGTAGTTGATGAGCTGCCATGTAGCCCAGTGAATCCTTATCTGTAAGAAAGTACTGCTTGACTCCTAGGCGTAACTCTGGCTTTGCTCTGCAGTACGTTACACCTCTTTTGATCATGGAACTTATGTTCTCTATTTGAAAGGAACTACAAGGATGGCACCGTTCTGCTGCTCTTTTGTTCAATTGTGAAACAAAACCGGTGTCCTGGAGGAGATTCTTCAATGCAGCACTGTTTTATGATCTCTGAAAAGATCTATTGCTGTTGACCTTTTAGAACCTACATCACAGTTACATATAACGCTTTGAAACAAAGTACAAGAGGTCAGACTGAGGTTGTCGGACTGGTGAAAAGGAGAGGTGGTTCTATTGGTAGAAGGATACTGGGGATGGAGCTGCCAGGCGGGAGAAAAAGGGAAGGACCAAAGAGGAGATTTCTGGATGTGGTGGGAGAGGACATGCGGCTTGCTTGTGTGATGCAGAGGAAGATGCAGAGGACGAGGCTGGATGAAAAGGATGAACCGCTGCGGCGACCCCTAAGGGGAACGGCAAGAAGAATATAAAAGTATAAGAGGCTTTCGACCACTATGAATGTGTGCTGTTTATTTCTCATCTTTCCCTCTCTCAGAGTTGAAGTCAGGCCATGCAATGTCTTGTGCTGTGTGATGTGTGAAATTCTGCTGCAGGGCAGTCACAGCAGCTGAGACGCTCCACAGCTCTTTTCTTTTTTTCCTTTAAAGTTTGAAAATCATAGTAAGCAATGTATTTTAAGTGCTCTTATTTTGAAGGATTAAAGTTGAAGTGACAAAGCTGGACAGCCTTGTGCGATGTGTATGTATTCTAGCTTGTTGGCCATAACGTGCCCTCTGTACTCCTCGCCGTGCCTTTCTTAAAGTAATTGTATAATATTTTGAATTGAAAATAAAACTTTGTAAGCTTCGTTCAGTCCAATTATATCTTATTTGTTGGCTTTGTTCGAGGACGCTGAGCCCCTGCTAGCTTTGGCCCGCCCTGCTAACATTAGTTTCTAAACATGCTATGTTCCTTGGGTCATTAAATTTGAAGTGTGTGATTAAGTTTGTTGTGCCAAATGCTTTCGGGGTTGATCCGCCGCAATTTCTTTTGTCCTTACGTTTTAAAACCATAAATAAAACCATATATATAATTGCTTACAGCTGGCTCGTGGCTGGCTCTGAGCTTCCCCTAGCCCCTGCAGGGCCGACTGCCAATTTCATCTAACGATACCTCCCAGCGCCGATCGCCAATCAATCGTTGCACCTTTAATAAATATTCACAAAATCATGGTTAATGGACTGTACTTATATAGGGTCTTTTTAGACCTACTCATCAGGAGCAATGACCACCAATGCCATCATTCATACACAAGTACAAATTGGTGTTCAGTATCTTACTCAAAGACTCTTTGACTTGTCGACTACAGAGGTGTCCCGGAGATCAATCATCCTTCACCCAGCGTGGATGACAACCAAACTAAGGAGAGGGACCTCCCCTTACTGTGGCACCAATGGATCCTTCTTCAATGTTTGTCCGTACCGCGCCATCTAAGTTGAATTCGGCGTACTGCACGGACATTCTAGTTTACCTCTGAACAGTCTACAAATTTCCGTTCACTTTGGGGTTCAAACTCCGTCGATTTTCCATCAGCAAAACAGATAGTACGATCCTCCGTTTGTCAAAACTTGGGTTGACAGAGAACGCGCGATGAGCATTCTATCTATATTCTATGCTATTTGAGTTCAAGGTACAAACCAGCAAACAGAGACTAAGAACCAAAGAGGGATAAGAATGCCTCATGTTAAATGTAGAGCAGCTTCTCGTCTTCAAAAATGTTCCGCTGTTGCTACGGGTTGAAATTCCCTTTTTAATATTTTTAAAATGAACTCCTCTTGACAATCCCTCATATTTTGCATCATGAGCGGGGCTGTGCACAGTCCAGCCTCCACACGCCTGACCCAAAATCACCTCATCTGCAGGATTAGGTCAAATGTGCATTGCATAAACCCCAGGAGAGGATTAGTGCAGGGCATCTTCACACATCGGCTCACGAACTCAGCACTGCTCAATAACCCACCAGAGAGCTTCAATCTGTGTTTGCATGTGTGTGTGTTTGGGTCCCTTCGTTGAAGACATAGCCTGAAGAACAAACAGAAAAGTCACTTGCTCATAAATCCCAGGGAAACAGAACATTTTCTCCAAACACCTCCAGTCTCCTCCGTGAGAGCTAAGGAGATACTGGTGAGATTTAGGAGGAGCGCTGCCTTCATATTAAAGCCATCAATCTTCACTAACCACTCATTTTATTGAGAAACTTATGAGAAACATGTTTATAATCTCTAACAGCAAGGGCTATAGGGAGGGTTTGGTGCAGGCAGGCAGATTGATGGCTGCCATAAATGTGCTGTTTCACTCACTCTCACTCACACACACACACACACACACACACACACACACACACACACACACACACACACACACACACACACACACACACACACACACACACACACACACACACACATATATATATACTGTTTTTGTAGATCCCTACTGTTTTTGTCAGACCCATCCATTTTCTGTGAAAGCTTATCCTGTTCAGGGTCACAGGGAACTGGAGTCTATCCTATGAAAGAGAAGGATTTCACCCTGGACAAGTTGTCACCCACGGCCAACACACAGAGAAAAACAACCATTCACACCTACAGGAGAGTCACAAATTCTCCTCTATTACATGTTTTTGGATGATGGAAGGAAGCCGTAAGAGCTGGAGGGAGCTCACACAAACACAGGGAGAACACCCAAACTCCACTCCGAAAGGCCCCCAGGTGGATTTGAATCCAGAAACTTTTTGCTGAAGAACAGCAAAACAGTGGGAATCTTTTTTTCAGCACCTGTCATCATTACCTGATGAGTAATGAGATTGGGACATGTTCCTCACCTTTATGAGATTATGACTTTAAAATAAAGTAATATATAATATTTAATCATAACAGTGTAACGCAGTGTGAAAACACATGAGTATGATGTTATATTCAACTTTATTTTATTTGTATGATAACAAAATATATATAATAATTTAAATAGTTAAAAAGTAAAATAATTGTTTAGTATTTGCAAAATTTATTTCAAGGCACTCTCCCAAAAAGAGCAAGCCTAGATTGAAATCAATGTACTTTTCAGAAAGACAATGGTGACTCCAAACATCTCGTAACGTCAATGAGGTGCAGATTCAAGCAAAATGAGAGAGACATGGTCAACTAGATCTCAATACTGACTGGACGACTTGGGGACGTCTTGGAGAGTGATACACTCCAAATGATGCAATGTGAGTTACAACCAGCTAGCATACATTTGCATATATTCAATCTATTTATGTAAAATCATAACAGGAAAATTTCCGTCAGGTTTAGTGTTACCACATCAAATGGTAACGTTAAGCAGCTTTTTTTAATGTGACTCCTTTATGAGTGAATTTAGACCCACCAAAAGTCACCATATTTCTTTCCACCAAAGTTCCTTCAGAAGACGGCATGTTACTACGAAAAACAGTTAATATTGAAATGTATGTAATGTCTCTGCTACAGATAGCATTATCTGTAGCATCAGTATGAATATGTGTAGTATGGAATCCCTCTGATTGAACTCTTCAAAAAAAAGTAGCTCCCCTTAGTGAGTAAAATATGAACTATTAGAGTAAACTGTATTATAGATATTTACGAGATAGACCTCCTACATTTTGTTCATACGCACTGAATTTGGAGTAACTTGGAGCAACGGTTAATTAGTTATTTCTGAAAAACAGTATTTTCATAAAAAAGGTCCCCCTAGTGAGTAAAATATGAACTACTTGAGTAAAACACAACATATACAGGACAGATCTACTCAAGTTGACTCATTTGCACCAAATTGGCCCAATAGTTGTGAAATTATGGCCCAACACTTTTTAGTGCCAGCAATAAACATTTTAAATTTCTCAAAATTGATCAAATTCTTCCTCACACTAATGTCTACGTGGTTATAACATGTGAAAATGACCCATGACACAGTTCATGAGTTATTTCTGGAACCCATTTTTTCTCAACAAAAGAAGCTCCTTCTAGTGAATAAAATATGAACTGTTAGGGTGATATAAGATATACACAAAATAAATCTACTCGGATCTAGATTTAGATTTAGATTAGATTAGATTAGATTTAGTTTTATTGTCCCAAAGGGATATTTGTTTCCACTGTCAGTAAACATAGCAACATTTAGTTATACACATAGCAACATACAGTCAGTACAGAAAACCTCAATGAATGCATTCATCATCCCAGCTCACAACAGTGTCAGAGAGGCAGTTTTTTTAGGGCTGCTATTGCAGAGGGGACCAAACTACGGCTGAAACGAGCTCTTCTCCATTTGAGAGTCCTGCATCTCCGGCCAGATGGAAGTAATGTGAAGTGTTGATTGAGGGGGCCATCAGTGTCTTTTGCTCTTGTAAGTGCTAGGCGTGTGACAGCTCTGACATTCATATCCGAGAGATTGGGAGTGGGCGGGCAGATAAGTTTCGAGGCAGTGCGTGTGATGCTGGTAAGTTTGTTTTCGTTGGAGATGGTTAAGAAGCAGGGGGAACAGTACAGCAGGACAAGTTGGATTATGCAGTACAGCAGGACAAGATGCGTTTCCGGTTGACATGGAGTCTTTACTGGGAAAGTTTATGGGTGTCAGTGATGTGTTGGTCAAAACTGAGTTCATTGTCTATTCATATGCACAACATTTTGACTTAATTAGTCCAATGGATGAGGAATAATGGCCCAAACGGTTTTAGAGATAAAGCTCCCCTTAGTCTCAGGGATATAATAATTAACCAGCAGAGTAGTTATGAAAATTTGTCCAAATCGTCTCAAAACATTGAAGATGAAAATTTATCAAAAGGTTTTTGCAAAATTTGAAAGACGTGATTCTGGCGGTACGGCAAATCAGGATCCTTCGCCTTGATGCACGTATGCTAAGAATATCCAATGTCCTTAACGTCATATGTTGGAGTCCGTCCCTGAAGACGTCTTTATGACAATATGTACTTACGTGATAGAAATGGATTGATATTTTTTCCTATTACCATTATAGGAGAAAATTTGTCTTAATAAAGGCACTCATTAAACCCAGGACGTTTACTGAGTAAGTATACCCCCCCCCGCCCAACTCTTTGCCCCTAGAGAGGTATTGCTGTAGCATTGTGCTGACTAATGGTTGGCTATTTGAGCACAGAAATACATGTAAGTGAAAAACATGAATGCTGGGAAAAGATCAATAGATGGAGGGATGTAGTTGGAGAAGCATTCCACTGAGTAAGGAATGAGCATCAAAGCAAAGACAGGGTGAGGAGGAGGCGGAGGAGGAAGAGTGGGCGGGGGAGGACTCATCCTCACCTCGTTTCTCTTCACAGCTTTAAAAAAACAAAACACCCTTCACATCTCCCGGATGTCCTCATTATTGCCTCTTTGCTCCTGAGCCAAAAGGGGAAAGCAGAATGTAGAGTTGGCTATCAAGGAAAGCAGGGTATGAGTTCTGCAGCAGGTCTGAGCAAAGGGGATGCATAGATACTGAGACACCAAAGCAGCAAAGTGAACAGGTCTTTAGGTCAAAGAGACAATTTTGCAGACTGTCCAGAATCAACCTTGTGTTTCTACAAAGATGAAGACAATGCAGTCTATGAAGGATACAGATTGACCACATGTATTGATGTATAATGTTCCTCTTTCACTGCATTGTGAGGCTAAGGTCTGGTAGACATGAGGAGCACAGCCAGTCCAGGATAAAAACAAAGGTGCAGTTCATTCCACCAAATATGAAGCAGGACGCTGTTTATAATCAGAAACCAGCTGACCCAATCTGACTGCAGGCTTTAAACTACGATAACCTTCCTGTCAAGATCTTGGTATGATTTATTTGAGGTATAAAATAGTACTTTGCAGTTCTTTCTCCACTGTGGTTGTGTGTTGGTGTGTGCGTGTGTGTGTGTGTGTGTGTGTGTGTGTGCTGACTCCTTCATGACCAGTGGAAAACACTATTATTGTCTCCCGTTTACAGGATGATCTGGTTTCAGTATCCGACAGAAACTACACACTGCTCAATGCAGATGATACTGACCTTTGTGCCTCAATTAGAGGATTAGAAACTCCAATCAATGACCTTTTTCATGATATTATTAATTAATAGAATAGAATAGAACTTCATTGTCATTGTTGGAGAACAGTGAAAGGCAGTTATGCAGCTCTTGCATTGGCTGCAGGCAGCTCCCAAAATACAGAATACATTAAAAAAAATTGAGGACAAGAAAAGAACACAAAAGCATAGAAGCATAGCATAGAAGAGATACTGCGAGGAGTTGCGCTAAATATACATTATTGCACTTAAGAAAATTAATTGGAAAGTGTGCGCTGGGAACAGCTGTGAGCAGTAGGTGTGCTCAGTTCCTCATGGGTGAGTGTGTGTGAGTGGGTTGGAAAGGCCAGCTATTTAACAGCTTATGGATAAATGCTGTTTTTTAGTCTGTTTGTTTTAAACCTGAGTGTCCGGTATTTTTTCCAGATGGTAGCGGGGAGAGGAGGTGATTTCCAGGGTGACTGGGGTCCTTAAGGATAAAAACATCTGGCTTTCCACTGGAGACGGCCAGAGTAGATCTGTCTAGGGAAGGCAATTTGGTCCCAATCATCCTCTCCTCCACCGTTATCCCCCGCTGAAGGTCCTTCATGTCCTCTGCTGTGCAGCTAGTAACCCACACTGTGCAGCAGTGGGTCGGTACAGTAAGCTCTCTATGGTGGACCAATTGAAGTTTATCAGCAGGTGTTGAGGGAGGTGAACCTGCTTCAGCTTCCTAAGGAAATACAAACACTGTTAGACTTTCCCCACCTGGTGAGAAATGTTTCTGGACCAGGTGAGGTCAGCGGAGAAGTGGACACCAGGAAACTTAAAGCACTCCACCATCTCTATATCCTCTCCGTATGTGCAGGAGACGGAGTTCTTGGTGCATTTTTTTAATCTCCTCCTCTGTCCGCTCTGTTAGACGTTTCAGCCAATCAGCTCGATAGCAGAGTCTGGTGTGATCAAGTCTCCTTTAATGTTATAGCACAGAAATCCAGGCATTGCGAGGTAATCCGAAGTCCCAGCACATCCATTTTGTTGGAGTTGGTGAGAGAGAGATGGCCGGTTTGTGGGGTTTAGCCTTTGGCTTAGCCCTCTTCTGCTTTCCCAGCCTCCGCTGTCAGCGCCATATCAGTGGGGGCATGGCGATCATGACATCTAAGGGAGACCTCCCTATCTCTGGAAGGGATAAAGTCCTAACTTTTGTTGGTCAGAGCGCAGTGGCTATGGTCCATAAACATGAGCAGCTCCGCCCTGCTCTACTGCATATGTGTAACTGCAACTATATAGAAGAAAACTAAAGTTTCTAGAAAACTAAAAACAGACATAAAAACAAAAAGGTAAGTAAAAGCCGGTTTGAAGAGCGCCCGGCCGCTGCGCCTTTACGCGCCGCCATCTGGATGGTTATTACTCAGCATGGTTTCATACAAATTGCCACTCTATGTAAAAAATGGTCAATTTTCATGCTATTTTTATGAAACAAACATGGTGATGGTGAACTCCTCTGCGACTGGAGCCGGGAGGATGAGGAATTGGTTGACATGAGGAGAGAGGTTGTAGTCTTAGGGTGCAAGCGAGCCGCTGATGAGAGGGGAGTGACCAGGCCCGATTGATAATGGGTGAGACAGAATGGGAGTGTGTGGCTGCATGGCAGCTAGGAGAGAAAGGAGAGATAGTTGTGGAGAGCTTTATTTTCTTCCTGACGGAACTTTCGCTATATCTCCATTTCTACCACATCCTTTTTTCTTTTTTTTACATGTAATTGTTTTGCATTGATAGATAAAATATTTAAAAAAAACATTTAGAATAAATAAAAAAGAAATACAGTAGAGAAAAGACTGAGTATGATGAGAATCTTACTCAAGACAATATAATCATTTTTTAAATAACAAGAACAAGAAACATCCCATAATTTGAGGCTTATCCGGAACATGGTGTCGATCAAGTATTTATTTTTGACAAATTCTTCCCTGATGACATGATGACCCCTAATGAGCTAAACAGAGGTAGAGTGGTGTGGGTCCTTGTGTAAACATAGCAGGCTTTGTAAACTCTGGATTGGATTTATGTGTTTCCAGGTGCCCCGGGGGAAAAAGCAGGGTAGGAAGTTACTTTGATCATGTCTGTGACTGTTCTCTGTCTGAAATATCTCTTTAAGTGGATAAAAACCAATCCTCATGGCTCCATTGTGTAAAGAGGTCTGTGTCAGAGATCCTTAAATGAAGAGTGGTGGACTCCAATGGCTCCTAATGAGGATCCAACCCAATAGCGTCATTATGAGTCCTCATCACCGTTTCACATTAAACACATAGCGGGAGAGGCCTTACACGGCTCAAGATGTAGGTAAAGGAGCAGGCGAGGCCTCCCGCTGAATGCATTAGCATACTAATGACATGCAGGCTATATCTGGCCCTCGTTATTAATGCTGTGACGCAGCCATTATCTCCTAGAAACACAGTAGCACAGCACGCATCCATAAACAGACATATATACCTAGGATGTGCCTCTCTCCTCAGGCAAACCATCCCTGAACTGCTTCCTGCTTCAAAAACATCGCTTATTGATAATATATTATCAATAAGAGATGATAATATATCTCATTCTCTTACCCAAGTTTTCCCTTGTCGCCACCACGCACATCCTCCTCCTTGTCGGTCTTCTAACCCTACTGATCCGCCAGGATTTAGAGGGAGTTTTAAACTGCTGCCGCTCAGAACAGATCTCTCTCCGTTTACATAATTCCCTGCTGTGGCTGGGAGCGAAAACCTAATTATACCTGTCTTTCCTATATTCAATAGTCTCCCCTGATGGAAATGTGTGCTACTAACGACTGCAGACCGGGAAAATCCAACAATGTACTTGGACTGGTACTGTGTCAACCTGAACTGTTTCAATGTAGGAACTTGGACTTTTTCAATGTAGGAACCTGGACAGTTTCAATGTAGGAACCTGGACAGTTTCACTCTACAAACCTTGACTATTTCACTTGATGAACCTGGACTGTTATATTGTAGGAACCTGGACTGTTTAAATGTATTAACCTGGACTGCTTCACTCTATGAACCTGGACTATTTCACTCCATGAATCTGGAGGGTTTCACTGTTAGAAACATGACTGGTTCCTTGTAGAAACCTGGTCTGTTTCACTATATGAACCTGGACTGTCTCACTATATGAACCTGGACTGTCTCACTTTATGAACCTGGAACGTTTAACTCTATGATTTTACATTTATACTTTAAAGCCGTGAGATAAGATAGGCGCATAAAAATGGTCAAAAAAAGAAAACAGAGTAAGAAGACGTTAACTGAATAGTCCCAGCAATAGAAGCATTCTGTCGTGGCAATAGATCTTAAATTCATTGTATATCAACAGCAGACATTCAAAGAATGACAGCTAAGAATATATTTGATGGGAAGCACATTAAGCCTAAAGAAGGAGTACGTGTATGCTTACTCATCCGTAGACAATTAGCCATTTCTGGGAGGAACATGGAGCAGATGCTCTAGAACCAATGCTCGTTGCATCCAAATCAAAAACAATTAGTGAAAACGCATTTATTTACATAAACAAACGACACCGATGGATGCTCAGTAAATGATTAGGATTAAATTAAGCTACAGCTTAAGCTTTTTCAGGTAGGTGTAAAAGCAGTCATTAATATTAGGAGAGGAAACAGTAGACGTATATCCATCCAAACCTGCTGCTGTCTACTGGGATGACAATCACTGCACACTGTTCACATTAAACAGCAATCATTCCACCCCAAATTATGGTATGTTGTGGTATTTTCAGTTAGTTTTTCAAAGGTAAAAGTAAAGGTTATTGAAAACGAATTGTTATTTATTTATAATTGAATACATCCATCCAGTTTATCACGCATCAATATATTATCTCGTTGGAACCAAATACTTCCATATGTGTCAAACGGAGTTTATTATAAGTATTATTATATAATGTTTATGTCACCATCTTCATAACCTAATTCTGTGCATTATTTTTGTTTTAATATTAAGATTTTGTCAAAGATCGACCGTTTTAATATGGAGGTTCCTCCTGTATGTGCTATACACAGTCCTGAGATAGTGGCTGGTTTACAGCGGAACTAATTAGTGAAACCCACTTGAGATTCACATGTAGCGTCGCTGCTAATGGAGCTCAGCCTGCCACTGCATGCATTCTGACTAACCCTTTTTGTCAGATCTCAAAGTGTCTGATAACATGTGATCAGCAAGTTACAATTTTAAAACTTTAGCATGAGCACAAAAGGAATATCTTGTTCCCATGAGACAAGTATTGTGGGCTCACAAGAATATTGAGAGGGGGGCTTTTTTGATGCATGATGTCACACTTCAAGACCCAGTTATTGGCAGTTGCCTCCATATTCGGACCCGATGCGGGGAATTTGTCAGCAAAATTCAGATTGTGTTAAAGTCAGGATGCGAAGCAGTGTATTACAAAATAAATCTGGTATGCGTTCGCACATGTGTCAGAGTGGACTAATGTGATTGGATGGCCCAGAAAACATGTTTAGGTGGAAACAGGGCCAGTAACTCGATAACCCCGACGGACCACACCATCGGTACAGGGATGTTGTGTTTACCAGCATCTTGGTAGTACATGGATGTAAAGAGTTGTGGGAGACGTGCCGGTGAAAACTCTGCCCTGCCTTCGAGCATAGCTGCAGGGTACTCACCGCTTACTGCCTTCATGCTCCGGCGGGCAGGTGTTGCTGCAGCATGTTAATGTGGTGTCTGAGCAGCACATCCAGGTTTATTGGATTTGGATCTAACCAGGCAGCAGGCATTTTAATCCAACTCCAAAGTGATTTTGTTTGTTTGCCACTGGAGATGTTTTCTTCTTTTTTTCACAGAGGTTTGGTCTTAGTCGATCCTTTTCTGCTTGACGAATATGGAGAGGTTTTTCAGAACTGCACAACTCTTTTTTGTGCTCACAGCACTTCATTCTCGACTGGCTTGTGAATGCATCAAATATTAGTCCTGTGCCAAGTCTTCATTTGCAGCAGCTGACCTCAATTCTAGAGTTAATCTGGGTTGATCAATACACATGAGAAGCATCTCAATTCACTTTGATGTAACATGATAGAAAATGCTAGAGCTGCGTCTGCATGGACCTCTCATCAATTTTCCATTCAGGGAGAGATAAGCGGCACAGGGGTCCCTTATTTATACAGAAAACAAAGATAAGTCCCAGTCAGATCAACAAGGCTTTAAGATCTCACAATCTGACACCAAATCAGGAAATAATAAGTACAATCATAAGAAGAACTTTTGGAACAGAATATCTATTATTGTTTCGCGCTAACTTTCTCTCAGAGTGTAGGGAGGAATAAAATTATTTATCCTGTCAGATGATAGAGAGGCCTTTTTTGCCTCGAGCAGGGAGGTTGAGGGATCAATTATGTCCGTCAGATAGGAGAAATACACAAAAACTAGTTGATTTCATTAAACTAGGTAGCAAGGACAACCAGAGGGAGCTCAGAGACGAGGAGCTGCTCCTTTGCGTCAAGGAGCCAGGTGAGACGGTTCAGGCAACTGATCAGGACGCCTCCCGAGTGCCTCCGTTTGGAGGTTTTCCTTGAATGACCTGGACTAGATCCTGGGGTAGAACCAGCACTCGCTGGAGGGACTATTTATCTTACCTGGCCTGGGAACGCCTTCGGGTCCGAACCTTTGGACTATGAATGAATGGTTGGATGGATGGATGATTGGATGGATTAATGGATGGATGTGTAGGAGGGCTGGACAAAGGTTGAACTTTCAAATGATGACAATGTGACTACTGTTAGCCGAGGACCACAAGGCTACAAAAAAAATTGCCAAATTGAAAAGCCAAACAATCAACAACCCTTGACATATTTGGCTTGACAAAACTACCTCCCAATCCAGAGTGAGTAAAGAAAACAGCACTGTCCATCCCCTAATAACTGTTAAAAACCTAAGACCAGACAACCTAGTGGAAAAGAAGACGGCTTCTGTTTTTTGATTTAAGCCCCTGGAATCAGGGTATGTGAGTCCCTCACAATAATCATAGAAAATGCATATGTATTACAAAATTCAGTTTAAAAATGGACATCCCAAAAAACATGAAGTGATGATAGATATATGATATATGAATAGGAGCTACGTATTTTTACTCAAGCACTTTACTTTTCTACCTGTACATTAGTTAAGTATTTCCATTTTATGCTACTTTAAACCCCTACTTTCCTGCCTTTCAGAAGGAAATGTTGTATCTCTACTGCACTACATTTGTCTGATAGCTGTAGTTACTAGTTACCTTTTGGATCTGTCTAAATGATTTTTAGACCACTGGTTGTTTTTGAATAGTTTTTTCAGAAGTACCCCCTAATCAGCACAAAACCTTTTTATGGGTAAAACATCCCATAAAACACAGTGCTGTACCATCAGAATCTGATTTCTTTATCGACACTTACAATCAGCGGTGGAGATTAACTAAGTACATTTACTCAAATACAAATCTGAGGTACCTGAATAGTCGTCAACTATTTCCATTTACTTACTCCTACACTATTATATTTCATGTGTAATTATTGTACTTTATGCTCCCCTGTACTTGTCTGACACTTATTACTAGTCACTTTTTTAAATTAAAACTTTCATACGTTACGTAGAGATTTATGTGGTTCCCACAAGGCTGCAATGCTTAAAACAGATGCCGATAAAATTCCCCAGCAGATAAAACTATTAAACAGCCAAAATACTTAGATTACCTCATCGTCTAACATCCACAACAGTAACATAGACCTACACATTACTGCGGCAGGTATGTCAGTATGACAAACATTCTCTTATGTTCCTGAGAAAAATATGACGGTTCCCGCTTTGTGGATAAAAAATAGAGATATATGATCGAAAAATATATACAAAGGCATGAAATATGTAGAGCAAAAAATGCTTTGCTTCTTAAGAAAACTGTATGCAGTGAGTGGAACGTAATCAGTGTGTATTTACAGAGACTGGAGGGACATGGAGCAATCAGGGGACTTGTTCCAAATAATATGAGCTCACACAGGCTGGAGTATGAGGTGAAGACTTACTGCTGGTTTAATTTTACTTCAGAAGTTCCTAATTCCTTTGAATTGTGACCAGAAATGCTAAGGGACCGGTTCTGGACCTCTACAGCTCTCTAAGGTTTTAGCACCAAGCTGTGCTGTCGGCCCTTCCTGGCCAGCTCTTTCAGAAACGTTTTAATTGACAGAGAAACACCTGCCTTTGTTCTTCTGGCAGGTTATTATCTGTGGGGAAGTCTGGGGGGACCTGCCCAGTGGGATTCAGTTAGTGATTCTGTTAGTGATTTTCTGTTTCTGGTTGTGGAGGGAAATGAGATTATTATAGTGACAGATGATGATGATGAAGAAAAGATGCTGACAACCAGGCAAAAAGCATCAAAGTCAGCTTCTAAAGTGTGTGTATGTGTGTGTGTTGCAGAGAATTGTGAGTTATCTTTGTAATGTCTAGTCCCTGAAAAGACAACACCACGTTGGTGTCTCTTTTTAAATAGAGAATTGGGCTTCTGTGTTGAAAGAGGCATGTTGTTGTTCGCGAGGTGGCTCTAAAGTCTTGTGAAGTGACATGCATCTTCATCGAGCAGCGCATTCAATAAATAGATTAACATGGAAAAAAGTAATTTATCTTTACTGTTAAGTGCCCAGTGGTGACTTCCTGTTATCAGAGAGTAAGTTCTCCACAACTTGATCACATTTCCAGTGGATTTTCTTGAAATGCAACTACCTAGCCTTTACCCGCTACTAGCTATTAAATGCTACTCACGGCTAACTACTACCAGCTAATAACTGGTACCGGCTGCTAACTACTACCAGCTACTAACTACTACTCGCTGCCACAACAAGCTGTTAGTTATGAAAAGATGCATCTTATTGCCATTAATTGCTAACTGCCACTGAATGGTAGCTATAGCTAGCTGCTCCTTGCCACTAGCTACTAATTACCAATAACTGCTAGCTGCAACCAGTAACTACTAGCTATGACTAGTTGCTAAATGCGACTAGCTGCTAACTGTGAGTAGCTACTAACTAATATTAGCTGCTTCTTGCCACTTGCGGCCAACTGCAACTAGCTGCTAGCTAGGACAAGCTACTTACCGCCACTAACTGCTAACTGTGACTAGCTGTTAAGTACCACTAGCTGCTAATTGCCACTTGCCGCTAACTCCTCTTAACTGCTATCTACGACTAGCTTGTAACCACCACCAGATGCTGAACCTCACTCAATAATTCTGTTCACCCCTAGCAGAACTATCTACTACTGTGCTTTTAATTGCTCATCCTTCTGCCTTTTCCACTTCCAAACTTCTTCATCACTTATAGACATCTGAACTCTCTGAGTCCCCCAGTTAGCCGTCTTACAGGTGTTGCTCGCAGCTGTTGATGTTTAATTAAGGCTTAAATTAAATCTGCAGCAGTTTAACTCCTTTGTGGTTACCAAGCAGGGAGATGGACAGAGAAAGGTATTTGTAATGCTGCTAACATCCCATCAGGTCACCTTCTAGTAAATCAAATAAGAGCACTAATACATAATGCATAGGATCTTGAAGAAAACCACAATTAGAGGCATATTAGTATTATTATCAACACACAGTATTACATTCTTCAATGTCTGTCAAATGAACACCATTATAATTCCAAATTCTAGGACCAGGTTTTCATGGTCAATGAGTGACATGATGACATGATGAGGGTCAAACTATCATGAATTCAGCAGAGATATCTGCGAATAATCTAACCTTTATGGAGGACCTGACAGTTACAACGACGTCGGTGCTGGGGTGCCAATGGATCCTTGAGGGGTTGGAGAAGTTCCCCGCTTGGGCTCGGACATTTTTCAAGCCTCCAAAATTTAGTGCCCTGGTGCTAAAAGAGGGGAAGTGACAGAAAAGTTACGCTTCTCGCCGGACTGCGCCAAGATTCCATCAGTCACCGAAAAATCCCTGAAAAAGCTTTGGCAAGACCTTTGATTGCACACCAATGGACATTGCAACCTTCAAGGCCACAAATCGGGAGCTGGAGGCATGGCTGACAGCAATGGGTAGATCGGGACTGCCTGGTAAATTCAAGTCCTGGATTTGCCAGAACAGTGTCCTATAACGGTTGGACAGATTTAGTCCAGTTTTGGTGCATATTAACCGACTCAACAACACCTACTTTGGATTAATCATATTTGACCTGAAAAGTTCACATTTTATTCACTAGGTGGAGCTTTTTATAAGATAAACGCTGTTATCCAGACATCCTCAAAAACTATTTTGTGGATCATTTTCATCTTACTGCATTGATTTTAGGAAAGGTCAGCAGTGTATTTCTGGCACTAGGGGAGCTTTATCTCCAGATGTTGCCCGCACATTACTTCTCAAGTTGGTCTGATTTAGTCCAAATTTGGTGCATATGAATCAACTCCAGGACATTTATCTTGGAGTGCTTGTACAACAAAGGAGGTTGCGGACTTTTCGGGGATTTACCCTTGCTGTCGGAGATAACAGCATAGGTGTAGTTTCACTAATATTCGATAGCTGGAATGGATATAGTGTTAAATAACCAAGATTGACAAAGTATGGCTAATGTGACTTCAGATAGCAATAAGCTCTGAATGTTTAAATGCTTGACAATCAAAAACTCAATGCTGACTGGCTAACTTTGTCTAAAAGACACAACTAAGCTACTGATGTTTGGTGCAGAGATGAAGGCACTGTAAACCCTGCACAAGGAAGTATGTGGGACGCTCCCCCAGCAGGAATGTGTGAATTGATCTGCCACCTCCCTTCACTGATGGCAGGAGTTTTCACAGCTGGGTGAGATATTTAGACATTGCTGTCAGGATGTGGAAAGCAGCAGTGGCTGCAGTGGTGAACTTATGAGGATTCTCATTGCTCACTTGAGCAAATCGTCTTTTTTTGCTATGAGACAGGCTTCCAGATACAAAATAGAATCTTTATCAACAATATTCCTCAACTTTCTCTGAGGATACATATCAGAAGCCCGTGTTACACAGATATCAGAGAGGGTCGAGATAAATGCTCACATGGGCCATCTTGAAAAGGCACTATGGACTATCGAAATGTTTCACTGTGAACACTAGCTGGGTTTACATAGACACCTTTCATCATTCACAATGAAATCATTCCAAAATCATATTCCTGTTTGACTTTTTGCATGACTGGTGATCTAATCCAAAAACGGTGTTTACATGAGCCGATACATCAATCGGAAGAGCTGTCAACAGCTGTTTAACGAGCTCAACAACAACCAGTAGATGACGAGTTTTATCAGAGGGTGGGTGTGGGTGGGGCTGGGTGATCCAGGCAGTTTTTCCTTCCATTGTAATGCTTTAATTGAACAAACAGATTGATAATAACGTATATTTACTTCTATAGCGTGCTGGAGATACGAGGGAGGAATGGAGGGTGAGAGGAAAGGCTTTCATACCAAACCCTTGTTGGTACCTCAGAATGGTTTTACTCTGACTAACGTTACCTCAGACAGCATATTATCAAATATGAAGTTATTGGTGAGGTCGTGTCGTGTGGTAAACTATTCAGAAATATTATGTTAACATCAACATCATCTGACTTAATGTTTTAAGCAAAAACTCCTCATCCACGGCTTTTATTCTGAAAATCCAGATCAACCGATGAAGAGAGACTTTCACAGAGGTCTACTTCATTCATGCTCAATAAAAAGTAGGAGGGTCTGATCCACTTTGTGTCTGTGTGATCCATGCATAAGCCTAAATTTGCAGATTATAAAATGACCTCTTTAAAGTTATCCAACGTTTTTAATTTGTCCACAGCTATTCGTCTATCACGGCACGGTGTTGAGTTAATTATTCGTTATGTATCCCATTCATTTTTTGAGAGTTTGTATTAAAAACAACCTCTCTGCTGTGGTAATTAAATGGCAGCATTGCACACATGAGTAGCACCGCTGGGCACGCACTCACCGAGGATTATCCCTTAACACCATTTACATGCAGCGGTTGTATTTCCAAAAGGACTTAGACTACCCCCTTGACAAAGAATGAAATTTCACTCGGAAAAGGCCTCATTCGTAAGGGAGTGTTTACATGCAGTATTTACTTTGTGACTAGGCTTCTTCTTCCAAATCTATTCGGAATTAGGCTGTCCATGTAAACCCACCTACTGACATATTCAGCAGACATCAACATTCTTCAACTGTCATAGAAGAGTTTAGCAGTATATGAAATTATAAACCTGCTTATAGGCCTGTTTTAATGTTCTGCCTTGAATTTTGGGTGTGTTGTGTCTTAGGATCCACCATGCAGCTTACTGAAATCCAAAGACAATTCGCATTTTAAAGACTTCGACATGGGAGCCATGCCCTTTCCGGATGCACGTGTACATTTGGCTGTGACTGTAGCTCTGACTCAGAGCTAAGAGATAAAGACACCAAAAAATCTAAATCCCGCAGAGAGACATCTGTATCCCTTTAAACATGGTGTCTGTCTGCTCTGTGCTGTTATTATCACTGTGCAGCAACCCTCTGAGGGCATTACACCACTACCACTGCTATTAAACAGGCTTACTGGTGTGTGTGTGTGTGTGTGTGTGTGTGCGCGTTTGCGTGTGTGTGTTAATGTCTGCCTGTGTGTGTGACAGAGAAACAGTTTTAAAGGTATTAAGATAAATTATCATAGCGAGACAGACCAGCTGGGAACATCTGCCAAAAACCCCTGCTGCTCACAGAGAGGGACATGAGGGGCAGGAAAGGTGTGGCTAAGTTTATTATATGAATGTGAATACTCACATACTCACAATTAAATATGAAATCATGTCCAAAAAATAATAATTTTTTTTTAATACAAAAGCTTCCAATAGTTAGTAAAATATGGGGTGTTCGAGGAAAATATGATGTATTAAAGATATATCTCCCGCCGCCTATTAATATGAACCAAATGTGGAATAAATCAGACCAATGATTAGGAAGCCACATCCAAAAACTGTGTTTTTCATACAAAAGCTTCCAATAGTGAGTAAAAAATATAAATTTTTACAGATATATGATATATACGATATAGATCTCCTCAACTTGAGTCTTATATGCCAAATTTGCACCTAATTTTCACTAAATCATGCCAATTAGTTCTAAAGAGCCAATTTTCGTTAAAAAGCTCCCCCTAGAGGCTTAAATATGGAATATCAGAGTAAATTATGGCAGATACAAAATAGACCTCTTTGAATCATATGCACCAAATTTGGACTTAATCAGGCCAACTGTTGTAAAATGATGGTCTGGAAACCTTTGGGGATGAATACCCCTAGTTAATGAAATACACAACGTTGAGACTATTTGATGTTTCAGCTTTTCCTTTTCTGATTGTAACTCTACATGTGTCACAAAGTTGCCTGAAAGCAGCAAGGCTGAATTTAGAATTGTTTTCCTGGCTTATGCTCACACCACATTGCCCTACTAAAGTTGCACGGATGAAACTATTTTCCTTTTTTCATTTTGAATACCTTTAAAAGTTGTTTTGACTTTATGAAGGTCGACCTCTCATAATGCCAAGAAAAAAGCTCCAAAACGCTGACATTTAAGAGGCCGGGTATGGCAATCTTTTACTTTTTGTTGCAAAATGACAGAAATTATTATTGAACTTGACTGTCAATATATCATAATAATTTATATTATAATAATATATTGTTGCGCATTTTCACTCAAATGGATTAATCAATAAATCCTGGCAGCGTTAATTCATACACACACATTCTCATGCTAACAGCCCAGCAGCAGCTGGACATTTGCCACACTGCTAAGTACCAGATGCTATGGGATATTTACCTAAAATAATGTCTTATGCAGATTAAACCAAAAACACACACACACGCACCCTGACAAACACACAGCCATGCACCGTGTTTCAGGGTGCAATCAGCTCACACAGTGAGATGGCAGCAGCCAAAATTCCAGTACTCTCTAGGCTGCCTTAAACAGCAAGCCGCCTGCCAAAACATCTGGTTCTGGTTTTGGCATGGTCAGACGCAAGAATGACCATATTTACACACTGTTTTGCACATGTTTGTGATGTTTTTTTCTCATTTAAATAGACATCTAGTGCTGAGCGTGTTCCAGGTCTTCTCTACCTGATAGTCTTTCTTTACAGGCAGTTTGTTGGTTTCCAGAGCGTCAGGTGGTGATGAACTTCCAGGGACTTTAAAAGTGCTGCTGCTTTCACTTGCCTATAAGGGTCTTTAATCTTCGGCAGTAAACAAGTTTATGGGCTTCGTTTATTATAAGATTCTACTTATTAGAGAAAACATTCATCATGACCCGCCCGCAAATTATACTAATTCACCTTCAAACAGTTGTAACATAGAAACTGCATCAATACCTGATGCATACATATACATTCTCACATTCCTAAGTCTTTCCTATACTGTTATAAATATATTGCTATAATATATAGCGTTTATTATTCTTATTCGTACTTTCTCCCCTTAGAGATCAACAAAGTATTTTAGATGCTGATTCTGATACCCCATCCCAACTAGGACCTTTTCCTTAGATTCCATCACAACTAGGACATATCTTTTAATCACCATCCCAAATAAGGTGCTTAAGGAAAGTTTACACGTTGTCAGCTACTCTCTATTAGCGATGATCAATCCTTCTTAAATAACAGGCTTTGTACCACAATCCATCAGAGCAGTAATAATTAAGACACTTCTTTAAAAGCCTACTCTTGATCCAGAGGTTTTATCAAAAATACAAGCCCATATCTAACTTCTCTTCCTCTCTTAAATTCTGGAGAAAGCGGTCGCCAATGACAAGACAATGGTTTATTTGGTGATTTCCACTCGGGTTTTAGTGTGCATAATGGCACAGGAGTAGGACAGGTCAAAGCTAGAAACAACCTCCAACGACATCAGAAGAGGGACTCGTCTCTGTACTGGTCTTGTTAAATCTTAGTGCCACTGAACGTCACATTCTATTGCAAAGAATGAAACAATTAATTGGAATTAAAGGCACTGCATTAAGTGTGTTTAAGTCTTATTTATGTAACTTGTATTTGTTAATGATGAATCCCACATGCACAGAAAAGTTACTCATGGAGTTATGGAATACTTCTGCCTGGAATAATACACTCCTTAAAAAAGCTGACGGCCTCATGTTGTCAGAGTGTGCAGGCAGTTCTTGGGGGATGAAAGTACTGATGCCATAGACTGGTCCTCCTTGTCCCAGAGCATGAATCCACCTGAAAACCTCTGAGACATTCTGTGTCTGTGCATCAGACGCCACAACCACTGACCACAGACTGTCCGGGAGCCCTGATCCAGGTCTGGGAGGAGATCCCCCAACTCACCATTCTCCATCTCATCAGGAGAATGCCCAAATTTTTTCAGGCGTCCCTTTGGCATGTTGGGCTCAAACACACTCCTGTGCCACATGATGAGTTGTTGTGATGAAATAGTATATAACTTTGATCTTTGGTGTAATTTAGAATCCAGCCCTTAATGGTTTAATGATTTTGATATTTATTGCTCCATCTTGAATAATTTTGTTCTAACTAAATTACGCAATGTATATCAATAAATATTTTCAACTTGAATGTTTCTGTCATCGAGTTCAGGGCTGTGATTTACCTTAGTTTTTTTGAGCAGTGTATTTATTCACAATAGATATTCTGACTTTACGTAACACTAACAAACGTCCGTTGTTACACAGAAGACACACAACTATACTCATCAATGAAAGCAGGTAAGCGGATGTTATAGTGCCGGGACCCAAACACCTCCAGAGATATCTAATAATACAGAATAAGTACTCCGGCTTTCAATACCTCGACTTCCAGCAGAGAGTGTGGATACCCGACCCAACCCAAGCCGATAGGTCCCATCAAAACTTTATGGGCCAGGCCAGGTTCTGAGAAATATTTTGAAATTAGTTAGGTGTTCTGTAGCACTTCTTCGAGGATTCTGGGATTCATCTTCTATCAGTATATGTCCTTTGACTTCCACTCGGGGATCGAGGAGCAGACATTCTCTCAGAGGATTAAGAGTTCCCACTTTGATAGAGCATACAATAAAAGCTGGTGTAAGACAGTCCTTTACTATGCTGCAACAGGATTTCCCATGATGCACTGAACCTGTCTCTCCTCAACTTCTCTCTCCCAAGCTACTCATCAGTGTCTCATTAATGATTGTTACCAGCCTGCAGTTTCCCATGGATCATTGCTTAAGCTACTAGATGTTCACTGATGATATTATTATTATTATTATCATTGTTATAATTATGACCAGCATAATTCCAGGCGTTATTATTATGCTTGGTAGCACTTTCTATGTTATTTACAGTATTGTGTGTAAAGGATACCACAATGGTTTTCCTAAGTTTCTCTATTGTTCGTCGTTCCATATATATGCTCCAAGAAAATCTGTAAGATATAACCTAACAGACAGAAATGACTGTATGTTTTCTGTGTCGGATTATCTATCTTCTAAAAGTTTCTGGTTTGCCAAAATGACAGAGGCTGCCTGGAAGGTAAGAAGTAAATCCGATAAATTATGGTGAACACTGGAAAATAGTCAGCAGTAATGTAAAATATATGTGATTTGTATTTAATGGGCTACTAAAACATGCAAAAAACTGGTATGGTCCATTAAAATGAGAGGAAGGAATGCAAGAGGAATGAAGAAGAGAGAGATTTGGCCTCTGACGGAGTGAAGGGTGCTTAATGTAAAGCTCCCAGCTCTCCAGGCATCTTTCCGTTATTATCAGTGCTGGGTTCTTTAAAAAGAATCAAGCATGAGATAAAGACACAGCAGCAGCAGCAGCTGTGAAAACGTAGGACAGGGATGATGGCATCAGTGAGAAGACACGCCGGCATGGACAGGAAGGATTTTCAATGGACTCCATTCAGTATCTACCTGTGAGGAAACATTCCTCACATGTAAGGACATCAAGGTAATCTGCTGTCTGTGGTGCTCAGAACTCAAAAAAATGTTCCATAGCGTCCCTCAATATGCTTATTAGAAATACCTCCGCATGTACAAATGCTAAATTACCTGTTCTTGGGAGAAACTTTAAAATGCTTCTATTGATGTCGTAATTTGCCATCATATTTCTGGGTTTATATTTTAAGACCATTATAAATTAAGTAAAAGAAAAACACAAACATGAATGCATATGTGTGTGCGTATGCAGCACGACATCAACTCTAGATCGATGCCATAGTAACCAAGGCTTGAATACTATTATGCTTCGTCATTTTTTCTGAGAGGAATTGCATGTCACATCATTTGCACTGAGAATGAAACCTGAACATATTAGCAAGTAAAGTAAAGCAGGCAAAGCCTCATGTCATTTACTTTGTGAATGCAGCATTCAGGTTTATCTGCTGCCCAGGACACGCCACACAAAACAGCACCTATATTTCGCTGATTTGAGTGTTGGTGTTCAACTGAGTTGAGGTAAGGAGCACTGGAAAAGAAAACGACTGCAACACTGACAAACTAAAACCTGGTCTTGAATCAATGGTGCAGGATTTTTCCTGCTATTTTATGGGGGCTGCATCTGAATTGGCAACAAAGTCATGTTCACAAAGTTTCTAAAAAACAAACCTCTGAGTCTGCTTGTACATTTTCATTCATCCCACCTGACAAAACAACATCAATAGAACATTTTTTTTAAAGTGTGCTTACTAGATGAGAGGCTTGCGGCAGAGCACCAGGGCATCGTAGAGCACACACACTCCAAACACAGTGATGCCCGTCTCCTTGACCAGCATGGCGCAGGTGCCCAGCAACAAACTGGCAAACAGACACCACGCAGATACCGTGGTGGGCAGGGAGTCATCAGAGACGGATAGACCAACACTCCTGACGGAAAGACAGAGGGAGAGAGAGAGTAAGAGAGAGAGAGGATCTAGAACATGTTAGCTACAGCTGAATCACAAAGAAACGATAGCAGAAGCACAACACAGCAGGTGTGTCCTACTTATGAGATTGCATCGAGATTTTGTATAGTTTGAGAGACAAAAGCGGAAACGCTGCGATAGCCTAACATTATTACATTAAAACATTTTCCAAAGACTGTCAGGTCAAAATTATTTCAAAAACACAGAATCTATGCTTTTTTTAAATGTTTATTTCTAAGACTGATTTTATCCTTTTATCTGACTTGAATTAACTTAACTGATTATCTGAATTGTCTTTTCCTCCTTTAGTAATGTGTTTTTAACTTTTTCTGTCTTAATGCCTGTTCAGCACCGTGGTCAACCGGCGGTTGTGTCGCGTGAAGCTTTCCACTCTCAGGAAATTACTGACATTATGCATTTGTCAACGACTAACGCTTAAACTCCAGCATTGGTCATAGTCTTCTTCATCTGTTGCTTTTCAGCCGGCTAAACCATGTTGGCTCTTTTTTTTTCTCAGTAGCAACACAATGAGAAACCACAAAGGAAGCTAGATAGACTTTGTTATTTAATGCCATATTTATATGATCATGTGATCTCCTGTAAAAATCTGAATATTATAGATGGACAATTTACCAATTTGTTTTAAGACTCAGGGACAGACTGGTTCAGAGTGACAAATCGTATGAAGGCTGGTTCATGTACTCATGAATCTATTTTTTATCGTGTGTTTTATTCTTGTATTCTGGTGGGGCCTTTAAACTGAATGATTGCCAGCCTATGCCAAGGAATGTGGTGTCCTTATAAAACAGTAAAAAAACAAGTTTGTGTGTGCGTGTCTGCGTGTCTGTGTGTGGGCGTGGGCATGCGGGTGTGTAAGGCCTGGATGAGTGGAACACAGTCACCTTACCTAATATAAGAGAGGAATGTCAGTAAAAACAGCAGACAGGCCAAGACATCAGCCCTGCCCACGATTCCAGACACCTGCAACACACAAAGAGGTATTTTAGCCTTCAAGCAGCTATGGTGAGGAAACGGGGTCCATGTGGAACCCATCATTTTTCTGCGCTACAGAGAAAAGTGCAGCTTGACCTGCCATATACCACTCTGTGTCTCTATGGAATCTGATGATGAACATAAAACCTGACAGCTGATCGGTTGTGAGTGTGGACTGGACAGGAGCCCATTAGGACCATTAAAGCCTTTCTATAATATTTGCAATCGCACATATGCTGCTGAAGTGGTTCTCTATGAAGAGCCACTATCGACATCCGGTAAGAAATCTAATAACAGAATTCTAAGAGTTACATCCGATAACCATTACCTGAATGTTTTAGAGTTTCTCCAATCATGTAAAAGAAACCCATAAATTTTTACAAAAATTGGCGGTGGGGCATAGTCGCGATAAATACTGAAGATTGCTTCTCCGTGGTGGATGTATAAACCCTAAAAAGTCATTCTAGGGGGTTTTGTCCATTATTGAAAATTTTATCGACCGTAATTCTGTTGCTTCCTTCTAGTGTACTTGAATTCCAATGCACCATATAAAATACTGGAAGAATATTCATATTCATAAACTCCCTCCTTATCTCTCAGAGATGCTTTATTGTTAGATAGATAGATGTAGTTTTTTTAATTACTTGGGTTCAATAATTATATCCTAAAAATAAGGATTATTGATTCTGAGTATAAATAATGTCTACTTCGGAAACTGTTGTGAGTTGGCGGAGGTTTGCACTCAATGAGAGCTTTCTAGTTGATTATGTCATACATCAAGATGCGATCATCGTCGTTAATAATAATAATAATAGTAATGCATTTCATTTCTAGAGTGCTTTTTCAAAATACTCAAAGATGCTTCACAGGCAGAGATAACAAAAAAAACATTTTGAACAAAGTTATATTATGACGTCCATTGAGAAATAAACAGACATAAAAATTAAAGACAGATCTGAAAAGGTGAGTTTTGAGTAGAGATTTGAACTCAGGTGCAGGTGCAGTCTCCAATGTGTTTGGAGGGCGCTCCAGAGGGAGGGGTCAGCTACCAAGAGGGCACTATCACCCCAGGTCTGCTGCTTGGTCCTGAGTGTTGTAAAGGGGAGGTAGAATAAGGGTGGAGGAGGTCCCTGAGGTAAGAGGGGGGCCGGGTTAATGAGGGCCTATATTCCATATTTGGGCCAGATACAGGGAATATATCCACAATAACCAGATCATGTTCAATTTGGGCTAAATCCTGTCTGCTGAACTTAAGTTCACCACAGGGCCAACATGCTCACATGCACACCAACAGAGAATTTAAGTCACCTATTCACATTGATTGCATATGTTTAGTACTGTGGCTGAAAGCTGGAGCACCCGGAGAGAAACCAAGCAAACGCAGGAAGAAAATATACAGAACGGCCAGGCAGAGGTGATTTTAAATCCCTGTTTTAAATGAACGGTCAGAATCCTCAAAGTCTTTAACCTCTGGAAACCTCAGATATTTGTATAAAACAGTTTTCATCCCCCAGTTGAGGAGACATTTAAATGGAAACATACTCCAATCAGCCATAACAATAAAACCGCCTGCTTCCTATTGTGTAGGTCTCTTTCCCTTTTCCCTTTTGAGAGACAGAAACAGCTCTGTGATGTCACTCGGTCTTCTGACAACTTCTCTACAGCAGCTTTTCTGTGGGATCAGACAACAGAGGCTAGCCTTTACTTCCCACATTAGCCAATCATGAAAACAACAATTAGTCATTGTGTAGTGATCTACACATCGTGTAGTGATCTACACAATAACTCATTCTGAAAGCATTTCAGTTGCTTTGCATCAATTTCTTTTATTTGTAAACTACAAGGCGGATCACGTGTTCATAATTATTGTTTCTGGTTAATTTTGCAATAACCTGTTCTTCAACTCTGGTTTAATTGGCATGAGAAACAGCAATTATAATCGGACAATTTAGTTGTAATTCGAATCCTGCTCAGCTCTGCCAGACGCCTCCACAGCTGGGATGTTTCAGGATGTAAAGAGTGTACAGAGCTGTTAGCCTCCCGTCTGCAAAGTTATTTATAGTATGTGTTGCCTCTCTTCTTAAATGCGGCGGCGCTTCTCCATAGAGTTGATGAACAGTGTCATAGTCTGGCAGAGGGGCAATAAAGCCGTCCAGACGACACTGATAAAGAGCTGAGGAGAGGAATGGCAAAGGAGGGCAGTAGTGGAGAGGGAACAGCAGAGGGATAGGCAGAGAGAAGGGAGGAAGGAGGAGGGTGTGAAGGTCTGACTCAATGGTCTGTTCGTGTTTTGCTGGCATGTTTCAAGTTTTAAAAGCATAAATATATCTCTCCCCTCCCCCTCCTCCCATCGCTTTCACACCACAAACAAAACATTTCTGGTCTACCAGTTGAAATAGAAACCTCTGTGGTTTGACTTACAGCATCCAAACCAGGATAAATAAGCGGAAACTATTACACCAGAGTCTGTTTAACTAAAGCCATCCATCCATCGAGTAGATTGCAGTAGGAGCAGGTCAAGCAAGGTATTCAAGAAGTCTAGTTATATATATATAAATATATATATATATATATATATATATATATATATATATATATATATATATATATATATATATATATATATATAAATATATATATTTATATATATTGACCTTTTAGTTCAGTCAAATCATCAATCCATTGATTTTCTTTAATCACTTATCTTGTGCAGGGTTGACGGGGGTCTGGAACCTACCCCAGCTGACACTTTACAAGAGTCAAGTTAAATCCCTGTCACTAGCTCATCACAAGGTTGAAACATTAAGACAAACAACTATTGATACTAAAATTCACACCATACCGCCTGAATTTGGAGTAACCGATTCTCCTACCTTGTATGTTTTTGGACTGTGGGAGGAAGATGGAGTTCCTGTTATTTCTAATGTTATGGTTGATCGGTGTTTATTTTTCAGTAGAGTTCAAAAGTTTGAGCAGGTTGTAGCATATGTTCCGTCAGCTACAGCAATGTTTTGCGGTATAGTTAAACCTCTAGGAATCATTGAGATGGAAGGATATTTATTCTGACTGTTGTGATAGAAGGGGTGTGTGTGTGTGTGTGTGTGTGTGTGTGTGTGTGTGTGTGTGTGTGTGTGTGTGTGTGTGTGTGTGTGCGTGTGTGTGTGTGTGTGTGTGTGTGTGTGTGGGGGTGTGTGTGTGTGTGTGTGTGTGTGTGTGTGTGTGTGTGCGTGTGTGTGTGTGTGTGTGTGTGTGTCTGTGTGTGTGTGTGTGTGTGTGTGTGGGTGTGTGTCGGAGGGCTGAAGATGAAGATGAAAGGGAACAGAGCGTAGGAGTCATTGAGGAGTCAAGAGTGATTGAAGAGGAGAAAGATAAAAGGAGGATTCAAGACAGAGGACAGGCTTCACTTATCTCTCTCTCTATCTACATGAATTTAATATCTGCATGTGAAGCCTCTCTCTTCTCCAAACACACAGACACACACACGAACAAGACAGTGAATAAAAACATGTTAGGAATGTAAGAAAAGCTGTCCGTCTGTTTTAGATCTGGGTGTCAAGGCAACCTCGAGTGTAGTCAGAAAATAATCTGACTTACTGTAACACTGATAGTGTCTACATGTGTGGGTTCTTCCTCAGTAAGCAGTTTGGAAAGGTGACCTTGAAGACAATAGTTTTTAACATTTTTAACCCAACAAACAAAATAATGCACAATGTGAGATTCTCAGCTCTGAACCTTTAGATTGGGGGACTCTAAATGGGCTCTTGGAGGGCAGAAGTTGGGACTCTTTGTTCAAAACGTGAAGAATCAGAGGAGCTACTGTAGACGTATGAATTGGGATTGCAACTTTAAGTTGATTAAATGCCCTCCCCTACTATGAGAGAAGAGTTACAACAGCTCTCTTCCTCCTGAGTCAAATTTGCCCGCATTGAATCCCTGGACTGTAGCTTCTCTTTACTTTCTCTTTTGTGGCTCTCTGAACTAAAATATGCAACATGTTCTTATACACATCCCCAGCTAGATTATTAAGGTTTGATTGTTCACGGGGTCAACAGCTTCTTCTTCCTCTTGATTATTTGGCAGCAATCCCTGCTAGATGTAGCAAAAGTCCAATGTCCATGATGGTGAGTAAGTCAGGGAAAATTGTTTCCTTTGTTAGTTCCATTATTTTCAATATTGATGATGTCAGAACCAATCTGTTTATCACTAGAATGTAAGAAGGAGGCTGTAGCTCAGGAGGTAGAGCCCCAGCTGGAATGATAGCAGTTGAATCTCCATCCTGCACCTGCATGCTACATGTCACAAGGTCCCTGAGCAAGACCTCGAACCCTAATGTACTCCCCAGACGCTTCACATGGCCTGCCCACGGTCCTGTATGTATGTCCTGTATGATAAGAGTGTTAATAAAGACTAAATTATTATTATACGCCTTGATTATTATAATGTGTATGCACCTGGTAAAGGTACCCGGATGGGGGCTGTTTACACATCAAAGTAATCCTGATAACCCTGATCCAAGCCATGGCCTATGTGAACAATTACTTCATTCACTGTCCATAAAAAAAAGGGAGCTCGGTGAGTCTGTTGCTGTTTTAGTATAGATCTTTATAATTGGCATAAGTCGTCCAGCAGTTTTTAATTTGTTTGCCTCTTCAGTCTATCACGGCTATGTTTGTAGAGTTCATTATTTCTTACTTAATTGAAACAAATCTCTCTGCAGTGGTCTAGTTCTTTAATCGCAAGCATCGTGTACTTGTGTTACTACGCTGGTCACACGCAGACCAGGAGGTATTCTAGTCCACTGTTTACATGGTGCAGTTATCTTTGGGATTGGTTTAGGAATTGATGATTGAATTAAATGTCATATGGTTTGGGTATGGGATTTGTTAATATGGAGTATTTCCGTTCTGTGGTCCGTGTTATCCAACACATAGACTTTAGAACAGGGTTGTTTGGGGCACTGGAACAGCTGTTTGCTGCCGTCTCAAGAGAACAATGCACAAACAAGTCGCCTAACCAAATCCCATTTTTTCATAATTACACTAAATGAATCAAGATGCAGGAAAAAAAAAAGAAAAGAAAAACACGAGCAGGGACACCTGCAATTTTTGCCGCTTTGCTCTAGGTAGAAGCTCGAGGCAAAAGAGTAATTGATGTCTGATTTGTGCTGAGAAAGTCTGCCTTTGCTGATTAGAATCTATTTTCAACAATTAAATTATAGTTGGAATACCCCTTTAATCTAATCAAAGTCTTTACGGGATGCATTGTAAATGTAACTCAACTGTTAGTGTGAGAAATACTGGGAGAAATCATTCCATCTGGATGAAGGCAGCATGACAAAGAGGAGAGGGAGGAAACATCACCATGTGTCTGCCTCTCTCTCTCCCTGTGTCTGCTTCCCTCACATTCAAACTTCTTACATATTTCTGCAGGAATCTGAGCTTAGCTGCAGCTGTTTCTCCTTATCCAGACCCCAGCGCAGAGGGAAAGGAAGTGTTAAAGTGCAGCTTGGTTAGATGCACCCAAACACACACATTGTGAGAGTTGGAGAAGGGAAAAGTTATACATCTCCACTTGACTGTCCCTCGGCTCTCGCTGTCCTCGCTTTAAGTGACAGCCCAGAAAACCCAAGACAGTTTTATTCTTTGTGTGTGTGTGTGTGTGTGTGTGTGTGTGTGTGTGTGTGTGTGTGTGTGTGTGTGAGTGTGTGAAGACCCACCACATATGGCTGATTGGATCCCCTCATGCTAAGCGTGATATCAGAGGTAATAGGAGAGGAGGTATGGATGAATGGAGGCTTTTCAGCTCTGAAACAGGAGCTCTATTCATGGAACTGACTGACCGACTGCCAGAGCGGGAAGACTGGACAGAAACAGTAGATCATCTGAGAATAGAGACAAACTGGTTCTGGCTCAGCTGAGGTTCACGCTGAGTTTGTTTAGAACATATAAATGGTGATCAACTGGAGGAAACCGGAGACAATCAAGCTGTGAAACAGCCTTAAGGCTCTCTTCATTACTAATGACTGAAAAAATATTTAGAAATACGATTTTGAGATCTGACTGCAGATCTTGGTGTTCCATCACTTCATAGAGTTAATAATGATTGAATAATGGTACAAGAACCGAAAATACATAGGATCCAGGCTTGAGACATCAGCTCCCATGCCCTAGCTGCCAAAACTTACTGAACCTGTTTCCACAACACATGTTGTATTTCTGCATTCATAACGAAGCCTACGCACCACAAAGTCAATGCAGAGCCACGAGTGGATAGTGGCAAATTCATGCTAAGCAACGCAAGAGAGTTGAACAGTGGGAATGCAAATCTGTCTTATTTGCGTCATTCGCAAAATATACTTGGGTCTATGACGTAAAACCTTGTTAGCTATAAAATAATATAAATATAAAATTCTCCAGACGTGTATGCGTGTGCGCAGATCAAGGTAATAATCCGTACGTGCTGGATGTACGTATACGTAGGGGAGGAGATCTTCATTACGCCACCATGATAGCTGACAGAGCTAGAAACACACAACTACTAGCTGAGAAAATGGGGCTCTGAGTTATTTCTGGCAGAATTAAAATATATATCAAGATCAATTCCACTTATTTTTTTGAATTTTTTGATCATAAAATTTAAAAAAAAATTGATAACACATTAAAAAATAAAATTTGAAGACATGGTTTTTGGATATCACTGGCAAAGGGGGGCCCAAAAATCGTGTATGTTTGTTTACGTGTATGTTTGATCAGTCTGAGATCTGGTATCTGTTGTGATCTGAAATGCGTGTCTTTATTGTATTTTTTCTCTGACCTACATTCCTGTTTTAACATGTTAGTTTACTCTGCATCTGTAAAGCAAGTATTTATGAAAAGCGTTTTATAAATAGAATGTATTATTATTATTATTACGTGTACATGTACGTGTGTGCGGGTACGGGTATGTGTACGTGTTTGTGCACACGTGGGTGGGTGTTTGCTTGCAGGCATGTGAACATTGGCCATCAAGCTGAGCAATGCTGCTGAGTGAGAGCCATTCTAGTCATTCTAGTTTTCAAAAAAAGAAATGTCTTCATCCCCTCTGATTGTCTCTCCTAAAATGTGTATCTTCCCCAAATATGATTGTCCTTCAGTGTGTGCTTGTTTCTGCTAATCTTATTACTCAGAGAAAAAATGGATAAAAAGCAACTCCATCTGGTCTCAGTGCTGGAGTCTGATTATATTGATGTACAGTCTTGGATTCATCAGCTGTGAGAGAGTGGGTATAAACCAGTGTCCTTTGACTCTGCTCTTCAAAATGAAGTCATTTATTTATTTGCCCCACCACAATATACATATTGTCCACCAGATATTGATTTTCATGGATGCAACTTCAATATCCTTCCCACCAGTTCAGTTGCAGAAAGTAGGGGGCGGATATCAAGGTCATTTTAAGATACATTTACAATTATCACAATTATTCCCAATGTGTTTATGAGAGGGAGACCCCTTTCATTTAAACATGTGTATTCTGTCTTGCTGCGACTGACTGTGGAGGTTTTCTTCCACATGCTCCCTGCTCTCACTACGGATCACAAAGACATCCACAGAAGCTGCTGTCTGACCTAATCTCAGGGCCGTTCCATCACTATAGCCAACGAGAAGGGTCTCAGAGCGGATCCTCGGTGCAGTCCCACCTCCATTACTCCTACTGCACACCTCACCGCTAACATACTGCTACGCATATGAAATAAACTATGAAACGTATCACAATAAAACACAATATATTACAATGTATCACCACAATAAATTTTACTGCAATCTAGAATCCTGACACAGATAGTAGGTGGGTTTACATGGACATCGTAAGTCCAAATAGATTCGGAAAAGGCGCCTAATCGGAAAGAAAAGGTTGCATGTGAACAACCGTTTCCGAAAGAAAAGTCCCTTTCCGTATGAGATTTCATTCCTTTGCAAGGAGGTAGTAGGAAAGGAAGTCCTTTCGGAAAGCCTTCGCTGCATGTGAACACTGTTTCGTAAAGCTCTCCATTTGAGTTGTATCTTCGCATGCCCAGCGTCGTGACGTAATGCTCCGGCTGAGTTTTTTCAGCGCATGCACAGCACTGCAACGCATTTTAAATATGGCGACTTCCAAACAGTCCAGGTCCGCATCAGAGAGTCATTTACTCATCTCAACTTTGAGAGAGTTTAACATAGTTGGACGGTTAGATGGACGAAAAGTCACTTCCGCGCATTTCCTCTTTGTCGTTTTCTTCTTCTGGGCGCTTGTTGGCAGTTGGCATCCAGCGCATAGCCGTAGCATTATCCCCGCCTTATGAAGTGGAATGTGGATAATTTGCGCATTTCAGAAAGCTGTTTCCAATTTGATGAATCGCTGCATGTAAACAACGGGTCGGAAAAGATCACAGATCATGTAAACAGGCGACCAGCATTGCAATTCGGAAAACTTTAATATGGACAGGAGAAAAGTGTAACATGTAATCCCATCTACTGTGAGCCACTTTGTGCTTTTTCATTACGATTAACCATTTGATAGTTAATGAGATCTTTAAAGTCTAACCTAGTCGAATACGTTCGAAACTATGACCGAATAATGACACAAAATTAGGCATTAAATTAAAGGCTTTCTAACGGAGACCAAACATGAAATGTTTGAGGGTTGGTGCCGATCCAGCTGTCGTCTTTGACACTTACATCCACTTTAAGCCTCCCTGCCAGTTTAACTGACATGCTGGGGATGAGCGGAGAAATCAGACTCTTGCCTGTAATGGCCTGGAGACTTGGAGACTTTATTTCTGAGTCCTTCACGCTTCCTGCTCTCACGCTTTCTGTTCTGTCTTGTCATCTTTCTTCCCTAAATCACAGCTCAGTTTCTCTCCCCCTCCTGTGAAGCATTTCCTTTTCTCTCTGTCTCTTCTCTCAGTGCAGGGAGTCAGGAGAGGGACGTCCGGGAGGCCTCCCCTCGCTGCAGCCCCCGCTGCACTCTATTCATCGCCAGATCCCTCGCTCCCTCAATACCTCTCTGCCTCTTGCTCTTTTCATCAACATTCTCCAACATATCATTTTCTCTTTCTTTATTCTGCTCCATTCAGACACACCCGTCCCTCACCCCCACTGATCATCCTCAGTCCAGTTTTGTTTACAGGCCTCATGTAACGATGATCTGGGCTTGTTTTATGAACTACCTGTTGAACAAAGGCAGGGGACAGATTATCTGCTTTTTTTATGGCAAGATCAACAGACTTGAGTAAGTCAGAGAGAAGCGTCGTTATCCGTGGGAAAGTGGAGCACAGGTTCTAGGTAGGTGACAAAGAAGTATATGAGAAAATATTTATCATCTTCAATATTTATTGTTTCTTTGTTACATGTCCTGTCATGAGTTTTGTTGAAGTTGTCTATCTATCTGAAGAGATCACGCATCAGTGCCAAATTCAGATCCAGTGCCAAATTCTGGTGTGTCGTTTTAAATAGAGGTGTAATATATTGCAATGTGAAAATATCTATTATTTTATTGAACACCAATCCATCACAGCTTTATTTCCACCGGCCACATATTTTGTAGGTCTCCTTTTTGTAGCTAAAACAGCTACGTGTGTTCTGACACCTTGTGTAACAGAACCAGCATCAAATATTCAGGACTTTTCTGCTGCGGTAGTTTTTCTGTTGGATCAGACAACACAGACTAGACTTCACTCTCCAATTGCAACAATGAGCTTTAAGTGCCCACCCCTGACACCAGTTCTACATGTTTTCATCATTTTTCCTGCTTCCAACACATCAACCCCAGGACATACTGTTCTGTTGCTGCCTAATAAATCCCACCCTCTGACTGGTAACCATGGTAACCAGATAATCAATGTTATTCTGACATCAATTGTCAGTGGTTATTAAGTTATAGATAGTCAGTGCAGGTTATTTCTCTACCTGGCACAACATATAGTGACATTGCTGACATCAATGAAATGATTAAAATGAAAGAAAAAATAGTAGACAACTTATCAAGTGATTTAGATCATCGCCCAACTAGCATATCATCAACATTTGTCCCATATACCTCCCCATCCCATAGGGTGAGGTTTAAGTTTAAAGTGTTTTGTTTTACTTTTAAGCACAATGCATTACAAGAGTGTTGCATGAGGCACTGAGACTACTATGCAAGGGTTTTATAAAAAGCCACGATACAGAGCCAAATAACTGAATTTGAACAATAACCGTCATCATACAGCGGTAGCTTGGCAACGAGGATAGGAGGGGCTAGCAGTGTGAGCACAAGCCAACTGTGTGAGTAGTTGAGACCAACTGTGTGAGTAGTTGAGACCAACAGAGTGAGGAGTTGAGGTCAACAGAGTGAGGAGTTGAGGTCAACAGATTGAGGAGTTGAGGTCAACAGAGTGAGGAGTTGAGACCAACAGAGTGAGGAGTTGAGGTCAACAGAGTGAGGAGTTGAGGTCAACAGATTGAGGAGTTGAGGTCAATAGAGTGAGGAGTTGAGGTCAACAGATTGAGGAGTTGAGGTCAACAGAGTGAGGAGTTGAGACCAACAGAGTGAGGAGTTGAGACCAACAGAGTGAGGAGTTGAGGTCAACAGAGTGAGGAGTTGAGGTCAACAGATTGAGGAGTTGAGGTCAATAGAGTGAGGAGTTGAGGTCAACAGAGTGAGGAGTTGAGACCAACAGAGTGAGGAGTTGAGACCAACAGAGTTAGGAGTTGAGACCAACAGAGTGAGGAGTTGAGAACGGCAGTTTGAGTAGTTGAGGCCAACAGAGTGAGGAGTTTAGACCAACAGAGTGAGGAGTTGAGGTCAACAGAGTGAGGAGTTGAGACCAACAGAGTGAGGAGTTGAGGTCAACAGAGTGAGGAGTTGAGGTCAACAGATTGAGGAGTTGAGGTCAACAGAGTGAGGAGTTGAGACCAACAGAGTGAGGAGTTGAGAGCAACAGAGTGAGGAGTTGAGGTCAACAGTGTGAGGAGTTGAGACCAACAGAGTGAGGAGTTGAGACCAACAGAGTGAGGAGTTGAGGTCAACAGTGTGAGGAGTTGAGACCAACAGAGTTAGGAGTTGAGGTCAACAGTGTGAGGAGTTGAGGTCAACAGTGTGAGGAGTTGAGGTCAACAGAGTGAGTAGTAGAGGCCAGCAGTGAGGGAAATCCTTTGTGCTTCCTCCCAGGTACAAGTTTTCCACTAAATTGAATCACATACTGCCTCTTCTTCAGTAACCAATCATTGTGTGTGTCCGTGCATGAAGCATGCTCTAGGCACCATGGGATGAAAACGGGTGCCGTTTTGATCCCCAGGTCAAAAAGGGGAGCAAAATGGGTCTTTGCTACGTCCCAATGTAATGTAGACTACAGAGAGGGTCGGAGGATTTAGCCATAGACCTTTCAGTTGGGGTACGACCGCTGGACCTCCTGAGCTAAAGGCCCCACATTTATGCTGTTGATATAAATGAGTGTGATGAGACGATTTTACATCACATTTCCCATGATTCTACGGTGGACGACATGGGCAGACGCTATGCAAAAATCCTTTTGGAAAAATGTGCATGCTGCAAATTAAGAAAACATCTTCATCAATTTGACATCAAGCGTACATTGTAAAAAACACAACGCATTAAGAAAAACGACCTGTAAGAAGCCACAACACAACATTTTAAGAAAAAGGATGTGTGAAAGCCACAAGACAACGGAAGTGTGCACAAAAGACCCTCATACTGTGATGCATTACCGCTTTTTTATGGCTTCATTTATTGAAGAAAAGCAGTTATAATACAGCTTTCATGATATTTTGATTAGCCGTGCTAGCTTGGCTTAAATTCCAGGTCATACAGTCATGTGACGTACAATAAAACTTTAATCAACACCGCAAAAACAATAAATAAACTTAGTAATGACCCTAACATGCACGGTACACAAAGCTAAAGTAAACATGGCGTGTTATACTTGGCGTGTTATACTTGGCGTGTTATACTTGGCGTGTTATACTCGCTGGGAAAGAAAAAGTTCTGAAATCACATGAGGTGGAGAGCAGATGGCTGTCTGCACACATGAGCACATTTAGCACTTTGAGATTTGATCCAAATGTAAAGTGTATTATAAATTAAAAGTATTATTATTATTATTATTAATATGAGAGTATAGCCTGATGAAAACTCACAACATCATAAAATACTTGGTTATAAAGCGAAGAGAATATAAATAGGACATTTCCCAAAATGCAGAGTCTGACAGCTGACAGCCAGACTAGTGGATGAACACAGAGCAATAATCTTTGTAGTTGAGCCAGTGGGGTGTAGAGTTCATTAAATCAATGCATCTCTCTATGGACCCATATAACAAATGTAATCATGATGTTTCCCCAGTGTGAGAGAGGGTGATCTTTATTTAGGCTATGTCTGGTAGCGGTCAGAGGAATGCTCTCTAACGAGCAGAACTATTGTCAGAACTTTTAGCATTGAATGGCCTTTAAGAAGTTTTAATGGGGTTGCTCCGATCATTGCCCCAGCAACTTTCAAATCAATTCTAAAGACCCATCTGGCTGTTATTGATGTTGGGTTTTAAAAAATGTGCTTATGATTTTAATGAGAAATTGTTTTATTGTTTGTTGCTTGTACTTCTCATGCTGTCTGCTTTCTTATCTTTTAATTGGGTTTGGTTTTTGAAATTTTTACTTCTGCTCTTAGTGAGAAATTGTTTTATTATTTGTTGCTGCTGCTTGTCATGCTGTTTTTTGAATCCACTGTTTTTCTTATATGTCTGTTCAGCACTTTGGTCAACTGCAGTTGTTGTGAAAGTGCTGTATAAATAACATTGACATTGATCTTAACATTTGTGGTTAACTGATGGTGTCAATGTTTTATTGAATTTCAGGTAAATTTTCTAAATTACTAATTTTCACTACTTGATGAGAATATTGTAGATGCATATTACAAATGGATATGTAGGTTTTTTTCATGATAGGTATGCTTTGGTTATTTCTGCAGATGTCATTGTTCGTGATAGAGAATTCAAATATTAAAAAGCATCAAATAGCAAAAACGTTGGTTCTTGAATCTGTTGTTTTAATTTTTTTTTGCTTCTTTGTACATTGTGGCTATGTGATGTCATAGTAGGTAGGGTTTAATTAATCAGTGTATTTTATCTATTAATTATTTATTTTTAATGTGTCTGGATTTATATCCATTCTATACTAAAAACAGTTTGTACCGGTCAGGTTGGTCTTTTGGGGGTTTTTCTATGTCTGACAGAGTTACAAAAACATTAACCGAAAATATTTGATCACAGGAAATTGAACTTTTTTTATTCCTTTTTTTAAAACATTTCTAAAAATGTATCAATTAATTCAAAATAAAATGAGCATTTTAACGTATAAATGTTAACTGCAGGGATCTTGGACACCAGGCAAGTGTTAGACCCGGGGCCGCCAAACTGTCAATCCCGATCAGTGTGTCAATCTTTGGGGGGGTCAGAGTCGATCAAAAAGCATTTCAGAGAGATAGTAAACATATATATGCATATATATATGAACATATGCATATTCATGTAAAACGTCACAACTTATCGGAGCTGTTATTCACATATTTTTGGTGAAATTACAGATAAAGATATTAATAATAATAATCTATCCTTTGTTTATCACATGTTACACAGAACATACCTACAGTACAACGTTGGGAGATTTATCTCTGCATTTAAGCCGTCCCTGAGGGAGCAGTGGGCGGCCCCCTGTGAAGCGCCAGGGGAGCTGAGGTTTCAGGGTCTTGCTCAAGGACCCATGGTATGTTGCATTAGGGTTCAGGCTTGAACCCTGGTCTCCTGGTTGAGGGAAAACTTCTCTTCCCACTGAGTTAAAGCCGCTCCATTACAGACAAATTGTCAGAATTAAAATTGTTATTTGACTTGTAATTACAAAATTGAAACAAAAGAGGCAATATCATTTAGGCCTTTTGTGGGCCTAATTTTCATTTGTTTCAAAAATAGATCTTGGACTACACTGGCATATGGAAATTGATTTGAGTTTGAAGACTTTGATTCGAAGGGGTTGGTGACTACCATGACTGATATGACAGAGACAGGCGGCAGCAATTAATACTCATTTTAGTCAAGAGGGGGTTTGGAAGGAATAGAATAAATGCTGCTTGTGGTTTTTTCCTTAAAGTCACAGCATAACAACTGTTGGGTGTGTGTCATGCTTTGTAATTAGTTGTTTAGTTTTCACATTGTTTACTGATTGCTTCTCCACTCTGATAGTCAAAACCTGCGTCTTGTTAAAACCCTGCCTCTCAGTGTATTTAAGCTGTGCTCTCCTCTCCACCTGTGCCAGATCCTGTTCTTCCCTTGTGCCAACCTTTCCAGCGTGATTCTTCGTGAAGAATTCCTTGTGATTTACGGTTCTGACCTCTGCACGTGTAACAATCCTTGTATTTTGCCTTCCCCCTTGGTTATTGTTTGCCTGCCTTTACATAGTAAAGAGTTTGATTCTGCACATGTTGTGGAAGTCGTGCTTTTGGATCATAATTATGGTGCAAGCTTGACAGTATGTATGAGGCGGGTATGTTTTCCTGGCTCAGCAATAACAATTGGGACAGAACCCGCAGACCCAAAAGGGACTGTCAGGTGTGTTCTGATTAGATTCGGAACAGATGTCTAATGGGAAAGTGAATGCTGCATGTAAACACCCCTTTCAGAATAGAAAAGAACCTTTCCGGATTACATTCCATTCCTTTGCAAGGAGGTAGTTTAAATATTTTGGGAAAGCCTTTCCGATATCCAGTCGCTGCATGTAAACGCTGTTGCCGTAAGCTTTCTGTTTGAGTTGTATCTGCGCATGCCCCATTGTCGTGACGTAATGCTCCAGTAAGTTTTTACAGCGCCCCGACGCATTTGAAATACGGCGACTTCAAAACAGGACCCGTCTGCTTCCGAGAGTCATTTAGTCATTGCAACATTGAAATATTTTAACATATTTGGACGGTTAGATGGGCGAAAACTCCTTTCCGCGCACGCCTTCTTTGTCATATTCTTCTTCTGGGCGCTTGTTGGCGGTCGGCGCCCAACTCACTGAAGCATTATCGCCACCTTATGTACGGGAGTGTGGATCGTCTGCGCATGTATGAAAGTGTTTCCGATTAGATAAATCGCTGCATGTAAACACCGGGTCAGAAAAGATCATAAGTCCTGTAAACAGGCGATTGACAATTGCAATTTGAAAAGGTTTAATTTGGAATGTGAAAAGTTTCCCATGTAAACCGACCATGTGACCCAGTAACAGCCTATCAGCGCATCATGGAGATGGCGGCCCATTTACACGTGCTGACCAAACCAAAACACACACACTACACTGACAAAACAACAAAAAGCAACAGAGTGCTCACCCAGAGTGGCGTGGGTGTTAGATAAGCACAAGACGCCTTTTCTCTCATTAAGCAGCAGTGTTTTAATGTAAAACAGTTTTTCATTGCACTTTGATTCCTGAAATCTTGATGGAGAGTTTTGTTTTATTTGAGTATTTATTTGAATTTATGTCAAAATGGAAATGGCATTTTAATTTATTTTAATATGTTTTTTTGTTGTTGTTTGGAGTGAAAAGGACATTTTGCTTTGATTATAACAGTATTATGGCTTCTGGTTTGAACGACTATAATAAATGGACCTTTGATTCATTGTAAAATCTTTTTGTGGACGTTTAAGGTTTGTTTTTGAGTACACCTGATCTACAGCATAAATTATGTCCGTGGCTCTGCTTCCCCATTAGACTGCATATTGAATACAAAAAGCAATAAAGGAGATTTAATTCACAATAAAAAAAGTATCCACAGGCGATCACTTAATTCATCGTGATTGCACAACAGCCAACAATCGAGCCTAAAGGATAAATACAGAAAGTATTATCTGTCAGTGAAGGGTCTCTGGTTTCAATTGACTCTGACTGAACTGCCTTCCTTTAAATGTAGGGATGGGTACCGAGAAGCCGTCAGTTATTGGTTCAAATTCCCAGATGGTCATTACTTGAGTATAGGTAAGCTCCTGGACAAACAACTATATTTTGGGAATTTATGTAGTGATTCTGATGATGGCTGAGAATAGTTAACGTAACAGGTGTCTAAAATAACTCAAGACTTAGTTGATATGTTGTGACTGTCTCTAACTTATTGTGATTTGTCTGTAACTTATGCTACGTCCCATTTATCAGGGGATAAAGGTCAAAAGCCAAGTCGAAATCGCTAGACGAGGGTAAATCACTCATGACAAAATAGCTGAACAGAAATGTCATGTCAGGACAGACAGACAGACAGACAGACAGACAAATACTTTCACTTGATGTCACAGGACATGTGTGAGGGAGATGTACACCCCTTCCCCACTACCCCAACAACTCTGTTATATGAACACATTGCTTCTTCTTCATTTCTTCGCTGCTTCCACAGAAAGCTCTCAAGTTGAGTAACTAACAAGCTAACAAGCTCCCGAAAGCTTTATATATCACATATCATAATAATAGATTATGATAGATTTACAATGGTTGCAGTGTTTATATCAGAGCTGAAGTATCTTTGAATATTTCTGAATATACTCTGTTGCCTCCAGTGTTGCCAGATGTTCAGTAATCATCGTTTGTCATCATTTGTATGATCATTTCACGCTCAGAAATTCACGCAGAATGTATGATAATTTACTTAGTTCGGTGTAAAAAAAAAAATATATATATATATATATATATATATATATATATATATATATATATGTATGCTATGTATATATATATTAAATATATATATATATGTATATATATATATATATTGAATATTTACATATACATATAATGATTTATAGATGTAAAGGTGTTTATAAATACATATGTTAATGTCAGATGACTATACATATCCGCGTCCATATCCATCCATCCATCCATCCATCTATGCATTATCTATTAAATGACTTTGATATATAAGATACATTTAAACACCAAGAAATAACATCAACGAAAACATCCACAATGTTCTGTCATCGTCTGAGACAGTACAGCAATGCAGTATCATCAGAAAATTTACCCAATACCCTCCTCAAGGATCCCACATCTTCTGAGTAACTTTGCTTTGTGTCTTAGATGTGTTGGTGTCATGTACTCACGGCCTCCGTGTGGATGGGGTGCACGGCAAAGAGGAGCGCTGTGACAAAGGCCAGTCGAGTGTCTTCGAACGTGCAACGTTCACAAGTGTACATGAGCAGACAGGTTACTGCGCAGTGCAAACACACGTTAACAACGTGGAAGTAGAGAGGCTTCATGCCGTGCAGCAGGATGTTTAACCTGACAGAGAGACAGGAGAGCAATATTCAGCACTGTGGAATGAGACAGGAGATGCATCTGACTTATATCTGATATGTTCATGTGTAAACAAAGTACCGTTATTAAAGTAAATATCAAAATAAACACACAAGTGAGTCACTTATATATAATAGAGACAATGTTATCTAAAAAAAATAATCCATCATCTACATGCCGGGGTAGTTTGATTCTTTGCACCACTGAAGTAAATTTCCTTTCATATTTCAAAGATTAAGTGATTGTTTTAGGACCGTGAACAGAATATCAATTTATTTTTTGCAGTGCCATGAATTTCAAATTAAACAGGATGATTGCTTGGAGGAAGATCTTCAGATCTCTGACACCAAATCTCAGCCTGCTTAAATATTCCAGCGGCTTATCCCTTGGTGATGGATAACAGGGAGATATGCAATTCCTACCTAGTTTGTATTAATTGGAATTACTGTCGGAAAAATCCCTCAACACCCAACCCAATATCAGCAGCTGATGATAGTGAAACCAGAATGAGTGAAGCAATTCAAGCATCAGTTTCCAGCTGTCCACCAACAGCTGGAAACTGGGCCGACGGTGGCTCAGTTGGTAGAGCAGTTGTCCACTTATTTGAAAGTCGATGGTCCAAATCCCGGCCACTGCACTGTGTGAATGATGGTGTGAGTGGTTACTGCTACTGATGAGCAGATAGCGGGTTACATGGCAGCATCTATCATCACTGTATGAATGTCTGTGATAATAGCTGGATGCTGACTATGTAAAAACACTTTGAGTAGTCAAGCAGACTAGAAAAGCGATGTATAAGTTCATTCCATTTACCATTTACCACAACAGTCCACCACATTTCCACCAGCAGAACCAGAGAGGGAAGAAAAGACAACAAGTCTCTCAGAACGTCTTTGGTGCTCAGACTCTTCATAGAGATTAGAGCAGGTATATCTCCACCTGGAGTCTGGCTGTTGGTGGTGGTGGACCAACGTTGAAGTTTTGTCGCCCTGGAGATCAACAGATGTGGCCGGCTGATCAGAACAAAGGCGATTGTGATTCAATGTGCATGAAAGGTGTGAATGCCAGCGCGGTATGAGAAATAAACTATGGCACGTATGTCCAACAGTCCCGCCGGAGGAACTTGAGTCAATTAATTTGATTAATACTTTCTTGAATGCGTTCATTTGACACTTTTAAGTGTCAGAGAAGAAGACAGACAAGTGGTCAAATGTAAAGACTGTATACAAACAATCTCTGTGATCAATATCGTCACCCCATATCAAAGTTAAGTTAGCATGACTGAAGAGTTATTGAACAAACAGCATCAGTTAACAAAATGGAGACACCACCAGCATCGCCATTGAATAGATCATGGATCATCGTCTCTTGCCTGGCAGCGGTTTGGTTTCGAACAAGTGGATGATGATTAAATGCTGCCGCTACTTCTTTGCAACCGACTTCAAAGCCCATCCCTGGTGAGCCCAGAAGGCGGGAGGCTCCATGAAGCCTCGTCAAACTGGGCCCAGCGTCAAGCCAGTTGGAATAACCCCAGCTACCAGACACTCAATGACAAGCTCCCCTCCCAGGTCTGGATGCAGAGGGGTGCCCCGGTCTCTTTACTCTGGGTTAGATCTTTGGGGCCTGTTTATTGGGGGCTTCGGATCGCTCTTAGTTTGACTCCTGAGACAATTTGTCATGAGAGACCCTACTAGGGGCTACAGCCGTCTTCCATCCAACTGCATAACTGGAAGAAAATAAATTAATGAATGATTAGTTGCTGGTAAAAACAGCTGCACAACCACCTTCTGTCACCAACTCCGAACACACCACTGAGATTATGAAGAATATAAAAACCTTCAGGATTCAGCTGATCATGACAGACCAAAGCCAGCCAAGGCAAAATAACAAAAACACTCAGTTCAAACTGTTGGAAGAGTTGGTTCCAAAAATTGATGTAACAAGATCCACGATCCGTTTCAACTCAATCTGGCTGGAACTTTGCAGTCAACCAGCTGAGCCTAAATCATATCTCTCTAAACCTTGGCACCAAAAATGCAGAAGGCTGTATACTGTTAGTTATTTCCCCTCCAACTTGAACTCTAATAACCCTGTAGGGAAAATTTAGAAGGTTACAATAGCTCCAACATTTGTAAAAGGACAGAAGCAGTTAAAGAGAAAAAGATGAAATAGAAAATATACAAGATACACTAGAGAAATATCGAAGAAAAACAATAAAGACAAATAAACATAGATAAATGTGTAGATACATAAATAGAAATATATTAAATAGAGAGAAATAAAAGTATAAATATGGCGAAAGAGTCTTATCGCCAAGGAAAAAACTAAAATAAATTAAAAAAGTACAATGCAGTTTTTAGAAATTGTTTTTCTTTTTTCAGTGGTCTTTATGTTTTGATTTTCTTAGTCTGCAATTGACATCTTTTAAAGAACTAGCACAATTTGAGGATTTCATAAACACATTTTTTAAAGGACAAAAATATCATGTAATTATTATTATTGTCACAATTCCAAAAAAATATTGAGATATCATTGATAAACTCAGGCAGATCAACACGACTTCAATGTAAGCCAAATCCTTGATAACAGCACTGAACACGAAACACCCAAACAATCAGCCAACATGTTGTCAGTCAAGGTCACACTCCGTCACACTCACAGCCTACCACCTAGCTAAAGCTATTCATATAACACCAATTAGCACCTTCTCTCATACATTCACACCATTCTCCTTTCAGTAATGGCAATAAAAAATGATTTAATGCATCAGTTTACACATGATACTACATCACACTGTCAGTTTGAGTCAACAAAATATTATTATTTTTCTTTAACACGACTGAAAACGAAAAAAGGATGAAAACGGTCTTTCTAGGAATAGTATGACTCGAAGGTCAGTCTTTGTGGATTAGAATAAAACATAACAAGGCGAGATTGACAGAACATGGCCTCACTTCTGTGAGCCTTCATCCAGTCCATTATGAGACGAAGGCCTCCACTGTCTCTCTTTTATTCATACTCCTGTGAGGATGACTGATAAAACCTGCTTGAAGATGCAGAGAGAGCCTCAACACTCCCCATGACCTCCGCTGATCTTGAGCTGCCCTTTATAACAGATGCTGGGATGAGCGTGGAGAGATTCATTTCCCTGAAATTTTTACGCCTGGGGTCCCGACCCAACTGCCAAGTGAGGGTGTCAGAGGAATTTGAATTTCTCATTTGAGACATTTAGCTGATGTGCTTATCCACGGAGACTTATAATGAGACAGCAGGTCAGGGATCAGTAGCCCGCTCAAGGACACTTTGACAGGAAGCATGGCGTCTAATGGACCCATACAGGCTGCCAGAAGAATCCAATCTCTGACCTTTGTGTGATTCGCTGCAGGCTTTATGTGGTCATGCATGAATAGATAATTATATACAGTATGTCATCATGTGTATCATGTACTGATTTATTTCATTACATTTCCGTGGTCTCTCTAAAGGCCAATCAGATGAGCCCATCTGATAAGCACATGAGATAATTTCTCTAAGTACCGCCAATATCCCATAACTGTAAAGGACGACTTGTCTACTGAAGAAAATAAATCAATAAAGTGTAAAATGCATGTGTGGTGGTTAAATTGAAAATATGAACTGAAATATTTGGTGCTACAATAAATAAATAAATTACTTCTGCAATTAACTAGATGTCCTCACCAGTTTTTACCTGGTCAGGGCAGCAAAGATGAGGGTCAGTGTGACGGAGGAGGCTGGTGAAGCAGAACTGAAGGCATTTAGGTTTTAGTTTGGATATTTAATAAGAACGGGACAATCAGAGTGGCAGTGACACATATGAGGTCCCTTAGGTTTATTCTTAGGGTGAGGCTTAACTGTGAGGGTGAAGTTCATGGCATACTGAAGCTGGACTTACACTGTACGACTTTTGAAATGAAAATTTCTGACACTCCAGAAAACCTTTCGATCATTTGACCCCTGTCCGGGAACTGATATCGGCACTGGTGAACCTGCGTAAACTGCGCAACAAACGACAAAGGACTGACACCATCAGAACACCCAGCAGTCCGGAAACTCATATGCGAGCCGGGATCGGGCTAAAATCTTACAACGTACGCCGGGCTTAAGGGTCCTGGAACTGCTGTCCTGGAACTGCAGTCCCTGGGGCTACAGGCTATAAATTTGGAAAATGATCAATTACATACCTCTTTGAATTTTATCTTGAAAAAAGGGTTTTTTATTAAAAGAAATTTAAAAAACTCATTCTAGTGAATAAAACATGATATTACAAGACAGATCTCTCCTTGAGTCGATTCATATGTACCAATATGGACTAAATCAAACTATGGTTGGGAAATTTTGGAGTTAAGCTCCCCCTCATGTCGGATATAAACAACCAACGTTGCCCAAAATCAATCCAGTCTTCCTTGCAAAAAGCTCTACGGGTTGTAAAATTTCCCAAAATTAATCTTACTTTTTGATTTATCGCATTACCACGAAGCATCTGCAGTGGACGCGAGGATGATTCCATAATATCCCTAAGTTTTCGAGGATATAATTATGCAGCCCTTCTTCAGTATAAAACCACCTAGTAACATTCCATCTGTGTGCGCTACTGCAAAACTGAAGGAAGGAGCGGTATCTACTGATACCTTTCCTGGAACAACAGCAGAGGGATTTCTAGACTAGACAACAGATGCATTGGTGAATGAGGAGAATACCAATGTCAGCTACTCAGGGCGAAACCATTGATGTGCTCTGCAGGCTTGCTTTTAAGGAAAACTCATAAATAGCTTAAAGGAAAGTTACTTAAAGGTGCAGTGCATACAATTCAGGCCTATCTCTTTGAATAAATGGAATATATTATTCCTAAATATGTGTTTTTATCAAAACCGTATAATCAGGTGAAACTAAGAATCGATTGTTTATCGTTAGCTTAGAATGAGTCTTTTATATCTTCTTAGTAGATATAAACTTTTTACCCTTTTACAGTAGTCTAAAAGGACAAAATAACAACTTGCCCTAGAGAGGGCTTTCCATGTGTTTTGGCTGAAGTGGCAGAAAGACGATAAAAAACAGCTTCATGCCTAAAAACCAGTGGAGATGATTACCTTTTTGATAGATACCTGTTTTGTATGGTAAAAGGTTTGTGAATTTTTAGATCCCTAATTTTGACAAATGAAGGATCATTCTTATTATTAGGCCATTAGGCCTCAAATGGCCTGTGCAAGTAGGGACTTGGAATTGAAAAACTGTCATTATTATTATTATTATTATTATAAGCTCCAGGTAATGACTGAAAGAATGAGATTGCGTGAGAGAGGGGAGAGGGGCGTGTAGAATACATACAGCTGGTCCTGCTGCCACGGGATGGATGGATGGATGGATGGATGGATGGATGGATGGATGGATGGATGGATGGATGGATGGATGAAGAGTGGATGGATGGATGGATGGATGGATGGATGGATGGATGGATGGATGGATGGATGGATGGATGGATGGATGGATGGAGGCCTGAATCATATTCTGAAGATCTTGAGGGATATGCCATATTAGCGATTAAGATTTATCTCCCTGCTGCTCTTAGGCCCCACCCCCAGAGCAAAAGTGAACAAAAGTCTAACATCAGCGATAATTTGAGAGTGAGCATGCGTGACATTGTGATGACAACCAGTGACACAGACACAGTAGGCTCCTTTGACTGTCAGGCTGGAAAGATAATTGTGTTCTGTCTCTCAGTAGGTAGCAACAGTGCAGCAGCAGCAGAGTGATGAAGACTCTGTCCTTCACTCCAATATGTTCTCCAGTGCTTACCCTGGGCCATGACCCAAAGGAAGGTTGCAAGAATGCTAAAAATAGGTGGTTAATTATTCTGGAGAGCATTAGATCGGCATTTATAGCTATGCATTTATAACAACACATACAGTGCAGAACAGGCAGAATTCGACACCAGGAGCGCGAAGTTACCATTCTGCCTGGGATTGATCATGGTGACATATTGTACATGCACACATCCTCGTCTGTTTTATAGCCTTGATTCAGTGAAAGATTCATCTTCATGTTTCAGATGAATGCACACTCCCTCACTCATCGCTGCATTCTTTATGGTTTGGTGGGTTGGACATGACTGACCACCTTCAGACAACAGCACTGCTATATTTCCATCTATAAAACAGTACAGCTGACCTCTCACCCTTCTCTGTGTCAGCTCTGGCAGTTACCGGTTCAGTCTTTCAAGTGGCTACTTTTCAATGACTCTGGGAAAAATGCATTTTCCTACTCTCTACTGCACTATGGGTTTAGAACAATTTACAAAGAATCTAACTCAAATCAATTGATACGTTTCAAAGAATTGATTGGGACATGTGCTTTTCATTCTTGAGAGCCCATAATTTATTCACAGCTTTACTTCTTTTATTGTGGTTTTTTGTATAACATTTTGTATCTGTTGAATTTTAAAATGTGTGATTGGCTACCCTGGCCGGGTCTCTTCTGTAGTCATCTGTAGTGTTTCTGTTTTAATCACATGGCTTCTTGCTCTCTTTCAGTCCGCATTCCTCTCACCATACTCATCCTCCCTTGTGTCGTCACCATAATCACTGCTCAGTTTGTAGCGCAAATCAGGGCTCAGCTAAAAAGAACCTTGAGGCTGCAGCGTTAGCGTGTATTTACTTCTTCTTCTTCTTCTGTGTGTGTGTGTGTCCTTCACCTTGATCGATAAAAGCCCTGCAGCGTTTTCTGGCTCAGACGAGATAAAGGAGAGCTGGACTGCACATAACCCAGGTGCTCACAGCAGTCGCGTGTGTGTGTGTGTGTGTGTGTGTGTGTGTGTGTGTGTGTGTGTGTGTGTGTGTGTGTGTGTGTGTGTGTGTGTGTGTGTGTGTGTGTGTGTGCGTGCGTGCGTGCGTGCGTGCGTGCGTGCGTGTGTGCGTGCGTGCGTGTGTGGGTGTGTGTGTGTGTGCGTGCGTGCGTGCATGTGTGCGACAGCGGATGGGTGTATGTTCTTGCCCATTTGTAGAGCAGACAAATCCACACTGAAGTGACCCCCAGATAGAGTTTTGGACCCATCTGCTCAGCATGCAGAAGACAGATTTGCCCCAGATGATTCAAGTAAGAGCCCATGATTCATTTCATACAGATTGCAATCGGTGATGGGAATGTTAGCAGTTTGCAGCAGTCCCTGTTGAATACATTTTTTTCTGCAGCGATCTACGTTGAATAATTATTTTTCTGCAGCGATCTACTTTGAATAATTATTTTTCTGTAGCAGTATACGTTGAATAATTATTTTTCTGTAGCAGTATACGTTGAATGATTTTTTTCTGCAGAAGTCTACGTTGAATAATTTTTTTTCTGTTAGCAGTATATGTTAAATTCATTTTTCTGCACTGGTCTACGTTTTATAATCTTTTTTTTAAATTCCAACATTCTTGGTCATTATAATATTTATTTTTCCAGTTAATCTGGGATTGTTATGCCGTGAGAGTCTCCATCTCCGTTGTCTGACTGGCTACATCAGAACACTGGCGCTGTCAGTCACTGTCTCCGGCCTCCAGTTGAAGATGATGGCAGAAAGCGTACGGAAAAAAGTCAAAACCTACCATTTTCATCCAGTGTGGGACCATGAGTTTTTGTTTGCTTTGGTCCACGACAAGCCAATCTACCTAATTTGTAAGCAACAAAGTTCTGCGAAGGCCTTCCTTTTCGTATGATTTATCTCCTGGGTAAACACAAAAAGCAATTTACAGACGGAGTGGTAATCAAGGAGGCGACGCGTGTCGCTGCTGGCACTCTATTCAAAGACTGTAAAAACAGAGAGGATATTAAAAACGCGCTCGACAGAGTGCATGTCAACAGGTGCTCAGAGATTTCTCCCTGTGTGAATGTTTCAAGTTGTAATTCATTGAATCTGTGGACATGACGGACACAGTACAGAAAACGGTGTTTACTCAGATTGCTTTTGAGGACTCTTGTATGAGGAATTTCTCACACTTCTGCAGTCAAAGGGGAGGACGAGAGCTGAGGATGCGTGCATGGTGTTCAACCGGAAAGTGCATGGCTAAATCCCCGTTCATAAATCAGTTGGAATTACAACTGACGGCACACCTTCTGTGCGTCAGACCCACTCTGGTTTTCTTGTGCCACACAGTTATTGCGTAGTGTGATCCAACAATAGGTGCTTTCGAGCCAATTGTGAATTTTTCCCTGTAATGACACTTCAAAGATTAGTAACTCTGACTGTGCAAATATGTCATTTCAAGCAGAGGGATTCACTGCAACACAGAATATAACTTCCAAGCAACTTTATTGCCGAACCACATACACTTGTAACAGCTGCACAAGTTAAACTTCCCCATGAGATCTCTAACATAAGAACAAGGCTTCAGTCCAACACTTCCAGTCCGGCATACCTTCACAGTAAAAGCATAGTGTTTAACACTAAACAGCATCACAAAATCTCCTCATTGACCATATGAGACTAGACTGAAGGGAATTTTACTTCCCATTTCCATGTTACTGTGATCTCACTTCACATAAGCTGCTTTCAGTGTTTATGTGCTGCCATCACTCACATGTTTGGATCTGCCTTCTATTTCAGGTCATACTACTCTATAACAAAATGTAAAAGTTTTATTTAATACTGTGTTATTTAGCATCTCAACATTTGTGGACCTTGTATTCTTTTATTACGGAATAGTAGCTCTCGGCCCATATAGCCACACGAAAAGAGATCTTGACTTGAAAAAGGCTGGTGACCACTGGCATAGATGATGACACGGTATAGTCTGCTTAGGTCCTCCTTCTTCTGCTTACACTACAAATGCATCACTGGACGAAGCAAACAAACTGTCTTAATTAGTCTTCCTGTGAGGTAGGTACCAGTGGCTACCCACTTTGCCAGTAGCAACTATGGAAACAGCTCCAACACTAGATGTTTCTGCATCTCAACACTTTGGGGTTTTTCCCACTTCAATGATAACAAGTGTTGATATGATGTTTGACTGAATAGATCTTACTGACAGTAAACACATCATTACCCGATACGCAGAAAGCCCTGGCTTTAACTCGGCCAAACAGAATGGTTCATGACTTTAATGACTTCTGCAAACATGTGGGGGATGAAACTGAAGGACTTACAGATGCTCCTGTGTTAACGAGGCAACAAAAACGCCCAGCAGACCTGAAAGCTGGAAAGCCGCCTCAAACACTCCTGTGAACAGTAGATCATTACAGAAAACTGTTCTTCAAAGTCCTGGATCTACTTAACGGTGAACTGTCCTTTCAATTCCTCAGTCTCTACCATTGGACGATTGTGCAGAGAGGCAGAGGAGGGTAGGTAGTCCTCCTCTGTTTTTGAAAGGAAAGAGTATCATTCATAAAATAATATCTACATTTTATTTGGAAACAAATCCATTATTGAAATTCAGATTATGCTTCAACAGCGACACCCACAGGGCAGGCTAGATGAAAGGCAGTGTGTGTGAAGTTGTGGTGGAGGGCAGAGCAATATAATAATAATAATAATAATACATTTAATTTATAATGCACTATTTACACATTTCCTCTGCAATTCTCTACCACTGTAAGGCACTTGAGATTTAACAGATAGCTTGTAACCAGCGCAGTAAGCTAGAAGCCCTTACAAGCTAAACAGTTTGCTTCCAGTGTTTTATTTTGGTGGTTTTTGTGTCAGTGTGTTTATCAGGTAATATTTGTTGTAAAAACATGTATTTCATCATGAATATCACGAAAAACCTTATGCAGTTAAAGACAGCTTTAATTTCTGACAACGCCCACCCCAATTTTTAACTCACAAGCCGCCACGGGTTTCCACCACAGTGTTCTGGGGCATGATGGCTTTGATTCTGTGGTACGCTCTCTGGCTGATAATTTCCCCCTCTGCTCAAAGCCAGATGATCTTTGGCTACCAGCCATCCTCGGCCATGGCAACCAGATTTCCGTTCTTATTGGGGCACAGCAGAGAACTAGTCCTACTATGGAAGCAAGGAATAGCGTCACAAAATCTACATTTAACTTTGTTGCCGCTTCTGGAGGAAATGTTCCTTCAGTGAGGATCAGATATCATTCTTCTCTTCTTTTACCTCGAACTTCTAACCAGAGACTCCATTAGAGTGGATGTTTTACCATTTCAAAAATATTCTCTGTTATCTGATAAAAGTTAATCTGTTGACGTATCTAAAAAGAACAAGTTCATGCCAATGTTAATAGAGCAACTAGAAGTAAATGTTAGTTTTTGTAGATGGAACAGCAGACTGGAACGGCAGCAGCACATGTGAAGCTCTTTAAGGTGCTTTAAGCTGCGAAATGAAGACATTTTTGAGGCAAATGTTCATATTTTCAGCTCTCATAGGAATAAATTTGCATTTTTGTGTTTTGTTAAAGATGCATTTGCACTGTTTCATGTCTTTCCTTTGACTGCCTGTAAAATTTGAATTCTATTTGATCACAGGAACACGGCATCAGAATCTACAAAGTGAAGTTTGAAAACCCACAACTTTACACATGAAACAAAACCTGAGTACGTCTATGAAATCATTTGTATGTATAGTTTCTGTGAATTTGTCACACTTATTCATCATCTGATATTAACAGAATCCTAATATTATCCCATCTTTGCTATTCTGACACCTGCAACAAACTACAAATTGGCATTTAAAGCATAATTCGACAGTTACTCGGAACTACCTGAATATTACTGGCCAACAGAGTTTGCCACTCTCTCGATGGCTCTGTAAACTAAGACAATTACAAAAGCTCAGCCGAGGCACGGCAGTACTTAGGGTAGTCATTATTGTGCCCTGTCTTGCCATGGTTAACAAAAAACATTATTATGACGTCATGTCAGAAGGTTCATGACGTATGTCACGAAGATTTGATCATCTCTGGGATATGCCAAAAACTAACTCTGGTCAGAATTTTATGCAAATCTGCCCATAAGGCTTTCTGTAATCTTTCTGACAAAATGTTATTATTATGTCATGATGTCAGGGTTAATGACGTAACTTTACTAAAATGTAATCCTTCCAAGGATATGCCAAAAACTAACTCTGGATAAAACTTCATGCAAAGCCGCCCTTTAATTTTTCCATTATCTTGCTAACAGACAAACAAATAGACAAACCAACAGCCCACGATAAAAAGTTAACAAGCCTCATCAAAGCTGATGGGAAACAATTTTTAGTTTGTTCGCAATTGACAGTTGAACAGTGAACAGATCTTTTTCTGAGGATGGGTATGTACAGAACCTTATTTGACTTTACTTACTAAATTCGTTTTGCACTGAACTTTTTGACGGCTGTGCTTGATTCGGCTGTTGGTACAGCGCTACATCTGTCAATAGTGTTTGCCAACATCTTATGGCTGCATTATTTCCAACTTCAGGCGGTAGTTTGGCGTTATTACCAGGTAACAGAAAAAAATATATATATATTCTATGACCAAAAGACCGCCTTTTTATATTTGACTGGCCAATAGCTAAACTATAACACATACATCCCCCATAAATGTATTATTATTATTATTATTATCCTGCCTTGAAAGGTGGCTGTTACATCTAAGACAAACTTTGATCTTAAGTAGAACTTCACCAGATTGATTGGTGTGTCAATCTATCACAGAGCATTAGCTAATCAGTGTGTGTCGCCCATTTGTCAAAAGAAAGTACAGATTGTCAACATTATCTGGAGTAAATTCAGGAGGTTTGTCAACCAGGGAGAGAGATTACCCGATTATTATTCTGATGTGAGATTATTGTTATTGACAGGATCTTATAAAATATTTAAGTATTGATTTTTAGTCAATCATTGTTCATGCCAATGGTATGGTTCTCATAATTAAATTGAAACGTCGATGAAAAGGTTCCCTGACTGAGAGGCTCTGTAAGAAGTAGCATATTCATACATCATCATTTTCCTTTTTGTCAAAGTTGAATTAAATTTCAACTTTGAAACTTTTCTTTTCCCAGGGAGGACACTCATCTCTCTGCAGAACAGAATTCACATGCACAGATCCCCGTAGAGACATAAAACATCTTGAAGCCCATCTGATAAGTGTATGAAAGTTGCACACTGAGCCTCTCTCAGCTACAAGCTCACTCCTCTAACTCAAATCTGTGAAACTGAGCCAAAAACCCTGGTCGTCTGTGTTTAGCAAGCGATCATACATCAAGCAGCTGTAGAAACAGCCAGTGATGATGCAAAAAGGTTTCCAGAAACACACAACATTAGAACGTGGCTGTGAATTTGAAAGATGTAAAATGTCCCACCAGAGTTTTTTAGTTACAACTGCTAAAGTGGGCCAAGTTCAAAAATCTCACACATATAATGATGTTTAAGTTTGGTATCAGTACATTTATTGAATTAAACAATAAGCAGTGAGGGTAAAAAAGATCTGCTAATGAACTTTAAATTATCAAAGGTCTTGATATCATTTGGAGTGCACCCTCATGCTGGTTAATCTCTTAAAGGGATGGGAATGCTGGAAAAGGTTCCTGACATGAATTAACCTTTTATTGTTAGTCCTCCCAAGAGGAAAATGTGAGTGGCTTTCTTGGCTACACTTCTCATTCCACGCACACAAGTGCATCTGAGGGCAGTGAGCTATAGGTGAGGAGTAGTGCCCCACACTCAGAAGGGAGGATGGTGAGGAGAAGCTGATGGCCACACAGACATGGAGGCTAAATCCCCTATTGAACAATAAGGCAGCAGCTCTGATGCTTCTAAACAACCATAGGCCGTAATATCTGCACTCGGAAGGAGCATAAAGGTGGAATATCTGAGGGAGGAGCAGCGAGGAGCTCCACAAGAGGTTTGAACGCTGAAACAATGCTATTACCTGACCAACATACCGACACACTTCAGGGTCCACACTCACAGGTGAGGACTCTCACGTTTGGTGATCTTAAGGGCAGAGCGCGGTGATGGAGCGCCGCCTGGGGATGCATCATATCCGTCACCAGACCAGCCAGTCACATTCCGAACAACTACTACATTCTGAACAACTACCTCGAGCACCAAAGAGAGTCACACCAATTGTCACAATTACAAGCATCAGCCATAATAATATAACCCCATGGTTTCCTGTCAGTAGGTGGGAAATATTAGGCAGCAAGCAAATATTTTGTGCTGAAGTTGATGTTGGATGCAGAAAAAAGGGAACTGGATAATGATCTAAAAAACTCTGAAGAGAACTAAACAGTGTTTGACAGACGACTGGGTCAGAGCATTTCCAGGACTGCAGGTCTTGTTGAGTGTGCCTGGTCTGAAGTGGTTAGTATCTACCAAATTGGTGTAAGGAGGGACAACTGGTGAACCGGTGACCGGGTCATGGTTATGTGATGGACATGGGGAGAGGAGGATAGCCCGTGTTGTTGGATCCCACAGAACGGCTACTGGAGCATAAATAGTTAATGCTGTTTCTGACAGGTGCCAGGACAAACAGTAACATCACAAAAATATTTTGGTGGCAACTAATGGACCTAAAGAATATTAAGCAGGTGGTTTTAATATTATGACTAATTCTTGTCTATACAAAGTCAATGCAAAGTCACATAGGGACACGAATGGCCATGTGAATGTTGAAATTGTGCGAATTTGTTTTAACTTGGGCGTACAATTTCTGGGACACTAGAGGCAATCAGATTTGATGTTTTCTAGATGTTGAGAATTCACATTTAACTTTTGTCCGATATATACATAACAGAAACAACTTTAATAACTTGTTGACGTGGAGTATTTGATGCTTGTTTTGCCCCTCCTCCTGGACCAGAGTGTGGGTTCTCCCATGAGGAACTCTCATGCAAGCCCTACAACATGAGATCATTTCAGACACAATCCCCCCCTGTTCTGGACGCCCGCCTGATTCTCTCTGCAAAACATTGCAGTTTGCCATCATCCACAGCGCCTCATATCACTTCCTAAAACCCCAGCCCACACTGCACACCTCCAACCCCACTCCCTCCCCAGTGAGGGAGTGAAAGTCCTGCAGAGCTGCAGCAAGTTCCACATGTTTACCACATGTTTACCACATGTTTGTCCTCCAGTCACAGACAGACGGGGATTTACTGGGTCCTGTTCCAAACCCAGTTCGTGGTGTAACCCTGGGGATCTCTGATGTCACCACTGAGGTCACTGGAACTGCTGTTCAGGAGGGTGATTGAGGAAATATTAATTCTAAAGTTTGCCATCAAGCTGAAGATGACGTCACAGCGTCCATGTAACATCAGCATCTGGCCCCTCTGGCTGAAGTAAGACCAGCATGAAGACTTAGGAGGACCAGGAGAACTTACCTGAAGGTGAGGACGCACAGAGGTCTGTACGACTTGTGGCTCGTGTTGTCCGCCATCCTCTTGCCCCAGAAGTCGTTGGTGAAGAGGTTCCTGAGACTGGTTCCCGGTCGGACGTCCGGGTTGTTGATGATAGCCCACACATCGTCATGGACCAGTTCCCCACGCAGAGAGTTACTGTAGCACAGGGTGCAGAGGGCGGCCAGTACGGCGTACCGACCCGCAGCCCACAACGCCTCCGGACGAACCGACACCCGAGGGAGCTGGCGGCTCTTTTTCTCCCGCCCTGGAGCTGTCATGTCGGGCCTGGCTTCACCCGCGGCTCCGCTGGGCTGCTGTTGAAGTTGGGGGGGTCGGATGATGGGTCCATTCCGCCTTGCAGGTAGCGGCTGTCTGAGCTCCGGACTGTGATCTGTGTACTGCTGCTGTGATGCTTTCAGGCGCAGTCGGAATTTTTAAATCTAACTGGAGAGGAACTGGTGTTCAACTTTTCACATGAATGTACCCATATGATACTACTACTACCATATGATACTACTACAATTACTACTACTAATAATGATAAGAAGAAGAAGAAAAAGAAGAAGAAGAAGAAGAAGAAGAATCTAACAAAAATAATAATGTTACTGTGATAACAATAAAAATAATAATAATGGTGAATGTTAATAATAACTCCTATAATATAGTGTCAGTGTATTTTAACACTGTTTGTCTTCTATTGTATTTTGTTCTGTAATGCTTTTCGTAAATTGACACAGTGTGCATCAGTGGTTAATCTATCAAACAATAATCCTGTCAGTGACAAACATGATTTTGCTTAATTTCACACATTTACAATCATCCTTATTATGACAAAGAGATGTATTGTCTTCATGCATTAAGAATGTATCAGTATTGCAGCTATTTTGACTCTTGTTGGCTGTGTTGTCGTTTGTATTTCTGCTATTATTATTATGTTTGTGTACCATGTACCTGTTGACAGCAGTAAAAATTAAATTTAAAACAGGAATACCAAATATAAACTTTGGTTTATCAAGCGCATATTTGCATTTTTCAAACTTAATTTATTTTAGTATAATAATTTTAGGAATTATGTATTATAACTTTTTTTACAAACCAACATTGAAAATAGAAATCACATGTACCACCTGCAGTACCTCAAATACCACTAGTGACGAATATCTCCATTTGAGAAACATTAGCCCCTTTCCTTTCAAGGCGGCCTAATGCACCCTTGGTTCAGCCTTTCTGTTCTGTATAAACTGTTGAGTGGAAGAATCATGAGGAATCTGAGATTGTATCAGTTCTGAGAGGGTGTCACCAAATGTGACAGTTATCAGCCAGGAGACAGGAGGGGCTTTGTAGAAGAAACGACAAATTGACAAAATACAACTTCATGATTAAAAGGGGATTTCTCATACACTATAAATAATAACACATGAAAGATCCAGTTGAGTAAATATAATTCAACAGGATATGGCATATTATAATAAATATGCCGTAACCAGGCAATCAGACTTGATGTGGGAATAATGAGGGGCAGTGAGGGAAGTATGCATACCACACTGTTAGAATACTCCACCTCAAATTAAAACCATGCATGCAGAACCGCAATTAAGTAAAAGTATTACCGGCAAAATGTATTTGAAGTAGTAGTAGCAGTCAGGGTACCTTTGGCTAACACGTGGAGGTCTGTGCGACCCTCCAAGGATCTGCCTCCACAGACCCTCACTGACCAAATGCCAAACAGCTTATCCAGGCTCTTTCACGGCTGTCACATAAGCTCAGTGGGAACCTGCGCTCACCTGTGAAGAGAACGGGGCACCATGCGTGAAATCGCCAATTCTGGTGTTGTCTGGTGAATACCAATGCAGCTGCACGCTGCTTGGCTGCTTAGCACATGTCCCACTGGAGGACATTCGGCCCTCATGACACCTTCATGGAGTCTGTTTATGACAGTTTGGTCAGAGACAGCTCACCAGTTACTGCTGAAGGCATTTTGTAGGACTCTTTAGTGCTCCTCCTGTCCCTCCTCCCATTGAGGAGCAGATAGCAGTCCTTCTGTTGGGTTGTTGTCCTTATATGGACCTGTCCGGCTCTCCTCGTGTAACGGTCCATCTCCTGTTGTCTCTTGAAACGGCATATGTGGATGTTCCATCCTTGAGTACCGGGACTACTTAGTGAACCTGAATGGGCTGCAGATACTGCATCATGCTACCAGTAGAGACAAAAAAGCAAATCTAGAGAAAAATCAGTCAGGAAGGATGATGATGAGAGAGAAATGGTCTGTGGCCACCACCTGATGGACCACAATCTTTTTTGGGGTTCTGTTGCTGTTACCTCTCCAGTCTACCTGTTATCACTTTCACCTAAGAAGGTGAAACTGATTCACACTTGCCTATGCTGCCTAACTGGACATGATGATATCCCTGAAGTTTGATTGACTCTAATTTATACTGTAAAGATTAAGTAGTCCTTTCATTTTTTTGAACCGTATAGTTAAATCTATAAGATCTTCGTAGCCTGCTGTCCCTTGAGAACCATCTTTCTTTTAAAAGTGATCATTTCAGTTGTCTTCAACTTTTTTCCATTTTCCTTATGAAAGAAGGTGTTTTTTGTTTTTTTTTGTTATTTATCTGAAGATAAATATTGAATCTTTTGGTTCATAGTTTCAAATACGTGATATTCACTGGACAGGAAGGGCATGAAATATTATAATTGTTATTAATTTTTGAAATTGACTAGTAACTAAAACTGTCGGATAAATATAGCGAAGTATATTTCCCTCTGAGATGTAGTAGAGTAGAAATACAAAGTACCATATTGTGTAAATGTACTTAGTTACACTGAAGTGAATTTACTCAGATACTGTACTTCAGTTCAGATATGAGGTAAAAATAATAATAATAATACATTTAATCTGTAACGCACTTTACATTTGGATAAATTCTCAAAGTGATACATCTCTTCTACATTAAATAGCTGTAATTACTTAACTCAAATTGTATTAATTTGGAATGTTTTGGAAAATTTGAAAGAGTTTTTTTTATGCCTTGAAAAATTGTCTTAATTCTCAAGATGATCAAATTATTTAATAACTGCCTTTGAATATCTGAAAAGACGAATGAAAACAGGCTGATCACGCTATAGTATGACTTTTGATATGGTTGTCAAAGGACAGCTTTGATGATATTAAGATTAAGAAGACTTTATTACTCCCAGACTGTCCATTCAAGTACTTAGCCTCAGATGAGGCACTTAAGACCACGACTGCCATTAACATTTCATGCACTAATACTAGTATCATTCCAAAATATGCTGTATTAGTAAAACACTGAGTGGGACCTTTTTTACTGCATGTACAATGAGTACCTTTGCCTTTTTTCTTTAAGTACATTTTGCTTATAGTACGTTTGCACATTTACTGAAGCAAGGTTGCAATAAAATAAATTTAAAAAATCGACTTTTATTTATAGTGGAGTATTTTCACAGCGTGGTATCAGTACCTTCGCTCAAGTAAAGGCTCTGGATACTTCATCCACCACTACTTGGTTACTGCACACCACTGTTAAGTCAGTTTTAAATGTGTGCAAAAACGTTTCACTCGCGTATATGGAATGTCTGAGCTTATGTGGAGTACTTTAATGCATCATCAGCACGGCAAGCCCGCCTCTTAACGCATGCGCACGAGGACGGTGATGCCTCTGCCATAGCTGTGGAAAGTCGCGGGAGCTGCACGAGCGTCTTATCACGATGGCACAGTCATGACCTTTAAGATCACACGCTGAGTTGTTATAAACTTACTATGATCCGTTGAAGACGATGTGTCATATTATGGGATGTTATTACAGGAGAGATACATGTACAGCAGGAGTAAAAAAAATCTCATTCCACCTTTATATTTAGGTTTATAGGCCAAAATGTAGTGTTTTATCGATGTTTTAATAATCAGATAAGACCGGGATAGTTTAAATAACTCAAAACAACAGGCTGATGTTTTAGAATGATTTAATCCATTGGATCATATTTGATATCCAAATTCAACACAAAATGTTACCTTTACTGGCTAATGCCGTCTAAATTAATCAACTCCCTCAATATCATCCCTCATCAGAGCCACGTTTATCATTTTGAAGTTAAAACCAGGCAAACTTTCAAAGACTAACTTTTGTTAATAAGTTTAAGACCTAAATGTTACATGCTTATACCCTTCTGAACAGAAATAATAAGAGAAGTTGCCCACATCATCTCAATCAGAGATAGGAATTATGGATTCCTGTTCTGTTCTGTGATAAAACCAAACAGGATCTCCTTGGGCTTCTGAATCATGTTTGTTTGTAGGAGGAAAAATTAAGCTGATGCTAAATAGAAGGGTGAAGCATGGTGGGGTTAATCAGCGTTCATTTTTAGTTTTATATGATCTATCTTTTCTATAAATAAATTAATAGTAATTAATGTTAATTTCAACCCTTCTCTCTCTGTGTCACTGTAATCCTAAATTCCAACTCTCCAAATGTGCTGCCAGTTATAAAGTGCCTGGGCTTTTTTCATGTTCTTTCCTTTGCTGGCTTGAGATGGCTTGGGGCTTGGCGCAGGATAAAGTTTATATGCATTCGTAGGAATGTATTGTGCTTCCTGCCAATAATCCTCCTGCAGCTCACTAGACTGAAGCTCTGTGAAACATTACCTGCCCACCCTTGAACTTGCCCTTATGTATCCTGGACTCCCCCTGTTATTCTTCATTAGTTAAATATGTAATTTTTTAAAATGTTCATTAAAAATCTTTCAACTTCAAACAGTATAAAAAATATTTCACAAAACGTTAAATCATAAAAAAATTCTCTTATGGTCATTTTTGTAAAGGCTAGAATAACAAAACTTATCACCCATAAATATAAAAGCACTGACAGGTGAGGTCATAACATTGATCATCTACTTACCTGGTCGGTGGGTGGGACATATTAAGAAGCAAGCCTTCTCTTTGTAGATAGTCCCTGGTCTTTGTAGACAGTCCCTGCTCTTTGTAGACAGTCCCTGCTCTTTGTAGATAGTCCCTGCTCTTTGTAGACGATCCCTGCTCTTTGTAGACGATCCCTGATCTTTGTAGATAGTCCCTGCTCTCTGACATTCATGTTTCATTGATGAGTTATTGATCCAAGAAATCAGAGTCTGTGAATATCTTTCCAACTCTACGAAAGTACTCTTCATGAATATTGCATTGTCTTAAGAAATAACCTTTTGGTTTATCTGGTTTAAATAAAGAGATGATGAGGTCATCACCATCAGGTCACAAACCTTGAGATCACAAAATAATGATCTTGTCATATGGAGATAATGGAGTAATTGCCTCCATAACCACTCTCTGCTTCCATACCAACCTTTCCTTGCATTTTAAACATAATATCTCCTCTCTGTCTCCACTCCCAGAAGTGTTTGAATCATAACTTATAAATAAGTTATGGCCGTATGCGTTTTCCTCTGCGTGTGGACCGAACAACCTTTCTGCATGGGTTTTACTGCCGGTTGTTCTTGTTCTAATGTCACGCAGCAGAAGACAGAGTGGTTTGAGAAAGAGAGACGTAGAGACAGGATGTCAGAGGTAGAGCCTGAGGGCACACAGCTTTCAACAACATGGCCAACATCTGTTGTGTCCCCTTGTGGGCCGACTGACTAATCGCTATTCGAGTTGCGTGTGGTCCAGCTGGTCACTGAGAGCTCAGCCTCCTGCTCTGACACTTCAGTGGAGTCGCTGCAGAGCAGGACAGCAGCTGCTCACACTGCAGTAGACTGACCTTTTTCTCCCACAGAAGGGTAAGAGATGCATGTAAGGTCAGCCATTATTCTTTAACAAAGAAGTCAGACACTGATAATATTTCTTTAAAATAATAAGGATAAATGATTTTGACCCAACCAAAGAACATTAAGTTATCCCAACATACATGTGTACTACTGAAACAAACCTATTTAATCGTATGGCAATACTTTTGAGTGAATTATTTAAGTTAGTTCAGAGAGTTACTTTTTTGAGGGTGGGGTTATCTATATGAATGGAAGATTTCGATCACCAGGTAAATTTGAACTACCAATGTACCACCCTTGAACCTCAACCTATTCAGTGTGACAATGTTCCACAATTTCAACAAGACACCAATACTTACTCAACCAGTGTTTATTTAAATGTGTCTGCTCTGCTTTAAATTTAACATGTTTAACAGTTCATTGCTGCGTACACAGGTTCTGTGAATAATTCATATTACTGGTATTAAGTTATTACATAATTTACTTTACAAATAAGTAATATTCCAATATGCCCTTATATCAGGCATATGTTTCCTTGTCTTGATGTGAAAATGGTCTTTTATCATTTCTAATGGTCCCAAAATGCCCTAAATTAGCCAGTGTAGCACACATTTTTGTAAAAGTGAATTGTGGTTCTGACATGAAGGTATCAGAAAACAAAGATACATCATCAGAGGGACCTAGACATGATTAGACAGGTGGTTTTAATGTTCTGGCTGAGTGATGTACATCTTCTGTTTGGTCTTATGTTAATTGGCAGTCATAAGCTTTACTGGCTTCTGCTGGATGTATATTCCAGTCACTAAATCATCAGAGAGATAATCCCATTAATACAACAGGTGGTCTGTGTGAACGCAGTTTGTATTGTTGCTAAATTTATTAAAAATGATGAATAGCCCTGTCAATTATTATGGGCTCATCTAACGTCCACTTGCTTTTATATTCTATATCCAAGGCCCGGTTCCAGCGCACTTCACCACGCTGGAACAAACCTCTCATCTGCTAATAACAGTTTCAAATGTCAGAGCCTCAGACTTAATGGATCGTAAATATTCCAGGGATGACAAATATATCAAATGTTCATTGTTCTATAACCTTTGTTTCTATAACAATCATGCAGGCATAAATTAATCTCTCTATCTTATTTATTTTATTAAAAAGGGACAAAATAAAGTTCAAACACAAATTGCTCTATTTCACTCATTTTAACTGATTATAGCTTCGAACTAATTGGCAGTGAACAGTTTATCAAAATTCACACAACATCCAAAAACATTTCAAAATGGAAAGCTACCCGACTGCGTTCAGCTGAAATCAGTTGACGCCCCAGACTGTGAAGGAGGTAAATGGGACTGAGTATGTGTAAAAGGTGAGCATAAGAGAGTGGAATGAGCAGTAACTGCGGCCGGGTGTGCAGGAGGATGATCTTTCTAATGAACTTTCAATAGATCTGCTTTTAGATGGATGAAGGAGCTGAGCGGTAACAAATAATGCTGAAATGTACGTCAGGATATTGGCAGTGTCCTGGGTAAAACAGGAAAGCGTTACAGATGTACTGTAATTGTATATATTTGTCTAAATATACCCCCTTAATTAGTCCATAATGTAGGATTTTCATGTAAAAGTGTAATCTGTTTTGTTTAGTCTCCAAGTACAAATTGTGCTTAGACCAGCAAAACGGAGGAGTTGCAATCAAATCACGTAGGCTGTCAGGTTTGGGAAACTCAGAATGGCGTCTCTGCTGTTTGCTGATGATTTGGTCCTGTTTACTACGTCAGTCCGTGATCTCCAGCCCAAACTGGAGCGGTTTACAGCTGAGTGTGAAGCGGCGGGTATGAGAGTCACCGCAGCAGTAACTATGAGTGAGTCACTGCCACAAATGAAGGAGTTCAAGTATTTGGGTGTCATGTTCTCAAGTGATGGGAAATTAACCTTGAGACGGACAGGTGGTGTGTTGTGGAGTAGTGTGCAACAAGACCAGGTAAACGAGTTCAGAAGCAGAAGGTGATTAATTGATTATGAAATGAACATCCTCGAATGACTCATTTACAACCAGCAACGACAGTTAAGAGCCTTTCTAAACACAAAAATGCAAGAAATTTACACATTTCACCATGTAAATCCACAACAGTGTCAACACGTTCAATGAACCCGGAGAAAACTCTGCACATAAGGGACAAGGATGAAATCAATAAGAAAAAAACGAAATGGAGAAACTTGAGTGTGATCTTATTATGGACTTTGTAAGTAATGGAGACATATTGTATAAATGAAAGAGAGTAAGCAGTAGGGGAAAAGTTTCCTCTCGGGGCAGAGGAAAAGACAGGAAGGAGGGAGAGATGAAAGTGCAGACCAGCAGCTTCAGCATCTTCTCCCCTCCTGTCCTCTCCATTCCCTATCTGCTCTGATGACTGACTCTCCTCATCTGCATCATCATTAGTGTGAAACCTTCCCCGGAGTTTGTTTGGCACCGCCTCCTCCATGAGGACGGAGAGCTTGTGCTTACATTACACCGGTGGAGTTAGGTAGCCCTGCCAGGCTGAAGGCACTTTCCAATCCCTCATCTGTATGAGGTCTCAAACACCTGCTCTCTCCTTCTCAGCCCCGTACAAATGTGTTTTATTTCATTTGGATTCAGTGTTTGCAAAGCCTCTGATGAGTTCACTCTGGAAAGATGGCCAAAAAAGACTGTTTTAATATTGCATTATTTGTATTTTTAACCCTTAAATAACCATGATGACACAAATGTCACAAACCACTTAAATGCTATTGAAGGTTCCTCTTACAATTTAATGCTTGATTTTTGTTAATTTTCAATTTTCAATTCATTTCTCTATTCCAATTTTTCAATAACATGTTGTAGTTTACATTTAACTGGTTTAAAAATCATATTCTGAAAAATAAAAGATATAAAGCAATTTAGGAAAACATTCTCGTGATAATATTTTCATGTTCTCTCACCTAAAGGTCCATAGTTCTGTTTGTCTCTATTCACAATGCTAGTTTTATAGATTCTAATAAAAACATAGGCATGTATCAGTGCCGACGGTTGTTGTATGTGCATATGACGCCCCCTAGTGGTCATATATATGGCATTCTGCAGTCAAAAGCCCTCTCTGGGTTCAAAATCCTATTTTAGCTCATTTTGGCTACACTGGCTAACCAATTATGCCAAATAGAGTCCTCCACGTATTGTTCCAAAAATGTGGAGAATAACATATACTATGTGGTATTTATATCAGTTTTGGTGCAGGAGTTTCTGAGTCAATTAATTGATTGGTTGCTGAATTTATTTCATGGTGTTATAGTTATATTATGATGTTATAGCTTTTATTATCCAAAAGAAAATCAAACTAGGACTGAAATATCAGAATTCTTTGTGTTACATCGCAGATTCCTTAAAAATAGTAACAGGTACAATGTTATTGGCACTGAAAATAGACTTTTTTATTTTATTTTAGGTCCTACCCGTCCATATATAATTAATATTATCAACATTATTAGATGTGAAGCGATTTTAAATGAATTATTGGTATGTGATTCAGTTGGGGCTAACTTAAACTAAATATTAAGCTCAAGACGTCAAACTTATTAATAAAGTCGCAATTTTGAGCATTTTGTGGAATTAAAAATAAATAAGGCAAATCTGTGTGCCTAAAGGGTAAAATCAAGGTAATTTATTTTCATATAACATATATTTATAATTATAGAGTTCTGACAAGGGCCAGCATTTAAAAAAAGTATTTCATAAATTGCTTTTGTCTCTCTTATATCCACTATAATCTTCCTTTCAGGAGAACCTGATATGCGCTCTTTTTGGTTAAAGCCCAGTATTTCATTGATCTTTATCAACTTCTCTCTTTTATAGAATTCTATTTTTCTTAAATGACTTTTTTAAAGCCATAGATTTTTCACACATTTCCTTACCGTGTTATGAAGCAGCCCCAGGTGTCATCGATTCCATGACAGTTTGTGAAAAATGTTATGGCCTACTTTCTTTTATATTAATGTCTCTTCATAACTGGTGGTTAACTGAAAGTTGAGCAGGATGGAGAGCTCTTGATTTCATTAGGCTCTTAAAGCTTGCTGGATGATTGCCGCTTAATGGTGTTGGCGCTCGCTATGATTCGACCTGTCACCCGTGGCACAGGAGTCGTGTTAAATGGAGCTGTGGATTGAATGGGCCACTAGAGGACAGAGAGATTAGAGTGGCACTCGGCTATGAAGAGGACACTTATGTCTTTACTCCACAATCCCCTTGGGGATGCAGCGGCGGGGGACGGGCAGTCAAAGCTTTGGTCGAGGTCCAGGATATTTAATATGCAGTCAAGCAGAGTGATTAACAAGGCTTACGCAATTAAGCTCTACATAAAGCGAGACATGTCTGTTTTGTAAAATAATATATGAGGTTAAGGCAGTCACTAAATTTAGGAGCAGAGAGGTGTAGTTTAATGACTATCGGAGGAGTCAAACTATTGTTCAGATCTCAGCTTTGATAGTATCAGACACGTCCCTGCTCTGACCACTGATAAGACCAGAGCGGTTTATGCCTATTCTTTGCATTTAATGCAATGAATTCTGATTTATTAAGCTCTTTCTGTTCTCAACCTGCTGAGATGCAGCGTCGCTTGACCTTATATGAAGTACAGACAGGGAAATATAACACCTGTGTCTCATCTGATTTAGTTTCTTTATGATCTGCTCTTAACAGTAACAGAACAAAGTGTCTCCTTGACAAGGTTTTTAACGTCAATCATCTTCCCACATATCCATTATGTTAATGCTGAATATTTTCATATATTTTAAAATGAAAAGAAAAATATAGGTGTTGGACTTGTTACATATATACATTTCACAACAGCCTGATGAAATAGGTGTTTGGTTTGGTTTTGGTTCTCCATCCCACAAACTGTACAGCATAGACCTATCTGAAGGTCCAAACTTCTTCTGATACACATTTATTTATATATATATATATATATATATATATATATATATATATATATATATATATATATATATATATAGACTGAGTTATCAGTTTATTACATCCTCCCCCTTATGTTAAATGGACCGTACTTTTATAGCTTTTTTTTTTTTTTTAAAGATCCTTTCTCTCTAGTTTTCAAGTCTGGTTTAGTTCGATGTTGGGTCCAACGTAATTCCAGTCCTGTTAATGGACGAAATAATTCTGGGCACCAGACTTTTTTAAACGTTTTATTATTGTTGTGTATTGTGTTAATTTGTAATCTGTCATTTTCCATTTGTAACAACCCCTGTAATGTGTAATGTGGGCCATTTAAAAGTTACAAAGAGAGAAGTTTAAACAGGCACTTCGGGCAGCTCAGGGGTCCTGGGAGGTGGATACGATGGTGCGCAGGTATCATTAATTAGACCGAGCCCGGAGTAGCAGCTTCATCTCTACGTGGTGCTGCCGGCTCGTACTTCTATATTCCCAAGCGAGTAAAAGTCGTGAAAAGATGTGAGTTATTGTTGGTGTAACTTGGTGTGATATCTCTCTAAAGCAGAATGAGAACACTGCAACCCCATGATAATCCCTAAAACCTAAATCAGGTTTACTCCTTTAAGTATCTCAGTTGTCACGTTGCCATGCTTACCTGGTGAGGAAGACTCCAGCAGAGGATGTACTTCATTAGAAGGCTCAGACTATATTAGTAAAACAAGTTTATTTCACTGAAGTGCTGTACAAATCTGATGTACTCATACTTCACTTGAGTATTTCCATGGTATACTACTTTACTTCCATACATCTCAGAAGGAAATATTGTTTTTACTAGCCCACTACATTATTCTGATGGGTGTACATAGCTTTCAGAATAAAAATGTGTATACCCCTCCTTTCCAGTGAAAACCAGCTATGTCCATATCTGTTAAACTTTGCTTATCGCAAAACATTGCTATAAACTGAAAGATTAAGTGTTCCTTTCTGTGGATTGAGAAAATTCAGAGACTTCTTAAGAAAACCAAAAAATAAACATAACTAAATAAAAGTACTGAGTGGAAAGCCTTTACTGCACAATGAATACTTTTAGCTTAATGCTATTTAATAATATTTTTCTGATAATAGTTACACACTTTTACTTTAGTAAAGTTTTGAATGTACGTTTTATTACTCAAGCAAAGATCTTAACACACCATCCATGATGAAAAACTGGTTGAAAACTCATACCAGAACAGGTATGTTATGGAGATCTGTCAGCATAGTTAAAATACAGGATGTGTCCAGTTGTGAGCGATGCTCTTGAGGTTGCCAGGCGCCGTTGCCACTACCAGTATTTTCCTGGAGGTCAATTGTCTTTCCAGTGTTACAGATATTCCTGGGTTGCCATTCCGGCTCTGCTGGAAGTCTGGAAGTTGAGTGAATGGGCGATGTAGTCCGGAAGCAGATTTGAGGATTCTACTCATCGACCCAGCAGACAGAGTAGTTAGTATAAAAGGCTTTGTGTCTGTGAGGGTCATAACACAGCTGAAACACCAGGATGCCGCTTAGTAAAAGTAAGAATCAGTCAAGAAAGATGGAAAAAACGTTACATGAACTTTTATAGTTTTCTTAAATTAGTTCTGAAAACTGTTGCAAAAACAATACTCAGACACAAACTGAAAGACAAAAATAACTTCTCCCAAGATCCCTCTCCCAGTTTACATTTAATGTGTGACGCCACAGTCAGATGCAATAAGTCTTTGACCTTTGAATTTGCCGTCCATCCGCAGTTTGTACCCAAGGCACACTGTTAGAAATGGAACTTTTCTTTGCACTCATAAGCCAACGCTCCATGAGATGATAAAAAGTGTTCAAATTGACTGACTGACTGACTGACTGACTGACACACACACACACACACACACACACACACACACACACACACACACACACACACACACACACACACACACACACACACACACACACACACACACACACACACACACACACACACACACACACCTTAAATGACTTTTGCTGGTTAAGAACATTTATATTTTGCAGACCTGTCCCTGGAGTCCACACACAAACACAGGCTAACGGTCCAGTCATCCTCAGAGGAATACTCCAAAATAAACCCCTGCCGTTCCTTCCAGTTCTGATGGTAACGAGGGACCTGATCTTGGTGAGATCCATGAAGTTCAACATGGCCACATCTGGGCTGAGATACTTTAGTTCAGTTCAGACCAGCTCCTCTCTTCCATTTCTGTCCAGCCTCCTCTGATTCTGTGGTAAGTTTGTTTCTTTGTGATCTGAAAACACAAGGTTCACATCAACTCAAGACCAAGACTGAAGAGGGACGTGTGACTGAAAGCTTCTTCAGGGGTCACTCAGGAGACATCTGAAATTGCGCTGTGGTATCAGGCTCCAAGGCATTAGGAGCAGATCCTTTAAAGGTCCAGTGTGTTTAGTGATATCTAGTGGGGAAGTTCCATATTGCAACAGTTAATCAAGAACGAAACTGGCCTGAAGTTGTCAAGAACGATGTCATCCAGTAGACTTTGAAGTGATTAAGCTTTTAGCAAAATATATATATATATATATATATATATTATAACTGTTAAAAGTTTTCATGTACGAAATTGAGCTTTATCGGTTCAGCATTGTGGTAGCATTGTCGCAAGCAAGCCACACTGTGTGGCTGTACTTCGCCTGCAGAATTAAATCCGGACACAGCAGTTTAACTCTAAGTGACAGTGAGCTCTCGATCGACAATGCCAGGAAGCAATGAATTACGGGGTTGGGATGGGACATTGTAAACCTTGCGGCCAATGACATAAGCGTCCTTCCCTGTTCGGCAGCTGGGAAGGAGGATGTTGCAGAGCTAAATTTAATCCCCGGAGTGGACAGCTGGACCGCTCAATTTACCTCAAGTGTTTCATGAGGCCTCATGTTTGGTTTGACGGCGAGGTTGGGCGCTCCGATAACCATGGTCTCAGATTTTGTGGTCCCAACTATTATGCCTGCTGCTTCGCTCGCAACTGCAAACCTCGCTGCCTAATATACCCCCCAATTGACAGGTACCATGGTAACCAGATGTCAGTGTTATTCACGTTACCTGTCAACGGTTATGATGTTATGGCTGAAAGGTATTAATCCAAAACAATATATACACGACTCTAGGCTAGTCTTTTTGTACTATATTTGGCCAATGTTCAAATGTAGACTGACCACTGGCCCTTGGCGGCGGTGCTCCTTCTCTGCTGTGAGATGCTGTAGATCTCCTGCAGCTGCTTCTTCTGGTCGTCGCTGAGTGCAGCAGTCAAACACTGGTACCAGGCTGCATCCGTGTTCTGGACCCCTAACATGCACATATAGGGCCAAAGAGAGAAGTTAAGTTTATTTAGTTGGGAAAATTCTCCTTGCATAGGTTTTGAGCTTATGCTAATGACCTCCATCCTGGAGGTTCTGTTTTAAGCCATATTTCTTTATTTGCTAGTTGTTTTTATTTCTTAATGAAGATTATGCCAAAAACTACCGGATGCATTTTCACAAACTGGTTTGATAATAATTAATTGGCCTGGAAATAACCATCCATCTGCAAGGATCTTACATTTTGTGAACTATACAAAAACTACTGAAATGATTTCCAACCAAACTTTGTTGAAAGGTGGAGAATGGATCAGACAAGCTGGAGATCTACATCTACAACTGTTGAACGTTTCCAACGCTCTGAAGAGTAATTCAAATTTTACATAAAAAGGGAAACCTTTGGTTGTGATTTGGCCTTTTGTTCATACGACCATGCCTAATATGTGGCGTCTACCTTTTTTGTGACTTTTTTGTTTTCCAATAGTGATGAACAGATCAGTTCAACGTGTGATCGTCAGGTATGGTGCTCCTATTGATCTAATAATGTAAAAATGTGTTAGCTATAGTATAATAGCGTGTCCAATTTTCAACCCCTCCACATGGTTTCTGGGAAATTGAGTCTACAGTTTTGGCATTATTAGGGAAAATGTAAAAGAAGTGTTTTGATACATCTTAAATGACGTGGAAGAACTCCATGGATCCTCCCTTCATCCAGCCCCACTGAAAATTGTAATGAGTTCATTCCCGGCTCACACCCAATCCTCCTTAGTTTTATAGAAATCTGTCTAGCAGTTTTACAAACAATGACTGTGGGTGTCATGATTCTGTTGGTTGAGGTAATGAGATTATGAAGCTCTTATAAGCTTTTTTGTATTATTTGTGATTCTATAAAATTTTCCTTTTTAAGTCAATTCTTGATAAAGAACCTGAGAGGTGCTTGCCAAAAAAAGCAGTAAGTCCAGACAGCAGAGAGTGTCCATCATAACTCACGAAGAAGGGCGGAGGTGAAGTAGTCATACTCGTCCTCTCCGTTGTCGTAGTCTAGAGGTGTGCTGTACTCCTCCAGATTTGAGCCCTCAAAGCTGTCATCATCCCAATACTCTTCTTCATCATCATCATCATCCTCCTCCCCTTCGCCGCCTGGTGCCGCACTGCACTGCTGCTGCATGGCGTTACGGTTCTCGTTTACTTCATCCTCATCACTGGGAATCTCCTCTGCCCATAAAGGAAATAACAAAACCATTAGGCTTCTTAATTCTTTCTGTGGTCAATCCGAACTTTTGGAAACATTAACAAAACCAGACCGGTTTGAAAATGCGGGATAACTAAGCAGCTAGCAAAATCCATCGTTATGGGTAGTTATATTTGTTTCTGAGGCCGGCGTTGAAACAACAACAATTTTTGCTTAAAACTTCATTGGGAATTTTCTCAATGCGGTTTTCAAACTTATTAACTGCGTTAATGGCACTGGCAGAACATTCAAAGAGAACCCCTGCAACTACCCTAAAATGGAGTTGTGCCACACATCTCAGTCATACCACAAATAACAGAAGAGACAATGAGTTAAAATAGAGAACTAGTCCAGGAAAGAGTGATCCAACATCCCTACTTTACAGCCATAAACATTTGATTAAGCTCTGTATATCCTGATAATATCATTGTTCATTCGTCCGGAGAAAGAGACAGTGCCAGTGAATATGACAAAACTTGCTTGGTTAATATGCCCAAACCACATTATGTTAAACCAACCCACCTTCCACCTGTATCAGTATGTAGCAAAGACTGATTTTCTCAACCCTTTCATTGCTGAACTCAAAGTAGGTTATGGTAACGATTCAGCTTGGAAACAGGAATTTTACAAACACAAAAGAAAGAGTAAGGGAGGAGGCAGCTGCCTGAAATATACCTGCATTCTAAGCTATTTCCTGATCTTTTCTCACCGTTGTGGTCTTCGCTCTGCACTCCTGCTCCAGCCAGTACGTCTGGTTTATTTACAAGGCGGGAGGCATAGAGGTGTTTGAGGCCCAGGAACAGTAGCAGGATTGAAGGGACAATCTGGGCAGCGACTCCCTCCATCACCGCTGGTCGTCTGGGCAGCTCCATCAGCACGCTCAGGCCGATGATGCACATCTTGCGGTCATGGAGCCTGGGGAGGGGATCAGAGAATCTCCATTAAAAACACGGAGCAGGAGTCAGGATGTAAGTAGACTTGCTAACAGGAACAATGTTTTTTTAGCATTTTTTATCTTAGTATTTTGGATGAACTACATTCTTATAGTTTGATGTATCTCAATGTTCTCACCAACCATGATTCAAGTGCATCACCGTTGGTCACAGATAAATCAAGGAACCCCAAAGTCCCATCATATACAGTTCAGTTCCTCTCAACACTATGGAGCCCTTCAGCCCCTGGTTCTGGTTTTTTGACCTGCAAGTCTGAGCCTGCTGCAGCAGAGATCACTCCGGCATAACAAGCTGACAACAACACTTCCCCTCACCCCAAGAAGAACTCTGTGTCATTCATCCACTGGTTGATGAAGTGGGCAGTGATGGGCTGTGGGTTGTGTTGAAAGTGCATGTTGTCCAGGGTGTGAATGAGCAAGGCCGGGTTGTAGTACAGAGCAGCAACGGCCACCTGAAGGCACATTGTCCTCAGCTCACTGGACTTCACGCCCCGCATCAGACGCTCCAGAACGGCCTCCACGAACAGAGGGATGCACTGCAGGTAGGACACAGAGAAATCAAAGAACTGGTACTCGTAAAGTCCAACGTGCTGTCTCAAACCAAAAATATAACACAGAAAAGTTCACCTGAAAATGCAAATTCGGTCATTATCTACTCATCCCCAAGACGAGTTAGAAGTTTTAAAAGGACGTTTCTGGATCCAAAATGTTTACTTCTACATTTAGAGAAATAATTTCTCTGCATTTGACCCATCCCTGAGGAGCAGTGGGTTCCCCCTGTGAATCACCCAGGAAGCAAATTAGGGTTCAGGGTCTTGCTCAAAGACACTATGAACTGTAGACTGCTGGGGCAGTAATGGGATTGAACCACGACCTGATGAGCGGACGTCCGCTCTATCCTCCCAAGCTTGATTCCCCCCCCCCAAAATAATGTATCCTGCATAGAACTATCAGTGTGGTGGAGTTGGTTTTACGTGGCTGTGGATAATCAGACAGGAGAGTTTGGAACCAATGAGTGTGACAGATGATGAGGTAGTCTCTGACCTGATCGATTCCTCTGCCTCTGCACTGGAGGATGATGACCTCAAGCAATTTGGCAGCATGACACTCTGCATCCTCACTGGCATCGACGGTTAGAACCTGAAACGGGTCAAAAACCAACAGGAGTTAGCCAGTCAGGACAAAACAGGGAAGACAACTACAAAGTCACTTTTCGTTCATATTTGTAAATGTGAGCAGCAGGGAAGGACAGCTGCAGTCCGACCTTTTTACACATGGTGTAGATGACCTCTAAATGCTTAGGGTTGGACAGGAGCATGTCTGTATCCACAGTAACGTAGTTGTGCAAGAGAGGCATCATATCTGCAAAACAAAAAGCATACTACAATTAGCACCATAACCGTTTCACAGGATTTTATTTTGAACAAAGGACAAAGATATAGTATGATTGTTATGAAATTATTATTTTCCTCACAGCCCATAGTGATCATTTAAATTTGATTTGCCCTTGCTGCTTTAAAGCAGTGTGTTTATCACACATGGACACTCTGCAATGCTGACACAATATATTGTTCACTCTTAAATAAACACCCATATTTATCGATATTTTCTGCATGCCATCCAGACAAACCTGTGAAGTAGTCAAAGCAGTCATGCTGGAAGACCTCATACAGTACGCCCAGAAGTTGCCACATCTGTGGCGAAATTGTCTGACAGGTGAGGCCAAATGCCAGGGACAGGATCTCCTCATAGAACTCTGCAGAGGAACACATAAGTCACGTTCACAACTGGCTGAGATGCATGTCATTGAAGAATGACAGAAAGATGTTATTTAAAAGGCGCAGTGTGTAAAATTTAGTGGCTTATTAGTGGTGTAGTAAGGTCAAGATTGTACCTATATACCTAAATAGAATCTCCCCTCCCTATCCAAGAACCTACGTTGAATCTACAAGTATCAAATCAATGTCATCCTCCATGACAACTATAGGTCAACGCTAAAGGACAATCAATACTATTATTACTTTCTCATTGTGATAGAGTTGACGGTCTTAAGAGGGAACCTCTTAGTGACCCAAATTTTGACAAATGGAGGATCATACTTTTTATTTAGCACAAGAAAAAGCAACTGAGTTGGAAGCCCCACCGTCAGATAAGGTAAACCCTGAAAAGCCAACTCGTGAGACCGCGCGGTCAGGAGGCTGCTGTTGTGATTACTCTGAGACCCTCATTTTCCATTTCTCTTTTGTAATGTTGCTTTTGAATGCTGAAGTGTAGGACACATATATGCAAAGAAAGCAAAGCTGCAGTGACGATAGAGAAAGACGTTTTTGCAGGACTGATAAGGAGGGGATTTAACGTTTGTCAATGACATCCCTCTGTGTGTGTGTGTGTGTTTGTGAATGTAATAGATTGCTCCTGAACACACACCTGCCATACCTATGATGGGCTTCTGCAACACCAGGCCAATCACCTGCAAACAGATCCCCTCCAACTGTTGGGTGATCTGAGAGAAACAGTAAAAAAAATTATTAAATATCACAACATGGTAACATGTGGAAGAATTCCTTGTGTGTGTGTGTGTGTGTAACAGACCTCCTTATGGTCCTCCATGACAGTGAGGATGGTGTCAATGGTGCTGAGGATGCCCAGAGCCATGACAGTCTTGTCTTCATTCTCCTCATACTCCTCACTCTGAAGGACCCTGGTGAAGATCTCGGCCTGCCAATACACACACTCTGGTTTCACACACAAACTTTAGGAACATATTAAACCCCTGCAGTAACAATCAGAAACACAGTGTGTTTCTGAGGGAAAATGACTATAAAAACATAAATAATCTGTACACATCAGACTTAAAGGACAACTCTGAGTCTTGCCATATCCAGATATACTCAGATGATGTGGGTATTATGGCATGTATCAGGAATGCACAGGAAGGGCCTTCAGTGATTGGAGCGACAAGAACTGCCTCCATCTCAATACCTGCAAGACCTTGTCCTTCGGCTTTCGCAGGACAAGGTCACATAAGATCTACCAGTCTGAGTAAGTCAGAGTGATGAAAACATGATGTTGCACATGCACATGTGTTCTCCATCACAGTGATGCCAGAGAAGCAGCAGCACCAACCAGCGTCTCAACTCACTGGCTGTTCAGTAGATCCTTTGTCCCTACGGCCATCAGCCTGTAAAACACCTCCGCCAATTACAGTGGCTCTCGACATAAGCTATATATTTTAAACTGTTATGATTTGAAATATTACAAAGCACTAAGGTTTTTCTTTCACCTATCAATTTACTTATTAATTGAGTCTGCTTCTGCCAGCTGCTGGACAACTAAATCTCCCTAGAGGGATGAATAAAGAACAAATTAAGTAAGTATGTATCTATGAGGATTAGTTATAAGAACTTGAGGGGTCATGTCCCTACCAGATTCTGGGTCATGTCCACAGCAATGGCGGCAACCTCCTGGTTGTACTCGCAGATCATTTTCTGAATGACATTGGTCAGGTCATCATTCTCTGTCTCTTTCACCACATGCAGCAGCTCCTGCATGATGGGTCGGATGTATGGCCGGATGTACACCTTGGCTACAAAGAGGACAGAATGTGAGGATTCTATCACTAAAACCCATCTAACCTGGTTCTGGTGATTGATATTGGGGCTTGTGATATTGAGCTGGGTAATTTCTCATTTCTAAATATCTGGGTTTCCTTGGTCTGAATCTCATGTTTTCTATCAGCGGTGGAATCCACAGTAAAAAGCCTTTTCACCATAAACTGTGTAGGAGTAAATTATGTCACGAAACCCATCGGCTAGATTGCACCAACTCTGCCCAGGATCTACATGTGTTGAATTAAGAGCATAAACAATGATTTTAGTCAAAGAGTGTTATCAAGTGACTTAGCATAACGGGGATGTCAGTTTGAATAGCAGGGATTGTACTTCAGAAGTACTGCATTTAGAAGCTGCTGGATGCTAGATGGCACATATTAGGAAATCAGCATAATCATAAATATAAAGAGTTTTACAGCAACTGCTTTGCTTATTAAGAGAATACTGTGCTGGATTTAATCCAGTTGGAGCTACAGGGCAGGAGGAACAATGGGACTTCCTCGACAGTTATAATGCCATGGTTTCCTTCTTGTCCTATAAGTCCACAGCTGGGGCATCGGGACCGATGTACTGATCATATATATTATATATAAACAAACTCAATGGCATACATCCTGAAAACCACAGCACTATCGACCAAATCAGCCAAACAGTGGCTGAAATGTTTTCCATATAGGCATTAAGTTAACGTAACAAGTTAGCATCCAGCTGGTTCCAATGTTGGGGGCCGTTACTGTACAATTATAATATAAAACTTTGGGGTATTCAGTATTTTCTGGTTCCCCTTCCTGGCAACCATATATTATATTATACCAATAATATTAGCAGTTTTTTCATCTTACTTCTGGAAAGCAAACAAATAAAAAAGTGCATCCCAAAATCCTTTACTATTCCTTTAAGTACTATTTCTTTAAGTTTGTATATGTTACATGGTTATAATGGTGCTCTTCCCATTCCCAATAATATTCTAATGATACTTGACTTTTCTTCACCTGAAATCACTTCAACAGTTTTTGTATCAGAATCCTACAGCAGTATAAATTCTTGGTGTAACAATTATAATCTTTCAACCACAGACCTTGTTCCTGGTTGCTGACCAGTGCCTGCATAGCAATGGCAGCTTCCACCTTGACGGGCATCTCTTTGTCTTCGATCAGATCCAGCTTGACTAACTCAACTGCGTTCCTCAGCACCAACTCATCATGGAAACGTAGCGGGCTGAAGCAGTGGAGCACCCAGCATGACTGTCAAAACACAGCAAAAGCGACTAGCAGACTAATTATCAGATCAGATAAGAAGCATCTTTTTCTAATTAGAATTATTTTCTGTCAGTTTGCAGAAGAAACAGATTAGTCCATAAAATTAGATGTATATTTTGTATTTACATTGTTCTGCAAAGTAACACAAAGCTTAAGTCATCAAATAAATGCAGTGGAGTAAAAGGTACAATAAACCATAGCGGTGAGGAACTCTAAAGTAGCAGAATTGGAAATACTCAAATGCTAATATGTCAAAAATTTAGTTGATAATAGAACTTCAGTATATTTAAATTAGCTGTAGAACTTTAGTGTACTTACTTTTATCAGTATCTGTTTGAAAAACACAACGAAGACTATGTTTGTCCTCATATGAAAAACCTTAACTGCATTATAAAAAGGTTATCCTTCTACATGTAGCGCAGGTTTTGTGATAATTCTAAACATACGAGGTCTGGTCACACTTGATTCATTTTGGGGATTGTCTTGAGCCTGAAAGCATAATTTTATGAGCAATTCTGATGTTTTTTTGTCTGAAGCAACTGAAAACACTGACTCAGACTGACTGAGTTGGTCCCCTAACACGACCAAAGGTTGTGAAAACATTAACCCAGTTTAGGAGGAATGGGGATTCACTGACCCTGGCTCGCAGGTAACCCAGAGGAGAGTTGAGCAGAGGGAAGACGTAGTTCTGCAGCATCAGCTCCATCTGTTCCCTGTACATCCGCTTCTTTGAGGAGAGACAAAAGCACACCGCTAAGTACATCAGCGCTGACGGCAGCTTTTAAGGCTCCATAAGAGCTGTTGTACAGGAAGTCTATGAAAGTGTGTACTTTCAGTAAGAGCTCAGCCAGAGCGCCGATGCAGTGCAGGGCCCCGTCCTTCCTGCGGGGATCGGCAGAGGGGTCCATCAGAATCTGGTGACAGAACTCCATCATCTGAGGAAGAACCTGCACAGGTTGAAAGCATGTAAGTTACATGTAGAAACACTGATTATAAGCTATATTGTTCAGACCTCATTAATAAATGGCACAAACGGTGGATACACCTTTCAGAATCAGTCCGGATTCAGGTCTGGGGAATGTGAGGTCCGGTAAATGGGATCAACACCTTTGTCGTCCAGTAATGTGATTATGATGTTACAGGCAGCCTAATGATCACCACGGCAACCACAGACTCAGCATAACACAAATTTCTCCTAATCTCAGTGTGAACCTGCTCTTATCTGTGGCAGCAAAGGAGAACCTGCCCATTCAGGTGTTCTCTGATGAACATCAATCCAGCTGAATGGTGCTGGTCGGTGGAGAAGGGTTCCCTTAGAGGACGTTGCGTCCTCATGCCACCCTCATTGAGTCTGTTTATGACTGTTTGGTCAGGAAACATGCGCACCGGTCGACCAATGAAGGTCTTGTTGTAGTTCTCTGGCAGTGGTTTTAACCATTGCATACCGCAAACACCCAACAGAACCTGCAGTTCTGGAGATGCTCTGATCCAGTCATCTAGCCATCACAATCTGATTCCTGCCAACGTCTTACAGATCCTTACACTTGAACGTCATTCCTCTTTCCAACATTAACTTCAGTAGAAAATGTTTGACCTACTGCCTAATACAGCCACTCCACTGACAAGTAACCATGGTAACCGGATACCATGTAGTTGACTGAATGTACTCCTCACCTCCTTCCTCTTTCGAGCAGCTTTACACAGGAAGCTCTGTGCTGCAGTGGCTGGCAGGACAAGGTCATCATAGAGATCTGCAACAAAGACACGCAGAATGATATCTGTCCTCCACCACTGAAGACAGTAATAATGTATCAGAAAGAACACAGCCGTCTGTGCAGATGCAGAATAAGAGATTAGCTCTCAGTGGGCGGGTTGAGTACTCACTGAACTTCATGCGAATGTACTCATACGGGTCTTCCTGCCAAAGCTTCTCATCCTCCTCTTTGTAACACATGAGAGGGAAGACCACCTCCTGGCATATGGTCTGTCAGGGATTAAGATTCTCATAAGCTCAGGAAAATCTCTAATGCTGAAGACAGCTAATTAAATGAACCGTTCACCAAAATATTAAAGGTCAAGTCATTTAGTAAATTCAGTCAAAGAATTCTGTTAATTATGACCAAAATTATGTTACAGCGTTCCCCTTAACAACTTAAGACGATGGGGATTTTTTGAATCAGAAAGAACAAACATATAGGAGGTAATATATCCCAAATCTATAGTTTATATAAAAATCATTTTCAAGCAGATTTCTGTTGCAGAATGATGAGCTGTTGTTTATCTCATCTTACAGCACAAAGGCTATACACACACTAGATTCCGTGCACCTTCTTCAGACAGTAAAGCTTTGAAACATGTTGCAACACTTTGACAAACCCACCTGGGAAACTGTGGCCTTTCTTCCAGAGTTAAATGAGGATAAAATATCAAAAGGCACAATAACTGATTAACGTCAATATACGTGTAAAGTCTGGTGAAACTATATGTATAGTTTGTGAGATATGCTCCAGACAAAGAAATCATTACAGACGGACGACTATATTGACTCGTCAACTTTATGTCTGCATGGGGGATAAAATTTGGATCACCACTGCAACCTAAAAGTCTAAAAGATCGGTCTGCATCACATTCGTCCTTGTTGTTTCTACCTGCATGTGAGGCTTCATCTGTTTCCAGGTGAGTGAGTGTGACAGACCCTGGTTCAGGTAGTTGATGCATTGCTGCAGGACGCGTGGAGTTACATACTGCTTCTGTCGATGCTGGTCCACCACCTTCAGCAGAACCTGGACAGATGACCAGGTGATAAGGTGAAACCAAAACCGCCAAAATGACAGATAAACAGCAGCATTGTGTCGGAGACGTACCTGCTGTATGCCCACTGCATAAGTCTTCAGGAAAAAGTCTGCAAACTCGTAGTACTCCTTAGTCACGTTGCCAGGGCTGCCATACCTGCACATCAGAACCAGAATCAGAATGATGTCCAGGTCACTATGCCAACTACAAATCTGCTCCCTGGTGGTGTGAAAGCAACTCACTCACCGTTCAAACAGTCTAGTGATGATGCGAATCGCCCACTTCTTACACTTCCACCACGCCAGCTCAGGGCGGTCATCTTCATCAACCTCTAACGTCTCCTAACAAATGCAAACACACACACACACATCTTTCAGAATCTGCATATTCTGATTGTTTTCTAATATTCTGAGTGCTGCATCTTTTTAATGTGTTATTTATGGTGCGTCTGTCCTGGGAGAGGGGTAATCATACTTCCGTCTGTTTCCCTGTTAAAAGGGGTTTGAGTTTTTTTCTCACATGAGGGTCTGAGGATGGAAGGTTTTAAATCCATCCAGATTGATGTGTAACGTTTTGACTTAATAGACACTGTTAAAATAAAAAAAATAAAAAACAGGTTATGTCTTTAATACCATTTGAGGCCTTAAAAGGGCCAGTCTGTAGTCTGTAGTATGTAGCGCTATCTAGAGAAGTTTCTGATTGCAACGAATAGAATATACCTCGGAAGAAAAACGCCAAAAGGGACGTAAGAGACACACCATCCAGTGTTATGAGACTCAATGGCGTCGCCGAAATGATCCGGATCTTTTACGCTTAAATATATAACCATGTGACATCAAAAGATGTCCTTTTCTCTCATTGTCCTCTACTGACCACCATCCTCAAACACTAGCTTTTTGATAGGTTCATGGAAGAGCTATGTGTATGTGAAGTTTTTGTAATAGGTGACCTCAATGTAAGTTCCGAGGACAAACTTCAAGGAAAAAGCTCATGCAATTCACCGATAGTTGATAGTTTTCATCAACAGGGTGGGACCATCTCATCAATACAAAAATGTCTGGATGGTTTATAAGATCTTGCATTGTGTTGCAAAACTACCTTTGCATGGTTTTACCAAACTCAAAATTGATTTCAAACAGAACTGGAAGGGCAGCTTGGGGCTTAAAAAAAATGCTGAGCCTCTTTGTGTTCCTGAGATTTTTCTCAAGGATTTTTTCCATAGCCTGGACCCTAGGAATTCTGTACTTCCATAACCACCACTTTCCTGGTTATTTGTTGGATAGCTATATTCCTCTCCTGTGTCTTCATGAAATCTGTCATTCTTACCATAATTCTTACTAACATCAAAAGACTTCTTAATAATAAAACTTACAATATCCCTATGCACAACTCCTGATACTTCCCCTAGCCACTCCCTAAACTGGGGGTGTTCTTTCCACTCAATCTTGAATTTTCCCTGTCTTCCTGACATTGTCAATCACTCCTGCAATTAGAGGACAACACACATTTGAAACTGTCTACTACTTACTTCATACTAATTACTGTTCATACAGTAAAATACTGTTCATACAGTCAAATACTGTTCATGACTTAGCTTTCTTTCATGATTTATATAGCATACATACTGTACGCACCTCACAGGACTTCAATTAAATGCTTCTTTTACACCTTTAGTTGGACAATATCTCTCGTGAGCCTCGTTTATGTACCATAATGATCATAACATATCATTATGGTACAGAAACATTGTTAGCTAGCTATCTTTTCAGTTTGGCTTTTATGTAGTGTCTTATTATTATACATTTTGTTTATTTATGTTGCTACCTTTCTTGGCCAGGTTGGAAAAGAGAATTTCAAGCTCAATGAGACTTCTCACACTGTTGAATGAAAATAAAAGTCAACAATAAATAGATCCTACAAAATAACACACATTCATTTGTGTGCCTGTCTCTTACAGCTGGGACGCCCCGGTCCATAATGGCTCGGAGGATTTCCATCCATTGGGTCATCACTGTGTTGTTGATCAGCTGGAGGGGTAGCGAGTACTGCAGGACAGCAAAAAGGTGAATTATGTCATCATCAAGAATCATAGTTGCTCACAATTCACAAACAATCTGTAACCTTGCTGAAACAACTATAGTTTCTCTTCTCATTCACACAGAGGTGTCAGAGACAAAACATTTTATTATGACCTCTACTCACCAATTTCTTCCACGAGCACATTTTGAGTCACTATTCCATTGAAAGATGTGAGCCAATTTACTGAACCTGTTTATAATATGACCAAGTAGCAGCATTCATACGCTAAAGAGTAAGGGGCCGAGGATGGAGCCATGGGGGACACCACAGGTCAAAGGGGACCTTTTCCACTGTTTTAGAACATGCTTGACCCATGAGTTATATTAAATTAAATTAATAAATAATTTTTTCCCCCTTGGAGATGACATTGAATGGTTCATCAGAAATCGCCTACAAAGACACACACACACCTGTACGAGAGCATGGAAGATCTTGAGAATTTGTTTCTGGATGAGGACAGAGAAGATGGTGGAGTCAGCGAGCAGCTGGCTGATGAGCTGCTGGATCCTCGGCAGAAAGATCTGCATAGCTGCCAGCAGCGGTTCTCTCTCATCTGCCTTCCTGTACCTGAAGCATTCACACAAAGACACACAGACACACACCCACACACGCAGATTAACACATTTTTATTATTGCAAGATGTGATTACTGTAGAGAAATGTTTGAACTTTATGATTGGTTCCCTGTAAACTTCCCTTTTCACTCTGAAATGTTGACAACGGACATAAAAATAAAGTCTGACTGGCCTCATTACTATGTACTTTCACATTTCCATTATAGACTGGAGTGCAGACCTCACAGCAGCACAGTTTCAACAAAAACAAGATTTCACTGATCTAGATCTAGATCTGTGATGATTTCTTCTGAGTACCAGCTTTGCGGTAATCTATCAAGTAGTTTATAAGCAAATGTCAAAAGCAGCCTTTTCTTGCAAACAAATTCCTGACTCTAACCCGTTTATCCCAATCCACTCCAGAATATAATGGGTTCACCACTGCCCCCCCCCCCGACGCTTCTGAAAAGCCAAGGGACTGTTTATGCAGCACAAAAGATGGAAAAACATAAAATAAAAGCCTGTAGACATGCACAGGGGTGGAGAAGCTGACGGTGGGCATATAGGAGTAAAATAACGAATGTGAACTGGAACAAACATTTTACTCACTCATATGTTTTGACCAACTGGTAGAGAGCCAGAAGGCTGCCATACCAGCTGCCGCTGTTCTGAGACTGCAGGTACATGCCAATCCTGTCCACTATGGCGGTCCAGCGGCCGGGAAAGTCGTGCTTGATGATGGCTCGCAGGCACATGGTCAGCTGGGCGCTGCAGACAGAGGTTAACATATGGCGTCATTATTGCATTCAGTCTTTAAGTTTCATTAAGGTTTTAATGATAGTTCTCTAAAGAGAGCAACAGGCTGAGGGATGACAAACGTCTGACAACTGATAAGAGATACTGTGGAAGCAAGTTTCTCCAATGTGTGAGTGTGTCTGTGTGTTCAGTCTATATATGTGTGTGTGTGTCTTCAGACTATGAGTGTGTGGTCAGTGTATGTGTGAGTCTTTGTGTGAGTGTGCTTGTCCAGTCTTTGTGTGTGAGTGTTTGTGTGAATTTGTGTGTTCAGTCTATGAATGGGTGTGTCTACGTTCAGTCAACAAATGTGTGTGTGTGTACGTTCAGTCTACGAGTGTGTGTGTGTACGCTCAGTCTATTTGTGTGTGTGTGTATGAATGTGTGTGTTCAGTCTGTGTGCGAGTATGTGTGATCAGTTTATATAAGACTGTGTGTGTGTTTTCAGCCTATGTATGACTCTGTGTGTTCAGTCTATGTGTTTGTGTTTAGTCTAGGTGTGTGTTTCCAGTCTTTGAGTGTGTGTGCGTATATGTGTTCAGTCTTTATTTTAGTACGTGTGTTCAATCTATGTGTGTGATAGTGTGAGATAATGTGTGGATTCAGTGTTTTTGTGTGTGTGTGTTTGTCTTTAGTCTATTTATGTGTGCGTGTGACTGCGTATGTTCAGTCTATGAATGTGTATGGGTGTGTGTGTGTTCATTCTATGTGTGAATCTGTGTGTGTATATTTGTATGTTCAGTCTATGTGTGTAGCTGTAAATGTGTGTGTTCCATCTACGAATGTGTGTGTTAGTGTGTAGCGTGTGTGTGCAGTATTTCTGCCTGTGGTCAGTCTGTGTGTGTGTGTTTGAATATTTAGTCTATGAGTGTATGTTTGTGTGTTCAGTCCATGTGTTTGTATATGTCTGTGTTCAGGCTGTGTGTGTGTGTGTGTGTGTGTGTGTGTGTGTGTGTACCGTATGGACTCTGGACAGCGGATGATGCCCTCCACTATGTGGTCTCTGATCTGCTGCCGGTCGTTCTCGTGGATGTTGAAGGGAAAGATGACTTGGCCCAGAGATGGCTCCCGGTCTTGCCAGTACTGACTGACCATGTTCTTTAAATAGATTGCCGCTGCACGCACGCACACACACACACACACACACACACACACACACACACACACACACACACACACACACACACACACACACACACACACACACACACACACACACACACACACACACACACACACACACACAGATTTATTTTGATAAAAATAACTACATAAATAGAAAGAGAAAATTGTAAAAATTGTAATAAGAAAGCATAAAAGTTAATACAGAGCTTGAAAAACAACCTACCTAACGTCTAATTATTTATCTTTATATACAGTCCAAACATATGCAGAACAAATAATTGTTTGTGTTAGTGTCTTATTCACATTAACTGAATAAGATGGATAATAGATAGATTACAGATAATAATTACATTAGATAATAAACACTTTTATTGTATAATGAGAAGAGCAGCATTTCATTAAACGGGCGGTATTATTGTATTACCTGCCTGACGAACAGGAAACTCCACCTGCTCCGACACGATGATCTGGAGCAGGGTGGGGGCGAAGTTGATGATCTTGTAGGACTGAAGCACAGAGAGAGATGACTCAGAGATACAAGCAGCAGACAAGCATGTTACTAATCCATGTGTACATGATGTGTTACTGAATAATTCAATCTCACACTTGAAATGCAAAGACACTGCCAGGGATCCAGACAAACACATATCTAGAAGACATTGGCTCCAAAACCCTAAGTATTTAGGAGCCAAATCAAATTTTCAGGAGCCAAAATATATCGATGTCCATGTAAAATGATAAATATCTGTCTTTACCTTTACACAAGAAATCAATATTTTTAAGAATGAACATTTTTCCAATTTCTCACAATTTATTGTTGCCATTAAACATCTACGAATTGCTCATTCGAAGAAAAAAAAATTCTCGAAAAAAACCTTTACAAGATTACATTTGAACATATCTTTACTTTACAATTCTGCTTGGACCGAAACTAAAGGTGACTTAAGAGGAAGTGAACGCATCCATTCAGTAATGCAACATGCTGCTGGCGGCTTCATTAGCGAGCTCTCCTGCAGATGCCAACAATAAACATTTGTTTGATATGATTTGTTGTTCACACTTAAGCATAATCAGTGTAACTAGTTGCTTTGTAGGAATGAAATAAATAAGAAATGAGTGGGAAACACTGAATGCATTGTATATTCGGCACTGGCGACTAGCAGAGAAAAGCAGGTCGCGAAATTTAAAAGTTAGTCGCATTTGCGACCATTTTAGTGGCCCTCTGCAGCCCTGCACTGCAATACACTGAGTTAGGAGAACACTCTTCTAATAATGCTAGTTGTTCTCTTAATTTTTCAGTGTATAACACGTCTAATGTGCACAAGATCATGTAACTGGCCACAACAGTTAAAACATCAATACAAGCACAGTAAATTATTGATCTAAGTATCTTTCATTATCAATATGTCAAATAAGGAATAGATATGAGAAAAACGGTAATATTTCCTAAACCACAAATGAGAAAATTTCAACCAAGTGTGTCTGGTTCTTTCTTCAGAACAGGCCAGGTTTCTAACACACCTGTTTCATATCCTGGTACTTCCAATGATAAAGTGTAGATGAGCCAAAAGATGAAGTATTTCTATATTTGTCAAACATAAAGTATAGTGTGACAAGATGTCCAGTGTTCACCATTTTGACACTGGAGACATTCTTCTGATATTTATCCTGTAGAGAATAATATAACATGCTTAACATGACTCTATTCTCATTCAAAACATTTTTTCCCCCTAATACTCTGTCATACATTCTTATTGATATTAAGTTAAACGTTAAAGTTTCCAATGTTGAATTTTCAACAATTAAATGACTCCAGCACCAGCGACCTCCTCCACACAAAATAACAGTTTGGTTCAAAAGCTGGAATGTTTTATGGTTTTGAGTTGAATTTTCACAAAACCACAAGAAAGCCCTCCAGCGCAATTCAACTTCATGGCACAGAGACACAAAGAACATTAATTACAGGATAAAATTCTACAAATGATGTAAGAGTCTCTTTGTGTCAGACTGAAATGCATCCATTAAAGATAACCTGCAAGGCATTTTCAGAAAGCACGATTGCTGCGCTTGAGATGCAGATGCTTCATTTTTCTGAGAACTTTTTACTCACTGCTAGACCCGTCACGGTCACTGTCACACAAATAATTGTGATTAGCAATTTGGGAACTGAAATTTCAAACCAATCACAGTGTTATAATATAAATACACTTAATGAATAGCTATTTAGTTTATATTCAGTCTCCCATCTGATCGATTTACAAGCGGTTAACTCGGATGGACCGGAGGATGTGGCTGGTCAGTCAGAATTCAGCAAATTTGGTAAATGAAAAGAAAAGGGTCCTTTAAAACAAGAAAATCTGAAACAAAGGTTTGTGATTCTGTAACATTTTATACGTTTAATCCGGTTACCTTGGTTTCCTCATCACAATTTTAAAAGCACACCAAAGAACTTTTTTCTGACATCATTTACCTGGAATTTGTCTCCCTGTACTTAGTGATTGAGTCCACCTGACGTCAGTGTGTTGACAATTCAGCAGATGGCCTTTGCTATTTGAATAGTTAATAATAAATGAACCATTTCATATCCTTTTCACTATACTATTATTAGTATGGTATTAATGCCATCAGCGTCGTCTTTGTGGGCTATAGTAGAGACTAGTTTGAATTCTGCACATTGATCTTCTAGTTTTGAAAAAAATCATGCAATTCATGCACTGAATTCTGCTAACATCCTTGTTCCTCTCTTTCTCAGCCTCAAACTAAATTTCCGGATTAATGTTACGCCTCTTTGCTTGTTATTTGGGCAAATTGGGATATCAGTGATCAGTGATCAGACCCGCAAAAAGAAACAAAATCCTAATCTCAAAGATGACCGTTTAAGATAAGCTTGCAATCAGTTTTGAGGAAGATGAGGGTTTTCATTGACAGAGATGGTCTACCATCTAGAAAATGTATGTATGAGTATAATGCAGGACGGCAAACTCTTTTAGCAGTTGTTGATGAATTGACTCTGATCATAACTTCATGGACAGTACTGAAATGTATGTGACTTCAACAATTATGATAGAGTGAGTTGGGAAATCAGGGAACTGGGGGGTATTTCAAAAGGTGCGTTTAACCTTCTACCGGGGTTGGCGGGATCCCAAAGCATTCTATTCTATAGAAATTGATATTTCTTTCATGTGCCGCAGGGAGATTCAATTTTTTTTGTATGCTCGTTCATTTAATAACTAAGTTCTTTTACTAATACTCCTTCTTGTAAATCAGAGTTAAAAGACTCAGACACAGAATTAATTGAATAGACTTGATCAGCTATTTTGGGAGCAAAAACTCAGTTTCTCAAATCTCCGTTGATCAGCTCTGAGATGAGCTCAAGGGTTTGTTCAATCTAGTTTCTGAAATAAACCCCTGTTCTAAAAAAGCTAAGCAATGCCAGAGGCAAAGCTAAGCAATGCCAGAGTGGCATACTTCTGAAAAACCCAGTAAACATGTGGCATCTTTGGGTTTGTGTGTGGTAGTTGAATAACCAGAATAGTTACGCATGATGAAAAGATAGCAATTTTGCTTGAAATAACCATCCCTAGCTTTCTCATGTAATCAGACCATTGTTTGTTGGATATACTTGACAACTTCACTTTGTTATTATTAGCCATTATTTTGCCAACCATCGTCAGCGTGGGCCGTGACGTCACTTCCGTAAACACATGGCAGGTTCAATAGACCTTATTCATTTGAGCTATACATGAGGATGAGGGTGGATTGGTCGTCAGAGACCGGTCCATTTCCTGAAACCAAATGACTCAATGGGCGCAAGACCAGAATCAATTCATAGTCCAGCAATCTTTATTTATAGTGCTGTTTTTATTTAGACCGTTGTTCCATGGAGTCGCAGTTGCCCCTACTGCTCAGAAAGTTTGGGTAGATCAGCCCCTGGTGGTCCATGATGGCTGACACATCTGAGTCCCATTGTTCTCCCACGCAGGGGCCCTACTCCGTGTATGTATGTGTAGGGGGGCCGTTCAGTCAAACTAGCCCATATAAACTCCCAGATAAGAGAAAATTCAGCAGGCCGAGGCCGGGATGGCTCCCCTCCTACATACAAACATAGGCCGAGCCTCTCCATGATGCCCCAAACCCGGAAAAACAAAGCCACCTAGCCGAGTGGACCAACCTGATTGAGCTCATTCTCCGCCGCTATCCTCAAATTGGGATCGATGGTCCCTTTGAGAGCCTGGATTATCCGGTTAGGATCCATGTGTTCACATATATGAGCCGTTAGCTCACCTTACTGCCTTATATTCATGCAGCCGCTATGGAAAGACTTCCACAAGCTGACCAAAGGACAGACTAGTTATACTTCCGGTCTGCACAGGCTACGGTGTTGCTGCTTCTCTTCATCGCGAAGGAAGGTTTTATTCTGAAGGAATATAATCTCTTATTTTTGGTTAATGCTGGCTAACTGACTTAACGGGGATGCCGCCCCGTTTTACCGCTAACCGACTGTCAATGACGTAAAGGTGTAAACATAACAATTTACGGCGTTCCTTTATTTTATACATATTTTAATTTACAAAATATCTATGCAAACAAATCTGTTATCCAGGAAATATAAGGATTTAATAAAAAGGTGATTGGTATAATACAAATAAAAAAAACACACACAAAAAACATGTACTTCCCAGAATTAATTCATTTTTTTAGAAGGAATGAATAGACAAGTATGTTTGGTGTATAATGGACCTATTTGATATAAATAAGGATTTATTGCCTAAGACTGTGAATGTAATCCCAGAGAATTTAAATCTCTTATCAAGGTATACCCAATGCCTTCCTTATGTTAGCCATATATATCTTCATTTAAAGTCCCACACTCAAACCTGGAAACTCAACTCAACCAAACCTTCAATGCATCTTTAAAGAAAATGAGGTCTTTATTAATGCTTATTTCAAAAGGGTCTCCCAAGGGCTTAGATTTTAATTGAAAGAGAAAAATCGTCCCTCCATGAAACATTGCACAGAAAGTAAGTTTTCACTCAATCTTGTGATAATAGTTTATCGATCCAAGATGAATTCCAAAATAAATTCATGACTGCAGTATTTATTAGATTTAATCCACCATTTTCATATTAAGTGTAAATATTTTTTATCTTTAATTTTATCAGGCTTATTATTTCAAAAACACTAAAAAAAACAACAAGGATTCCACTGTTTTCTTATCATTTTGAAATAAATTAACAGTGGAAGACTATAAATCAGTGTTACCTTGTCTTGTAACGACAAAGTTTTCCCTCTCCAAGTTGGCAAATGTTTTTTTAATTTTCCCTATTTTCCGTTACTAATATATTTGAACTAAATCTGTGGGATTATCAGGAATATGAATTCTAATTCTAATCTACTGATCTGTTGCTCCAATTAACTGTAGCCGGGAAATCTAGTTTGAAACCTGTGCCTCTAAATATTCCAATACTCGTAGGTTTATTTACTAAAATTTGGATTTAATCCAGATATTTGGGAAAGTAGGTTTAAATCAAATTTAGGGCATCTAAATATTTTTCTGACTGCAGAAAAAAAAGGGAGAATCATCTTTGTATAAGGTTATTTTTGTTTTAATCCTATTTGGTTTTAAACCTGTTATGAGTGGGTTGGTTCTAATTTTAATGGTAAGAATTTCAATACAAAGTAAAAGTAACTATGGTGACAATGAACAGCCTTGATGTACGCCTCCAGAGATGGTGAAACTATTAAACATATCGCTGTCATTTACAATTCTGCTGTTTGGTTGATTATATATAACCTTGACCCATTTTACAAGGCCTTACCTAAAATGAAATAACTGAAGGGCTTTTTGGATGAAATCCAATGTTAATTTTGCAAATGCTTTTTCAAAATTACCAACAAATAAAAGCCTACGGTTTTTTCATTTTCAGAGTAGTCTAGAGTGTCAAGAAGACGCTGTAATGTTGTCACCCATCACCCCTTCTATGAAACCAGAATAGTAGGATGCTTCTACTGGAAACACAATTAAGTATTTTTTTAAATTAGTACATAAGATTAACACAATCCCTTTAAATCAGGTGCGTCATCGGCTGGAATCGGATAACAAGGGAAGCCCTTGACTCTCCACATGCTCCAATGACCATTAAGCACCCGTGACCATGTCTCCAGTTCAGGGGGGACAGCTTCAGGACTCATTCACTGGTGTCTGTGAACCAGAGAGGTTTATGGTTAAATTAAAAAGAGAACACTTCACCTCTGTTAAATGTGCATGAATGCATATTCATTCATTTACACGGGGACGGATCTTGTCCTCCAGACTGACTGAGATGGTGGACTCCCTGCGGCAGTGATTCCTGCAGAGACCCGAGGAGTTTAATGACAGAAATGAAGGTAAATATGCAGCATCTCATATCTGATGTGCTGCATCTTACATGAGGAAGGGCCTTTGAGGAACAACATAGTACAGATTATGCTCTGTGTTGTATGTACGTACTAGATCCAATAAATGCTGAGTGGTCATGAAAGCTGTATCGGTTTTATCTGATTATTAGGCTTTCATTGTTCAAAGTTACCCAGAGGAGATGGAGAGCCAGACAGCCGACTAGTAACACTAGAGTTTCCATCCAGGGGGGAATCCTGAAATGAGAAAGATCAACACTGCCAGACTGGAGAAGCTGGAAAAACACATAGACCATAGCTTCATCCTGTAGTGAGAGGTTAGTAAGGTGTTCACAGGTTAACCAGCTCCACCGGCATGAAAGTGAAGGAGCCCTGGATCTTTGTCAGGAAGTCCTCCACATGCTGCTTCATCGGGGATAGGGTCTTTGGGCAAAGCAGATAGAGAGTCGGGAATCATGTGAGGATGGATTAAAAGTAGTCTAGAGATGACGGTACCTTAAACTGTTTGAACTCACCAATTTGAAATGTTGCTCTTCTTTGGGTCTCCCAGTCATTCTCTGAGAGAGAATATCAGTTATTAATGTTCAGGAGGAACCTCGTTGACAAAGAAGGAAAAAACATCCCTTCTTCCTCAACGATTGAGTTGAATCCCGGGCAAACTGAACAGAACCCACCAGTTCAGCTTTGTGCGGGCCTGATCTTATCCATGTCTATGTATAGAGCAACGTTCAACCAAAGTTACCATGAGGGTGAAATGTTACAATTGTAAAAATTGTTGTATACAATTCTGAGGTCACAAATCAACATGTGAAGTGGAGTTCTTTCAGATTCATGACATGAAAAAAGAATACACTACTTCTCCATCTTCAAACGGTGTCGGCTGAGACCTCACCTGTTTGCAGCCTGCAGACTGATTATTGGGTGTGACAGGAACTTTGGAGATTTGAGTAGCAGCTCCCTTCAAGGCTTTGAGGACTGCGCCTTTGGGCGAGTTGGCTCCCTCCGTGACAGAACATTTATCTGGTTGGACTTTGACGAGGCTAACAAGAACAAAAGAAAACAAATCAGGACGTTCAAAGCATAATAATAATAATAATACATTTAATTTATAAGCACGGATGAAGTGGGAGCAGTGATGAAGAGGATGTGGAATGGGAAGGAAGTTGGTCCTGATGACATACCAGTGGAGGTGTTAAGGTGTCTAGCAGAAAAGGCAGTGGAGTATTTAAGAAGAGTGTTCAACACTATTTTGGAGAGTGAGAGGATGCCTGAGGAATGGAGGAAGAGTGTACTTGAGCTGATATTCAAGAACAAAGGTGATGTTCAGAGCTGCAGTAACACAGGAGTATAAAGCTGATGAGCCACACAATGAAAATCTGGGAAATAGATCTAGAAGCAAGGTTAAGAAAAGAGGTGACAATTTATGATAATAAGTATGGTTTCATGCCAAGAAAGAATGTCTGCGATGAAAGTGCAGATAGAGATGCATAGAGACGGTCAGCAGCTGCTGCATGTGTGTCTGTGGATTAAGAGAAAGCAAACAACAGAGGTTCATCGGAGGAGTTGTGGTATTGCCTGATGAAGTGGAGTGGCGGAGAATTATGTTAGAGTGGAACAGGATATGTATGAGAGCAGCATGACAGGTGGTGGAGGTGGGACTGCAACAAGTATCGGATCTGAGCCCCTTCCTGTTTGCTATGTTGATGGACATGCTGACAGATGAGGTCATGCAGGAGTCTCCATGGACTATGATGTTTGCGGATGACATTGTGATCTGTAGTGAGAGCAGGGAGCAGGTGGATGAAGACCTGGAGAGGGGGAGGTATGCGCTTGAGAGAAGAAGAGGAAGGTCAGTTGCAGTAAGAAAGAACACGTGTGTGAATGAAAGAGAGTCAGGTCATCTTTTCAGAGCAACGGAGAGTGTGGAAAGAAGTGAAGACGATAGTACAGGCAGGGTGGAGTGGGTAGAGAAGAGTGTCAGGAGTTATCTGTGATTGAAGTGTAGCAGCAAGAGTGAAGTGAAAAATTTCCAAGATGGTGGTGAGAGCAGCTCTGCTGGATGGTTTAGAAACGGTGGTTCTGACCAAAAGACAGGAGGCAGAGCTGGAGGTGTCATATGTGACATCACTCTTCAACTCTACATCAATCTCCCTGTCCACCTCGTCCCTTCTTTGGGGCTGACGAGGATGGAAAGCATTAAAAACTAGTATATCAGACGGGCAGGCCAGGTTAGACGCTTTGGAGAGGCCAGATTGAAATTCTGGAGATGGAGCTGGCGGCAGGAGAGAAAGGGGAAGACAAAAGAGGTTGTTTCTGGATGTGGTGAGAGAGGACATGCAGTTGGTTTGTGTGACGGAGGAAGATGCAGAGGACTGGGAATGATAGAAACAGATGATGGGTTGTGGCGACCCTTAAGAAATACAGCCTTGAAGCAGTAAATTAGGTTTAAGTGCGGTCCAGACGGCAAAGGTACCACGTAGACGGTCCAAACCCTTGACACAAATCATCATCCATTGCTTGGAAATAATCTGAATTCAAGGCAAGTGAGGTGAACTAAGTATATATCATATTTTAAGAGAACTTTTGAGTTATTTTCTGTGCTGTAAAGCAGCACAATCTTCTTTATGTGACCACTGAAAAAACATGACCCAAATGGCGATTTCTTGGCGAAGGCCGAGAAAAATGCTGCTAGTGTGATTCAAAAACTCACAAGTACATCACAGTGTCCTGCAGACCACATGCTGCTAACAATGTCATGCTGACGTAACAAATAACATCACATCCCATTTGACTAAAGATATGTGTCTGATAAGCCTTTACTAATGGACTCCAGTAAAACAAAGAAATGAGGAAACCTGGCAATGCAAACATTGCATTACGCCAAAGCGTTACCTTCAAGGTCTACAAAACAGAGGAGAAATAGAGAGGCATCTCACAATCACCCCACCACTTTGTGTCTAGTGATGCAGACATCCATACATAAAAACATAAAAGTCTCCTACGAGACAATGAGTGTCTGGGTTCAATTCTGGAGCTGAATGACTTAAACTAGTTAGTCACCATCTCCGATGTTCCAAATCAAAACCAAGGCAAGGCAACTTTATTTAAATAACACATTTCAGCTACAGGGCAATTCAAAGTGCTTTACACAAACAATAACCTTTTCTTGCAAACCAGAGCTGCTGAGGAATGCTACCAATAAACACATAATGTTATACCTGGTCATAAACCAGCAGCTGTCAGTTTCCCATTTGACCAATACTATTGGCCATGTATTCTATGTATGCTCTATGTAACGTTAAATAAAAAGCACTTCGGTGCCCAACTGCTTCCGTAGCCACATTTCGCAATTCTTATTTATGGTTTTTGCTAATTAGTAAATGAATACTCCATGCAGTGCCCATCAAAAGTGAAGAATACTGTTTATTTGCCACATGTATCCTAAAATGCTACTTCTACTGTTGACCGAGGTGGAATCTGATGAATCTCTGGGTATACTGCAACCCCCTTACAGCTTTTCTATCCATGGCAAACATAATGTTTGCAGTCGGCCTGATAGATGTGGAGGAACACTCGATTCTTTTGGCATGTTTGTCCAGTCAAGAAGCAGCTCAGGATGTAACGGAACCTACCTTATAAAGCTTATACCACTGCGTCATGAAGCACTTTCTTTCTTAATGCTGCTATATTTTTTCTGTCCTATCATGCTAGATTACAAACAAGAAGTTGCTTAATGTGTTTTTCTTTCCAAGTTTATGTTTACTGTTCTACCTCTATATTTGAGCTGTATAGAAAAGTGGTTATTCGTTCCAGAGATGACCTTGAAAAAAGATAATCAGTCCAACCGTCATAACACTGTCGCACCACGTGTGTCTGGTGTTTTGCATATATTAATCATTTATATATTATTGTTATTTCTACAGCTGTTGAGTAATAGATGAATGAAGATGTTTGCTTTTGTTTCAACCCCTTGAGCATATGTGTATAAGTTTTACTTCCTCATGACATTTGTTATCATCTGCTATCATTTTTGAATTTCTGGCTCTCTGAATATGTTCCTCTTCACAGAAGATTGTACGGATGAAGTTTTCTCCAACTTGAATAATAATAATAATAATGGCGAGTGGTGGGACAGCTGTGATGGATTTGAGTGTATTGTCTTATACCACTTTCTATACAGGTGTGTTGTTAGTCAGTTTTCACTCTGCTGTTTTTGTCTCTCATTCTAACCTTTATGTTTTTCCTCAGCAGAATGGGCGATGAATTAATAATCTGCCATCTATTGATGGATTAACAGTTGTCGGAATAAAGGAGGAGGTGCATGACAAGCCTGCACATGAGGACCCTCAGTGTGTGGCTTGTGATGAGACCCCTGTGTCTGATATATAACGAGTTCTTGCATTGAAAAGATGATGTAAACATTAAAGTAATATTAAATGATTCCCCACTACACAAACCCAGAAAAAGGCAAATACAAGGCCCTGGGAATCCATCCCAGTTTGGATAGGTGGCATTGTGCCAAGAACCTGGGCAATAAAAAAAACAGTTTTATGTATAACCATAGGGTGTGTGAACAAGTTCTGGTTGCTCTTTTTTCTACAAATATTTATAATGGCTAAGGTTCAAAATAAAAGTCGTATTAAGTCTTTCAAGTGAGAATGGATTCAAGTTATTTTCATTATTTTATATTTGACTATTTGATTATTATATTTTCTTGTAAGGACCCCAGGAAGACTAGCAGTCATTAAAATGGTAGCTAATTGGGATCTTAATAAAACAATTAACTTATTCATCTTTTTCTTTGTTAAGTTGTCAGTGGTAAAGCGTTTCATCTTTCTGCCACTTCAAACTAAAAACAAGAAAAGTCCTTTCCAGAACACGAGGTTGGTTCATCTAGGCAAACATACAAACATGGCAGCACAACATGGTGACCACCATAGAAGAAGACACGTCTGGAGATCTGTGACCTTTCCTCAAAGGTCCTTCCTCATGTAAGATGCAGCACATCAGATATGAGATGCTGTATATTATATATTTTCTGTCATTAAACTCCTCGGATCTCTGCAACTGTCTGAAAGAAAGAGGTTTCCCTCACCGCCGCTGTACCGCAGGGAGTCCACCATCTCTGTCAGGCTGGAGGACAAGATCCGTCCCCGTTTAATGAGAATTCTTGGCATCACAAATCTTGACTGAGCATTGGATTAATGGATATTCAGACTGGATACATTGGATAAACTCAAATAAATCCATTATAAGGTTTACCATTATAGCAGGCCTTTGGGACTTTACTGTGTCCGTAAAGAGGAATGCCCGTCCAGATCTCCAAGTTGAGTACAGCTACAGTCACGCCAGACTGATGACAAACCCGATTATGTTCTTGCAGCCTGAATACAAAAAAATCTAATCTTTTCAAGCCGATCGGAGTTGCGTGGTCCAAGATCGGATAAATCTTATTTCTACTTTATTTCTAGAAATGCAGTCATTTTGGTTTAAATACAACAATGTGTGTCACAAATGTGTTTTGTTGAAGACAAATTACTTTTGCAAACAAATATTTATGTGAGCATACCCACTTTTTTAAGGTACAGTATGTGAAAATTAGAGGCATCTCTGAATAAATGGAATATTTATATGTACAATCACCTGAAAATAAGAATTTTTTTGTAATGTTAGCTCAGAAGAAGTTTCCTTTAAGTCTCCAGAGGGGGCGGCTCCTCCCCCCTGAAGGCCGCCAGGTTTAATTGCCATATTTGTACAGTAGCCTTGAGTGGACAAAGTGAACAGTGGTAGAGAGTACTAGTACATGTATGCTTTGACCTCAAGTTTTACAGACTACATCATCATCTTCATCATTTTGACCCTATAAGGATAGGGAGGGGTGAGCTAACACACTGCACCTTTAAGGGAACATGTGAGTTCCCATTAGAGACAGATGTAGGTAAACAAACTGATTAGAACAATTTTGAGTCGAACACGTTTGGTTGCATGCAACCAAAAATCTTGTTGAAGTCAAAGTTGTCTTGGTGCTTCAAACTAAGCCAGTCCTACTGCGAAGATTCTGGTGTTTTTCAAAGGTGTAGAAGACTTTCTGGATATTGGCTTCCAGAAACTACAGCTGCTTCCTAACCAAGAAGTCTGGGACCATTCATTGTCCATCCAAAATTTGTTGATTCCTAATGGCTTGTTTGTTTACTTCTACCAATAACAATGATGGTAAATGGCAACACCTTGAAACTGGCTTTTAAAAAAAAAAAAAAAAGAAATACCATTTGTCCTTTGTGAATGCAAAGCTAAATCTGCAGACTACTCCTAGTCCTAAGTGGATCAGAGTTAGTATGTCATCAGCATGGAGACTTTGGCAAACCTTAAGCACACAATCATCACTGCTCATCTTTTATTTAGGCACATGGAGGGACCACTTCCTTCTCTCCATAGATGTCTGTTAGTGCATCAATTTGGCTTCAAGTGTTCAACAACATACCCACCACCAAGAACACAATCTGTCCCTCCTCAGCTTCACATTTACACTCAAGAAAAAAAAGACTGAATGCATAGGGAGCCCCTGTATCAAGCAAGGTGCCGCTAGTCAATTGTAGTTCATCTGTGAAATCAGCCGTACATACATTGGCCGCTTAGCATTTGGTTAGCCACATAAAGCCATTCAGAAAGCAAAGGCACACATTGAAACATGGCATCAGAGCTCTCAGTGGACTCAGACCTGAGGTTTGAACAGGTGTTATCAAGGCCCAGGTAGACTAGTCTCGGCGTCACCATCAGCAAGGACTCATTTGGAGTCAAGTATATTTGGTTTATCTAGAGATCATGGCTGTTGTACAGATCCAACATTTACCACATGAGCACAGATTTTTGCTTTCTGGTGGAAAAAGGACACCGACATGCAGCCTGACTACAAGACTAAAATGTTACAACCACCATTTGGCACAAACGTCCGTCTGCACACGGAAGTACAAGCGCCGTTTGTTGGACAATATGTCAGTCCTGGTACAGCAGGAAGCCAGAGAAGGTGCTGTACTTCCATGTGCTGCCATAGATGGCACCGCGATGTAACCTGAGCCACACCTGGTCTCCTTGGAAGAGGGGAAGGACGGCATGGTTGCTGGCCGTCTCATGGTCTGGCGCTCCATCGTTGGCGTATGCAGATACCATTACCTCTTCATTGCGCATGAGATTAATGTAGAGAGGGACATTGATGGCGAGCTTTAGGATGTGGAACATAAAGACGTAGGTTCCGTTGACGGGGCAGGTGAAGCGGCCGATGTGGGCGTCATACATCTCTCCCAGGTTGCTGTGAAGGTGGTCAAACACAATGGGCTGGTCCAGGTTGCCCGGCGCAAAGTTGGCAGTACGAGAGGTGGTGAACGCCACTCGCAGCGGCTGTGACAGTGGGTAGAGTCGCATAGGGAGCAGGGTGGCGTGACTGTGTGGAGAGACTGGGACTTCCAAAGTGGAGACGGACAGGGACTCCCCATGACCAGTGTCCATAATTGTGAAGGCTCCGTCCCGGTCAGGGCTGCTTATCTGCGAAGAGTCACTCCACGCTGCTGCAGAGTGGAGACAAAAAAGAAATTTAAATGAACAGTTGACTCAAAAAAAAGTCTCCGAGATCGCAAACGGATTTGAAAAAAAACTTTATTTACACTTTTCATAAGCTAAAATCTTCACTGTGCCTCCACTATAAAAGCACTGGTCCAAACTCCATCTGAGGATGGTGCACTGTACAATTAGTCAGTTCTTCACAGGGCTGACAGAAATACACTCACCATCACACCTACGGACAATTTGGAGTCACCAATTCACCGATATGATATGTTTCTGGAATATCAGGAGAGAACCCACACAAACACTGGGAGAACACGTAAACAACGCAGAAAGGCCCAAGATGGATTTGAACACGGGCCGTGACTCACCGTGATCATCATGCTTTACAGAGGATTTATGCAACTTGGTTTTGGTGCTACCGTCAAATTCTTGCCTTCGAACCCAGCCACGAGGGGGGCTCACAAATCAGTGCATTACTATTGCCAGTACCAAACAGTAACGTCAGGTAGGGAATCTGGCAAAAAAACCTTTACTAAATCAACATGCGGTACCGGATTTCCAACTGGGATCCGGTTGGAAATCAGTCGGTACCGGCGGTGGCTATGGGTGGATCTAGATGCCAAAAGACGAAAAAGAAACCCGATTCTTGCCTTTTAAATGTCTTCTAAAGCATAGATCTAGATCGGAGAAATCAGAGGAAGCATCACCGGGCCACTATGTAAGTCCTTCTTTTAGTGAACACTCTACAGAGAGTCATCCCTCCTCTCTAAATACGCCCCAGTACAGCCGTGTTCTCATGCTGGTCAGATACCAAAAGCGTACCATGAGATACAGCTGCAGTTTTATAATCTTAAAGGGGCAATGTATTCATTCAAAGGTCCAGTCATCATGGGTTTTTCTGAGAGAATATGAAGCTGCACATCAGGATCAACAGTGAAGGGGAATGGTGATATTATAAAAATCCCTTCATTAAAGGAGTTTGGTGTCAAAACTCCCCGGAGCATAGACTCTTGTTCATAAGTTCAGAGATGGGGCTTGTGTTCTTACCGGTAGAGCTGTGCCTTCCTCCTCCATGTCTATAACTGTGTTGGTAACCAGAGTCCTGAAGAAATAACACACAGGGATTATTAAATATTGTGCATACAGATCTTTGTGGCATGAGAATCTGACAAAAGATCAGCGATCACCTTCACTCTCCATTATGTCCGTTTGAGAAAGGAATAAACCGCCAAAGACTACCAAGTTACAGATTCACACTGGGTATGACAGAGGAAATATCTTAAAAGTATACTCCGTATGTGGGTTTTTCATTTCTTTGCATTTGTAGGTGCAGATACATCGATCAGCCATAACATTCTAACCAGCTGCCTCTGTAGGAGATCCCTTAAGTCCTGGAAGCTGAAAGGATGGGCCTCCATGGATCTGACTTGTTTGTGTCTATTGTAGGAGCTTTCAGCAGTTAACGAGAGGGGGGGGGGGGGGGGGGGGGGGGGGGGATGTCATCACTGAGCTCTGACATCTTTTAACAGAACCTGCATCAAATTTTTCAGCAGTTTGTGTTACGGTAGCTCTACCATTATCAGACAACAGGGATTAGCCATCACTCCCTACATGCATCAGTTACCCTTGGGTGCCCTCGACCCCATCACTTGTTGTCCTACCACTTTGGTAGGTACTACCCACTGCAGACAAGAATACCCAACAAACCCTGCAGTTCTGGAGATGTTCTGACCCAGTCCTCTTGCCAGCACAATCCTAGTCAAAGTCTCACATTCTTATGCTTGATAATTTTTCCTGTTTATAACATTAACTTCAAAACAAAATGTTGACCTGCTGCCTCATATATCCCACCCACTGACAGTTAACCAGATAATGTTATCATGACTTCACCTAACGGTTATGTTTAGGCTGATGTGTGTATTTTCAGACAGGGAAACTGTGGACTTGTGAAAAGGAGCAATGACGGTCACTCGTCTTCAAAGGCATATTTCAGTGAGTACTGTTGCAAAACACCGTGAAAAAAGAGATTGACTTACACTTGAAGCATAGAGGAGATGACTAGAGTCTCTGAAATGATTATAGGGGATGTAGGATCCTCCTGAGGAGTAGATATAAGAATCAGAACTACCTCAGCAGTTCAGCACAAGCTTTATCAAAGATCAAAAATAAGGTTTGGCATATTTTGCTTTTGGACCAATACGGTTCCACATGGTATCTGTCCCCACAACACTTTAACACAACTGCAATCAAATATTTAGTATTAGACCAAACAAGTCACTGAATACATTATAACATTGAGTACTATTAATAATAAATAAATAAGAGCAAACAAACATTAGCAGGTAGATTCAAGTATGTTTACGGCAAAATGTTTACAGACTAAAAAGCACCTTAGGGAAATCAGACGGGTGGTTTGAATGATTGTAATGATGGTTCAGACTAAACAATATCTTCTACGACACTCTTCAAGTTTCAGCTCTGTTTAGTGGTTTTGGCTATTTTGGGTCTCTGTAAGTGAACTCATGACAAATGTAGGACATATGATAATATATACACGAGATATTAATCCCACACTCAGGAAATTAGAATACATTAAGACATTAACAGAATTAGAAGATAGGAAAGAAAATGTCAAATGAATTCAAATCAAAAGTAATTACTGTATACTTGTTTTTATATAGGAGTTTATGGCAGAAACGGGTCAAGTATGGCAGGAGTAGCCACCTACCAGGATGCAGGGATTAGCCGCCCCCACTGAGAGACATCAAGCGTCATGATGCCTCCAAATGAACACATTAACTCTCCTGGGGTGGATTACAGAGCCTGTTTAACAAACCCTGTTAACCCTGGGATAGGAAACTCTACAGTGTTCAGTTCAAAAGCAGCTGATTTGAGTTTGTTCCATCAACTTCAGTTTGTCAATTCTGAGTTAAACTTGTGAAGTCCTCATCATGGAGCGCCCATACTGGGATTCACCCACTGGTGAAACACTATGGTTGCTATATTTTTAATGTGTTAACATACATAATTTTGATTTTATCATTTAAAAAAGCTTCATCTGCAAAAGGGAAGGCTGGTGTGGGAGGAAATCGCTGCCCAAGTGAATATTTTACCACACTTTCTTGGAATATTATAGTTCAAAAGGAGTAATTACATTGAACAGAATTTTTTTTTTCCCTTACAGGAAATAAACGCTTGTGGAGGTTTTAAACATAATACTAAAAAAAATATCGGTTGACCCGAAATTGGTAGGAGGAATTATAGACTTTCTGACTGAAGACGCCTCCGGATCCTCCAGGATGAGCAGCAGAGACCGACGTCTGGAACACCTGCTTGACCCACAGGGTGAGCTGGTTATTCCAGTCGGTCTCATTAAAGAATATGAAGAGGAATCCAAATGTGTTCTCGGCCGACCGTGGGGTGTAGAGTGAGCAGTCCTCATTTCTTGTAATATTCTGACAGAGTTTGCCTGTTCAATAGTGCAGAGACATCACAGCCTTAGCCTTGTTTCTTCCAGTTGGTGAAGTGTCTGCATCCCTGTACAGCTCATCTATGATCCTAATTACATTGAGATTAAGTAGATGATTAAGAGTTCAAAGTTAATCCTAAATCAGCAGGTTAGGAGCTACTCTTGGGATTAGGTGGTTTTAGGAATCTGACCTTAAACAGAAATCTAGACAAAGGAGAGCAGAGAAATGCAGGAGGGATGACAGGAAGAGGTTAAGTGAGGATAGATACCTCGATGCCAACCAGAAGAGCGAAAGGTGTGTGCCAGTCCCCTTCCACCACGGGCCATACCTCGCACAGATCCTCTGGTGTTGTATGATTGACCGGGTCGACTCACACCAGACTGCCCTGGGGACAGGAAGACCTGTCCACCATATACACCAGTACACTCTGTCTGGTACACTAGAGATGGAGAAGCACAAAACTGGTCTCAGACAGGTTACCTCAAATCATAGCAATTCAGGAATAAATAAATGATCAGCATACCTGGTTGTTCGTCCTCTGAGGGAGCAAACTCCGGTGGCGTTTGGGTGCTGGCACTGATGTACTTGGGCTCAGAGAAAACTGCAGAATCTGATTTATATTTTAGTTTGCCACTCTGAGATGAGGAGGGACTGACCTTGAAGACCTAGTGTCAGATGAAAATAAAGACCAGAGAAGTGCAGAAAGCACAGAAAAGCCATTCAGATCTATAGAAGAAGAACACAGACCAAATGTAAAATGCGTTACAAATTAAGTGTATTATTATTACTAATTTCTCATCTATATCCTTTAGGAAGCATTTTCAGCCAGAACATTAAATGCATGAATGACCAATGAGAAGGCAGGGTTTGATCATATGATACCGGGCAGCAAAAGGTGAAAGTAACATTGAATATCCAGACGTGCATGCGGACGTAGAGGAAATAGCCATCTGTGGCCGTCTGTGATGTTGTGAACTCAGACATGGTTTCATTTGGTTCTCCAGATGCATCTTTGAGGTCACAACAAATACAAAGCAGAAGTTAAGTTGACTTCAGTCACAGTTAGAAATAGAGTAAAATAAAGGAAAGAGCAGTTAAGAAAAGAGTGATTGATAGTCAGGAGGTTAATGAGGGTAAAAGCTGCGTGCCGGTCTGAGAAAACTACAAACTGAAATAAAGGTTCCCCTTCTGAGGTGAGGAGGATTCAGAGAAGACAATGAAAGTAAAATATATGCAGCATAAGTAGCAGCGCTGCAAGTCAATAACACAGACATACAGGTATACAATCACCTCCAATGTCACCAAAAACATGGAGCCTCCATTGAGTCACATGAGAAAAAAGAGCCACTTCTAAATTTGTGCATTCTGATTATAAAACTGTCCTTTTCTGTGACATTAGGTCAAGTGAAGTTTATTTGCAAGGATAACATTAAAAACATTAAAATTAAAATGGTGCATATGTAGAGTCATGCGTACGGATGACTGGAGGGAATTCTGTAAGGAGTTACACCAAAACATTTCCTAAAATAGCCGCAGGGCTGGAATAAAAAAAAAAAAAAACCCAAAAAGACAAACCCCAAATAAACATGGATAGTAAAAAATATACAAATACATTCAGGAGATTAAAGAGGAGGCAGATTTTAAAGGACAGGCCACACAAAATAATTTTTTGAGATAATTTGAGCCGACCTCAGGTATTCCGTAAGATCGTTCCACAGGTGTGGAGCATAAAAACTAAAAGCTGCCTCAGCATGCTTTCTACTTATTGCTCCATAAAACTAAGTGTAGTCTACCATCGTCTCATCGATCCTTTATCCTTTGGAGGTTTTTGGAAGCAAGAACCCCTGGCCCTGAATAATCAATAACATAACAGACACGATTGTACTGATATACCTGGACATGTCTGAAATTACAGACAACATTTTAATTCAAAGATCAAAGCACATTTAAACACATGGCTCTTTTCATTTTATGTAACATAAGGAGAGACGAAACTGACTGACTCAGCTTTTGTACATTTTAAACTCACAAATTTTTGCATTGCGCAGATATCACCCCGCTATAATTCACGTCAACACATGTATACAGGAATGATCTGATCGCAGCACCTCAACCCCAATGACGCACAGACTACCCAGAGGGTCTGACTGACGTCTGTATAGTTAAGAGGTTTGGCAGAGGGGCTATAGTTAGGACAAACGTGAGTTTAACGGTGGCTTCTCTGCCGCCATGCCCATACGATGGTGCTCCTCCTGTTTGTCACCATATACATGTTAAAGCAAAGCTATGAGTTGAGATGAACCCAACACTCCATTAATATTTGTGAACAACCTACAGAATTAGCTAAACTTAATGATAATGTTTGGGTCATTAATTACAAATAATGAATTACTGGTAATTATTTATTATTGGTAATTAATTACAAATAATTAATTACCAATACATACAATCGTATTATCAAATAACCGGCTAAAACCAACCATGTGGACTCATCCACCTCCAGATCATCATGTTACTGATGTCTGAATGGGACGCGTTTGGAGAATCATAAAACTGATGCTAACGTGTCGCAGCGCCACATCAATTACCAGCTTGAGTTGAAAAGTCTCTTCTCCCAAAGCAGGAGACCGACATGAATCCCTAGGTTTCCTTCGGGTTCCATAAATGATCCATCTAATGCTTAGACTGGCACAAATGTGCAACTCTTTAACTAATTTCGATTTGAACAAATGATAAAACTGAGCAGAGACGTTGTCAATATCCATCAATGTTGTCTAATTGTAGAAATCACTGATGACATACAACTACAGCTCAAATCACACCAGCAGACCTCTGAGCCTTTGCTAAGACTTATTAACTTACTGATTCGATGTTCTGAAACTGTGCAGACAGAGTTTGTCTGGTGGGGGGGGTGGAGAAGGTCCGTCCCTGAGGTGGAGCGGAGGTGCATACCACCCCATTACAAGGGGACTCATTCCCGGGTTCACTCACTGGTGTCTGGGAAGCACAGAGGTTGAAGGTTAAATTATAAAGAGAACACTTCACCTCTGTTAAATCTGCCTGAATGCATATTCATTCATTTACACGGGGACAGATCTTGTCCTCCAGACTGACAGAGATGGTGGACTCCCTGCGGTACAGCGGCGGTGAGGGAAACCTCTTTCTTTCAGACAGTTGCAGTGATTCCTGCAGAGACCCGAGGAGTTTAATGACAGAAATGAAGGAAAATATGCAGCATCTCATATCTGATTTACTGCATCTTACATGAGGAAGGGCCTTCAAGGAAAGGTCACAGATCTCCAGACACTGGTTCCCATTAGTTAGACTGGATTTGGGTTCGCTCAGCCTGCTAGGCAATGGGGTGGACTGATTTGGGGGGTAAGAATGACGTAATGACGAGTTCAGATAGTTTCATTTTCAGCCCCAACCAACAGACTTATGACAGGAAACAGCTTACATGCATGACTCTGGGCAGGACGTCTCCTGGGCTTCTTCCCACGTCTGTGTGAGGTGTTTGATCAGAGGGGGACACTACAAAAGAAAAAAATAGATACATTTACATTTCAGTTTATTTTCATAATGTGATGCTTTTCTACCTCCCATTGGTTCATTTTGTTTCCTAAAGTTTAGATTCATTATCAATGACCGTACCAAGCAAATATTCTGGAGAGCATTGTGAAGCTTATTTAAACAGTTATGACAAAGTAATCGCAGCTGTAACAACAACTCTATTCACCATGTAAGCTTCAATCTTTAAAGGAGCAGTTATTTATGGAATATTCATTACAATGTCATGTATCTAGTGTCTAATCATCTAAAGTAGAAAATGTTCGCTAACATTACATAACTGAGGAAATGTACATATACTAAGAGGGCCTTTGAAAGTTAAACTTGTTACAGAGAAGACTCGTCACGTTTGGGGAGAAGAAGAGATGCAGGATTTAACTGATATGATCCGACAAAGAAATCACAAGTAATTTGGGAAAAAATACATAAAAACACACTGCAACCATATTTATTGTCTGTGATGGTGAGAGGGAGGATAGAAGACAGGAGGGTGGCGCCAATAGAGGGTTAAGAAAATACAGCGGTTTATAAATTTGGCGTTAAATTCCTGCCAAAAGTCGACACACAAACGCAGCATGATTAGCGAGCAGAGACATTGTGATTCACGTACAAACACGAAAAACACGATTGACAAACAAATGTTTTCTGTTTGCAAATGCAAAACCTGCTTCCGACAGCTGAAACATGTCTTTCAAGTACAAACGTGCCTCTACAAGTATTGGAAAATCTATCCTACAACTGCACAAAATGAAAAACCAGACCTGACTTTGGCACAAATTTAACGCATAAGAGGTTCCACTTCTGCACGTGACCGTGTCCGGTTTGGTGCACACACGGGTCATTGTAGTTCCGCTGTTACAACAGCAGGTGGCGCTGTGACTCGGATCATACATTAACCACAGTCCACTGGACCTGTGGGAGTGGGAACACGTTTCTATGAGGCAGCCAATAAAAATAAAAAAATACTTTTTACCATCTACTAAGGTAAAAGAAGAAATGGACAAGAAAAGGATTCATTTATATATGACAAATATTCAAAAGGTCAAACTATGAAGTCATTTGAACAATTTTCCCAGGAATTTAGTTTACCATTAGACACCTTTTATAAATTCTTTATCTTCAGAAATATAAGGAAGGGGAAAATATCTAAAGAACCAGCTAAAATAAAGGAACAGTTGATGCTCTATACAGAGGAAAAATAAAGGGATGATGTAAAAAAAATGTACCAGGCATTACAGCAAGAGTCCAAGGACAATATTATGGATGTTAAAGAACGATGGGAACTGAAAACAAACATAACGGATGAAGAATGGGAGGAATCATTTAAAGCAGGTCATAAAAGAACCATCATTGCTCGGGATTGGTGTTTTTGTTGGTGTGCAGACTTTTGGCAGGAATTTAACTCCACCTATCAGATTATTAAGCTTGTCAAATTGAATTGATCAAAGTTACCCTGAGGAGATGGCGAGCATGACAGCCGACGAGTCACGTTACAGTTTCCATTAGGCGAGGAGATGTCGCCATCCAGGAGGGAATCCTGAAATGACAACGATCATTCTATAACCGCCAGACTGGAAAAAACCCTCAATCCATAGCTTCATCCTGCAGTCAGAGGTTAGTAAGATGGTCACAGATGAAGCAACTCCACCTGCATGAAAGTAAAGGAGCCCTGGATCTTTGTCAGGAAGTCTTCCACATGCTGCTTCCTCGGGATAGGGTCTTTGGGCAAGGCAGATGGAGAGTTGAAAACCTTCCCAGGCAGATCCATGAGCACCGCCTGTCGGGAATAATGTGAGGGTGGTTTACACGTTGTTGGGGGATGACAGTTCCTTTGAAAATGTTTGAACTCACCGATTTGACATGTTGCTCTTCTTTGGGTCTCCCCTTCTTTCTCTGAGAGAGAATATCAGTTATTAAAGGGTGTCGTCTGTGCAGTCGAATGAGGGACAACCACATGGTGCACGACTAAATGCGGCGCTGCAAAGCTAGACACCTTTAAAAATCAACCCGGACCCGGAACCGGAGAGGGGTCCAGCAAGGCCATCCTCCATCATGAAGCTCTGCCTCACACAACCACTTCACCTCTCAACAGGCCTGCTCTAGTCCATATCCAAGTGTAGAGCAGCATTCAACCAAACTAACGTAAAGTAGTGTGTGTGTGTGTGTGTGTGTGTGTGTGTGTGTGTGTGTGTGTGTATGTATGTGTGTGTGTGTGTGTGTGTATGTGTGTATGTGTGTGTGTGCTCAGACCTCACCGGTTTGCAGTCTGAGGACGGATTCTTGGGAATGACTGGAACTTTGGGGATCAGAGTAGCAGCTCCCTTCAAGGCTTTATGGACGGCACATTTGGGCGAGGCGGTTCCGTCAGTCAACTCCACATGGCTGCAGTCAGGAGACTTCCGCTCCCTCGTGGCCTGGAAGTTTTCAGGTACAGTATGAAAATCTGCCACGTCATCGTTGGATCCAGGAACATGGATCCAGGAAAATGCTGACACTTAAACACAAGACTCAAACACAGCTTTAAGAACAAATGAGATCCTACTTACCTCTGCAGGAACTTTATCTGGTTTAGACTTCGATGCGACTGACAGGAGCAAAAGGAAAATATGGAAATCTCTTTTCAGTAGGTGTGTGTATAATACAGTTTTATTAAAGTACAATGAATGGTTTTTGTGTCCAGAAACTAAAGTCTGACTGATTGGGCCCTTATACTAGACGACATTAAAACTGTTGACCACTTTGAAAAAAAGAAACAGGTGAATGAGCGTATTTTGAGTTTATTCATGATGTGTGCAATGCTTCTACAAAAACCGTCGAACTTTTGAGACTTGCTCTGGAAATCTCATTTCAGATCAGAGGGTTATTCCAGAAGGTGTGTTTCACAGGAACTGAGTTAAGCCCAAGAAAAGAGAAAATCTGGGATTTGCAGTCCAGAAAGCAAGGTGAGTTTAACTCTGAGTCAGTTACCACGGCAACTCCCTCTCTCAACCTAACCTGCTCACTGGCAGATTTCCTTCAACAAACCCTGAGTTTGTTCCTGACTCCTCCTCCTACTGAGCCTGAAGCAGAGCCGTCAGACGTGACGTGACCGTCCCTCATTTGTCATGTTATAGATTTACGTCTGGAGAGGACTGAGAGACCCGGTCAGTATTTTTCTACCCCGCCAGTGTTCTCTTTCTCCAATTATCTTTATTTCTAATGATTTGCTCGTGAGCCCATTAAAACTTCCTGCTCAAATGGTGTGAAGCATGGCGACCATCAGCATCTCACTGGTTGTCATGGAGAATCACAGTCTCTGACCTCCATTAATGATTGAGTTCATGAACCAACTCAGATCAGCTGTTCTGCATCTAAAAACAGAGTTTCCCATCCCAGGATTAGTCAACCCAGTACATGGAGGATGTGCGGGTTGACTTAGTACAGAGAGGAGATGTTGAATATTTTCTCTTCAAAACTGACTGTGTTCTTGCAAGTAAAAATAATATTAGTCCCTTTGCTGCTCAGGAATAAGGCACAACAGTATCACCGTACATTCACAAATAATGCTGCTCTCTCTCTCATGGCCACTCATCAGTCACAGTAAATCATCTTACTGCTGTGGCTGCTGGAGTTCAGAACCTCTGGAATCTTTTTGGGTGGAGGAAGAGGATAAGTGAAATACTTGCAGTTCAACAGCCTGGTCAGCTCCTCCCTCAGCAGCTTAACTGAAACCATTAGAAGTAAAGGAAAACTCACTTCAGATCATCCTCAAGAGAAAGTGCAGTTTATAACAAGAACAATCTCATGTCTGTGTCTCAGCCTATTGTTACTATCAGCTGTACGAGTGGGCGAGACTTGTCAAACCAGACTAAAGTTGATCCATATCATGCAAACTACACCGCTCAAAAACGCCAGAATATTTAATTCCCACAATTAATCCTCTGGATTCTGGATCTGTCCAGTCAGGAAGCGTTAAGTGATTGTGAAACAGTTTCACCTGCTTTGATGCAAATTAAAGCTTCAACAGGAGGACAGGAGAGGCAACAGCAAGACAACCGCCAAAACGTTCTGGTTCTGCAAGTGATGGCCACAGAACATTCCGCTCTCCTCATCTTTCCTGACAGATTTCTCTTTTGTTTTGCATTATGCTGGTGTTCTTGTCTTTACTGGTACCAGGATGCCGTACCTGCAGGCCATTCAGGTTGACAAGGTTAGTCCAGCACCGTCACAAGGTTTACTACATCTTCCACTAGAGTCTCTAGAGCATTGAGGAGAATCCAGGACACTGGCTCTTACACCAACAGAGCTCGACAGGACCGTAGAAGCTCAAAAGCCCAGCAGCAGGACCGGTATTGGTTCCTTTGTGAGATGAGGAACAGGAGCAGCACTGCAAGATCACCACAAAATGAGCTCCAGTGGTCTACTGGTGTGATGGTTTTTCTTTTTTTTGTTTCTGACCAGACTGTCAGAAACAGACTCCATAAGGGACCGACGTCCTCACGGTACCTGTGTCCACAGCCCAGCACCTTGCAACTGGATTGATGTTCACCAAAGAACTCCAGAATCATCAGGTTCTACATTGTTGTGTGTTCCCTTCTCAGATGGGAACAGGTTCCACCGAGCTCATGTGACAGACATTAATAAACTGGAAATCCTTGATGAATGTTATGCTGCCTGAAACAGCAGCTGGACGGGTTTGATGATTGGTCAGAGATGGCAGATCCTTTGAGGGGTCCTTGGGGTCATTTGTCCTGCACAGTGGGTTCCTCCTGGTGCAGGACAATGACCGGTCTCACCTGACCAGATTCAGTAGCAGTTCCTGGATGATGAAGGCATTGATGCCATTGACTGGTCCTCAAGTGTCCCAGACCTGAATCCACCTGGAGCCTCTGGGACGTCATGTATTAGTGCTTCAGACGCCACCAAGTAGAACACCAACCTCCACCTCATCAGAAGCATGTCCAGATGTTGTCTGGAGTCTCTTTAGCACGAGGGCGTCAAACTCACTACTGAGACAAATTATTGGTTGTGATGAAACGCTCTCAAGTTGGATCAGCCTGGGATTTCAGTTTCTCACTTTGATTCTGAGTGTGATTTAGAATCCAACCCTCAACGTGTTTCATTCCATTGAACCTTCTTACGTCATTTAGTTCTAAGCAAATTCCACAATCTGTATCAATTTCAAGTTGAATATTTTCTTTGAGATGCGATCTGTGATTTTAGGTTCTGCATATACATGAGCATCTAACAAACCCACGAAAACTACATCAAACAAATGAAAAGACCGATTCATTGCAGTTATGAGAAACTGGGGAATCAAGATGACAGCGTTATGAACTCAACTGTCCAGGAGTTTTATTTACTCACATGTGGCTCCAGCCACTGGCTTGTCTTTCCCCTCCAGCAGGTCCATGTAGGCAGCAGCAGCTTTGTCCATCTGCTGCTTCAAACTTCAACACAGAGAGAGAGAGAGAGAGATGGAACATAAAGAAGAACCGAGCCCACAGTGGGTCACAGGGTTTTGTACTGAACATACAGGTAGGCTTATCAAAGTACAGTCGATTTTCACCTGGCTAGCTCCGGGATGTGAGATGGTTAACATTTTATGTGATTCCACACAGGAAGCCTTTTTCAAACCATGCAGAAATAAAGTTGTAAAGATGGAAGCATGGATTTGTCCCTGGAGCAAGTCTTAACCCTCGAGAGGATTTTATTCAGTTTCCAGCTTTCCTACTGATAAACAAGCCTGGAGGAAAACAACCTCCTTGGTGGAGGCAGTAAATCTGGATGTTGGGGGTGCTGTGGGCTGGAAGAGGATGTTAGTCATTAATGTTGGAGAAGCTGTCTTTCCTCGTGGGTCCAAACGTCTCCCCACTCATGTCATTCCCTGAGTCACTGTTGTGACTTCAGCATATACAGGAAATCTGATGAAGCTCACCTCAGTCTGTGATCCCTCTCTACTCCCAGCAGGGTGGTGAGCTTACTCAGGCTCTCCAGCTGCTGGGGGGTACTGTGGGGGGCATTGTTGTGTCCAGCCTGCAGGTCTTTCCTGACGTGGTCCTGCTTCAAACTGTGGAGGAGGTGTTGGACCTGGAGCACAGTGGTCAGACGCCTCCTCTCCGCCTCTTCCTTTTCCACCTGCTCCCTCTTCAATGCTTTCTTCTGGGCTCTCAGCAACTGGTTGAAGGAGATTTTACAATGGAGGCGACAGTCTGTTAATAATGATGCAAAAACGTTTCTACAAATATGTACATTTTCACAACCAATAACCATTATGGTTTCATCATCAATATTCTATTTTTTTCATTCACTCTTCTAGTCTCATAATATTAGTATTAGTATATATTAGTAATATTATATTAGTCAGACTAATTAAATTTAGACAGTGTTTCCAGTCTGAAGATGCTGCCAGCCACTAGATGGCAGCATTGTGATCCATGTTCAGTCATATGACCCCGTTTAACTCCACCATACCATCAACTGAGGGCAGTTAAAGTCCACACACATTATTAGTGTTAACATAAAGAATGCAAATCCCATGACAGAATACATCCATCAGCCAAAACATTATAACCACTACCAGGATAAGTCAGATTAAGATGATCTCATTACCATGGCTCCAATCAGTGGGTGTAATACATTAGTCAGCAAGTGAGCAACCAGGAAAAAAGTTGAAATATAAGCATTTGAGCGATTTTGAAAGAGACCACATTGTGATGTCTGGATATTTCCAGAACTGCAGGTCTTATTGGGTGTTCCAGGTCTGCAGTGACACCTACCAAAGTCATCCAAGAAAGGAAAACTTGGAAGTTATTGGCACCCAAGTCTCAGTGATTTGTAGCAAAAATGTGGGAAAGGTTAACACCAGTTCTAATAGAAATGTGTTAGAACACAGTTACATGATAGCACACTGTTTATGGGGTTACCCAAGACACGGAGTCCTTGCTGCTTTACGGGACTGCATACATCTTACATGTAATTTAACCAATAGTTTTATAATGTTCATCTTTTTGACCCCATAGATTCTTGGATAGTGAGGGTTGAGCTGAAGTGATTCTATAAATTACAATCTGTAACTTCAACACTAGATGCCACTATATTTTTGGAGACTTCACCTGCACACAGTGTGCTTATGTGCTTTGCACTTCACACATAGGAAATGTGGAGTTTAACTGACATCCATCTTTAATGATTGAGGAACTGATCAAACTTCTATAAGCTTTGTTCTGTATTTTTATGTCAGTAATCCAGGCTGAAACAACATTCCTACCCGAGGGTCCAGGTTTAATTTTGGACATAAATGACCTAAACTAACTAGTCACCAAATCCGGTGTTCCAGAATCCAAAGGTGCATTGTGGGTAATGGCTCACTTCATTCCGACCTTAAATCACCTAGGTAGAGCCTCTAAAGAAGATGTGCAGGTAGTTAAAGACTTACAGTCTGAGTCAGACTGTCCAGGTTTTTGTGCAGCTCCCGAGCGAATGCCAGGTTATGCAGCACCTCCTCGAACTTCTTCACAGCCACCTGGGAGGAAAGAACACAGGTAACGTGCCAAAACTACACGACACTTACTTCCATGAGTTCATATCTGTTTCCTTAAATATCCAGATCTCACCAGCTGATCCTTGTTCAGGACCTGGCCCCTGTTCAGCTTCTTCTGGTAGTCTTCCAGTTTCAGCTGTGGGCAAACGCCATGTCAGAAAACCCAGGTGCCTGCATCTACCTGGCCAGCCCATAATTCACACTACCAGAATTGGATCTTACCTTCTTTTTCTCCAAGTTGCGGACTTTGTGTTTGATGCAGATGAGACCATCTACTAGGTAAGTTTCATAGCCATGGTAGACTGTGGAGGCCTCCAGGCTGAGCTGCAGAGCACTCAAACCATCATCTGTCACAGAGTGCTCAGGGATTTCCTCCACCTCCTCTGAAGACTCAGGTGGAGGTGTGACATCAAGGCTGGGACAAGGAGACAGCTGCACCATTTTGAGCTCCACACTGGGAGGAGAGGGACATGTGAGCTGTCTATTACAAATACAAGGCCTTAATAAACATCATGAATATACCAGTGAAACTAAATGTTCCTGACATAAACATTACCTAAAGCTACAACAAACGATCGTTTTCTCGAGATAATGGGACAACAGAACGTTGTTTACTGGTATTTTCCCAATCTCCCTCAGAGATCAGGAGTCCCATAGCCGTAGCAACTGATAAAGATAAAAATGGCAGATCGAGGAGTTTCCATTATTGATAAACATCCGACTCCACTTCAATCAAGGGTCAGCACCGGCAGAATCTGCTCTTGTAGTTGACGTTCTTAGGGCCAGGGTTTACGTGTTACCATGGCGACACCGGAAGTTCCTATTTGCAATGGTGGATAGGAGTTTTATTTTAATTGTAATCCACCCTGTTCACTTTAGATTTTGTTTTTGTTAGGGTCGTTATTAATTTTTTATATTAACGATGTTGATTGAGTTTTCATTTTAAGACACTTGACCGAACAAACCGGAAGATAAGCAAAGGGCATAAAATATGAGAACAACAATAGATGAAATCCACAAATGAAACCTCGGTATGACATCTGTGCTATTCTTTTAATGAAGCATTAAATAGTAAATCGTGGGCTGCATCAATTTAACCCTTTAATGTCCTCAACAAGAACGTTTGTTTAATGTTGTATTTCTTTGCATTTCATATTTTAATATCTTAGAAACCCTTAATTAACATTACATTGACAGTCTTTGGGTAAAATAATTTCATTATGAAATTTTGTATCTTAATGGAAAATTAAGAAAATATTTTTTTTAAATTAGGACAACCGTTTTGGTAAAGCGTGCTTTTAGAAAACTATGACTCAATAGCCATGGTTAATGCCACCTCCTCTGTGACTCCGTTTGAGCTATGGTGTCCCACATGGCTCGGTTCTTGGCCCCTTATGGTTTAGCATACACTTGCAATCAAAGCAGGACTTACAATCATCAAAGCAGGCCATCAAAGTGTTAAAGAGTCTTCTGGAAACACTTCCATAGTGTTTTGGCTTTTGCAGCATGTTTGCCAAATGCTGCACGCGTGTAGTCACATTGATGAAGATGTTTTCTTAATTTGCTTGTGTTTCATCTATGTGCATGTGTTTTAAGTTGTAGCGCGTTTGCGCCTTTCGTCCACCATCATTTGAGGTCTGAGAACTTTATCAGATTGGATGGAACACATGGTGACAGAATTTTTTCATAAATTGTAGTTGAACCAAGGTGATAATAAATCACAATGTATGTTATTGCATTAAAATAGCATATAGCAAAATGTTAAATATTGTGATAATGTTGCATTCTGGAGGTCCCCAAATAAATATGTCATACAGTTACTGCATTTTCTGTGCGTGTAATGTGAGAACAGGCATTCTTGCAAGATAACCCAGAATGTCGCAGCAGTAGGCTTCTGTAGCATTCCAACAGAAGACTCGGTCAGGCCGGTTGGAGAGCCGCCAGGACAGTGACAGTGCATTTGTAAACCAGCCTGGTTTTTAGCGGCTCATGTACTATATATCAGACCCAGTGGTTCGGTCACTCAGCAGCTCCGTGAGATTAAACCCCACACAAGAACAGGAAGCATTCGGAGACGAGCTCAGAGTCCGACACTCCCCTGCCTGCAGGTGATTCATCCCCAGGTTCATCCGGGAGGAGTTTCCGATGACTGAGCTAATAGTTTAAGGTAACTGAGCAGAAGAGCAGCCTTGTCTCGCGCTGCAATCAACCCCTAATTACAAACCTTCCAGCTGAACTCTGCTGCTAAATTCCACTCACCAATTTGTGGGACGTGACGCACAACTTTGGGTCCATGCGTGGATTAAAGTCAGCATTTTATCACCAACAAACGGCCACGCCACCTGAACCAGCTGACCCACCTTGTTGTCTTCTGGTCTCGAGCGTATTAGATCCTGTCAGGAGCAGCAGGATGAGACCTACTCCTCTCCTCTCCTTCCCTCTCCTACTTTCCTTTCCTCTCCTCTCCTCTCCTCCTTTCCTCTCCCCCTTTCCTCTGCAACTGTGTTGCTCCGTTCGTAGAGGCCATGCCGGCGTCAGCTCACGAGTTTATATACGCTCCGGTACATCCGGTCAGCACGCCGCCGTGGACGTCTATGTGAGGGAGAGAGAACGAAGGAGCGGTGCGATGGTGCGTTCACGTGATATCGGAACATTCTCAATTACATCACAGCCTCAGCTGAGAATGTTCCGATATCTCCACTTCACATCTTTGTCGGATCTTAATGGAAATCCATTTTATTGAAATGTTTATGTATCAGAAAAAATCCAATAAAATGTTCTCTACAATACTATTAGTGATACAACAAATAACAGTTTACATCAATGCCGCTTTTTAATATTTCCCTAGGTAGAATATCTGTATTGGTCTAAAGGAAACCTTATTCAATTTTTCTTAAATTTTTTATTTCTCATGAGTTAAAAACAATTTTGTTACATCAAATTTGGCCAAATCTCTGAGAAAGACAAAGGCACACTCAAACATTCCAATTACATTTCATTCCAATCTGGGATATCCCTACTTGCAAAATAAAACATGTTAGTCCTGGTGTACCGCTCAATAAAACCTGATTATGTTTGGACATTTCAAACCTACTCTACTCTACTGTAAGCATGGCAGGGAAAGCTTAATCCTGGGTCTGTTATTTTCCCCTATGAATCTGATAAACAACATTCTAATGTTCTGAAAAAAGTCCCCAGGTGGAGGCAATGGGATATTTTGAAAGAAATATAGCAATTTAGGGCTTGTTGAGGAAATCGGTCCTAAGAGTCAGTGAAGGTTGGGGCCCTCCTGACGATCACGATTATAAGGTTAGAATTTAATGGTCTCATATTTGTACATTTAGGAAGACTGCCATTGTTAAACACTTCTGAAAAACATTCCTAACAGACCCACAGTGGTTTCAACAATTTTGTTTAATGTTTTTGAAGTTTACTAGAAGCCCATCTGTTCCTGCAGTTTTACCAGATTTAACGCCCTCAATAGCCATGCCCTTTTCCTCTCCAAGCACCGCCTCCAGCTTATTATTGAGGTCTTCACACATAGTTGTGACAGTCTGCATGTTTTGCAGTTTATGTTTAGTCCCTTTATTTTGAAGGAATTGAGCAGAAGTTGAGTTGTTCAGTGTGTTGTGCTTGTGTGCTAAGTACTGTGGTCCTCCTCTTCATACACTGCATCAACACCCTCTGCCCTGTAGGTGCCCCTGTTGAAGCATAATCGGAATTCTAATAATGGATCTTTTCCATATGAAAGTTATTTTATGAATGATACTGTGATATGATAATGGTTTATTTCAACCATTTTCTTTATTTATATTTTGATCTTCCTCTCGCCTCTCAAAACCTGAGGGCCAGCCTCCTATGAGGCCTACAAATAAATGTTTCACCTATGTTTTCCCCTATATCTTTTTACAGAGAACATCATTTTGACCATATAATGCCACAAAAGATCTTGGATAGGTAGGAATGAGTTGAGATTGCATATGATTGCTTATGTTATGTCATGCAGCATGCAGCATAGAGTGAAGACAATCTTTTTGCTCCTGCTCTACATCCTAGCAGTTTTCAGCTGACTTTAGGCTCCATAAACCATTTCATTTTGAATCCATTGATGTTCTGCCACATTTCCCTTCAGCAAATCATTCGAAAGCTGCCAGAACATAAATTAGTTGTCTTCCTGCCACCACCATTCTTCTACCAAACTTCAATTATGTTCCATTATTTCTATGGTGTGCCACATGGGTCAGTTTTGGGACCATTTTTATTTTCCTTTTATTTCCTTTGTGCATGCTGTTCCTGCTGGGGTTTAAGCACCAAATATTACCTTTTGTTTCACAATAAATTGAATCTTACTCCCATTTCTCTTTTTCTTAGTAGCTCCTCTTATAATTCTCTCCTGACTGAAGTACAGCAACTGTGAGCTGGTTGCAGAACATGTCAGAAATCAAGGCAACAATCAAACATGGCAAATTATATTTATTGAACAAGATGAAATTACAAGTGTGTCTATAAAAATACATATTTGGCTTTTAGAAATGAAGAGTGCATCTCTGAAAAATAACCATATAGAGAAAGATACATCTAAAACATCTTCTCTACACTAAGTGCACCCCTACTTCACATGCTTATTTATATAAAGACAAAAATAGGTACATGCATGTTGCACTTATAGCCAAAATATCAAGAGTACAGGTAACTCTCTAAGCTACTAACCATTAATACAATCATATTCACTGTGTTCAGTCCAAACGGCAGCATTGTATAGAAATTGATTCATATCCACAAAGAGTATATCTTTTCAGTGTCAGTGTGAGAATCACATATTTAAGTTAATAAATACAGACATATTAGACAAATCTAGCCCACATATGTAGCAACAAGATAAGCCATGGCTGACAAATTATCTTAAATTTAACATTTAGGAACAGAAGAAAACATGAAGGTTGAATACATAAGTTCTGTTATGATAAGGGAATCTGGAAATAACCGGGACAAAATGCACACACACACCTCTAAGCAGTTTTTTTTAAACCTGTGTCTGCTCTTCCTGGAATCTGTTTGGACACAACAATAAGACCTGATGATGACGGAAATCTACTCGACATTAGTTCACACAGAATACTTCTAATCTGTCACTGGAAATATTCATTTATATACAAAAATATATTTAAGCTGTAAAAAAAAACAAAAAACATCAAATCTGGCACATAAAAGAGGCGAGTTCTGCGGACAGGCACAGAACACTAACTCTTTGTTTAGAGGTCTGCAACCAAAAATAAATAAGTGAGAATTAGGAATCCTCACAGCTTTGTTGCTCTTTGAAGAAGATGGGCTCATGTTGTGACAAAGCCCCCAAGGTCGTTCCCACATGACAAGAGCTGCCGAAAGGTGGCCACAACTTTCCAGGAGGAGCCTCAGTGGTGGCCCACTGGGTTGTTGTTGCCAATCTTCCTGAGGTTTCATTCAGCTTATTCTGGTTCAGCTACACGTGGACCGGACCCTCCCTGAAGACTTGTGCTTACTACTATGTGCATCATCGATCTATCCCTGTAACCATGACGACTAATTCCTTTCATCATTTACAGACTTTAGGACAACAGGGACATCTGATGAGTTTTTGGTAAAGCTACTCCTAACTATTTACATCTCATTAATGTATATATTAGACAAATATATTCTTACTGTGCAGGTTTTATCTAAAATACTTTGTATGCTTTTACCTCCAACACCAGATTATTATTTTTTACTGGTGTGTGTTTTCTTGATCATCGTTTACATGGATTTGATTTCTACAAAACTTGGAAGTTTTCTTTAATCTCACCCCCCCCCCCAAAAAACTGAACTGATTCCAATGAAACTTTCAACAGGGGCGGGGAAAAGTCAGACAACTACCAATTAAAGGTATGAAACAATCAATCCATCAACTTTTTCAAACTTCCTGTCATATTGCTGATCAGGCGTTTTTCCACCTTTTATCACATTATGAGGCATTTATTGAACCAGGATCTACTGAACTTTATGCGGTGCCAGGGGCCATATTAGTTGGAGTGTGTGACATTTAATGATCCATCAGTGCCCACACACCCATGTGTCCTTTACTTCAAAATCAGTACAACCACACGGTGGCAGTGAAGAGTCACAAGTTTCTACAAATAAACAAAAATGGCAGCTGTAGAAGCTATGACTGAGAGTTGGTCTGTGAGGCTGTAGAATACATTGCAACTTGTGGAGTTTTTAAACTTATTTTTTCATGTTTGTCGGATCTATGGACGTTTTTTGTCTAAGTTTTGTCCGTATTTGTGAACGTTTTCTGAAAATGACTGAAATCAATTAATTTATCTATTTGTATGAATGAACATACAACACAGCTAATATAAACGTTAGCTGTATTCACATAAATGTATTTAGCGATCCTCTTCCTGTCTGTGCAGATCAAATCTGCAGCAGTGAGACATGAGGTAGTAGAACTATACAGACTAAAACTTCTCCAGAGACCACACGTCTTGACATCATTATGAATGTGTGATGTGGAATCAGAGAAAGCATATTGGAGCTCGGTCCTCCTCCGATTAAAGCAGCAGTTGTTTGCTTTGGTCACGGTTGATAACAAGAGTGGAAGAGTGGAAAGAAACGTTCTCAGAAGAGACAGGAGTGATGCTAATGAACCCAGGTGACATTTGTGAAAATTGAGCATTGTGGAAACACGGTGTGAGCCCAGCATAGAATACAGAGGCAGCGGTGACTCCACACATGGATGAAAGGGTAACTGGACGACCTCTTCAGTGTCAGTGGATATGGGAGGGGTTGATTTTTGAACTAATGACATAATTGATCGCTTTGTTTAAACACAGGTCTGACTAGTGACCTGCTGAAATTCTCAGAGCTTCCAGCACATTTTTCTCAGAGATGTAACCAACTTTGTGGCTCTTGCATGCATCTCATTGCTAATCTTCTACTTCTTGTAACACATGATGGTTTTGGTCAACATGATTTTTGATTTTTTTTCCCAAATCAACTTCAAAAACCCAGAAAGGTTCCAAGTAGTTGGTGTTGCGTGTGAACCTAGCGATACTGTATCTTAATTTCCTTGAGAACAGACCTATTGAGATTGTGTTTGAGAGAATGATGTACAAACATTGGACACAATTTACCAGTTGGAAAAATACTTGTCGGGTCAAGGTAAGGAAGGAGAGAAAGCCAACCTTCCAAATGAGGGCGCCATCCTCACAGTAAAGAGAAAATTCCGGAGTTCCCTGGGTTTCCATGCAGCATTCACTGATACAGCATTTCAGACTGAGAAAAATAAAGTATTTACAAAAAATAATCTCATAGCAATCCAAGACAAGTAAAACAGAAAAAGTCATGTGATCCGGCCCCCCTGGTGTCTGAAACAAAGAAAACTCAGCAGCTTGTGACTAGAGTGAGGTTTGGTTTTGACCTTCTATGGTTCTGTTTGCAGTTCATCAACCCAACGCTGCCATCACCATGCTTCTTCACTTCGCTGGCCATCATCCTCGATCTCCTCTTCTTGTTTGGGCAACAGGGGTGGGAAAATGCTCGCTGCAGTCTCTCCCATCGCCGCCTCATCCTCCACCTCCATTTCTATTTCCTCGCCTTCCTCCGGTTCCTGGTGAAGTTTTGGCTTCCTCTGACAGCAGGGCTTGTACAGATGGGGATCTATGATGACTTCTCCGTAGCGTCCCTTGTACACAATCCCACAGCACACCTTCTGTCTGAAAGATCAAACACTTAGATCAGTATGTGAGCTGAATATTATATAACTTATTTTTACAAGTCTGGTATTCCAAACAGAGGAGTTAAACATTCTCCCTTATGTGTGTATATCCCCTAAATGTTTGCATGCCATGTTTTGTTTTGCTTTTAAAATGACAACAAAGACTCCGTCTGGTGGGTCTAGGGGAGACCCATAGTCAGACTCTGGTTGTACAAAAGAGTAAAAGAGCAGAGGTAGAGCAGAAGATCAAATGGTGGAAGCCGAGAAAACAAGGCTTCTTTTAGAACCTAAGGACGAAGCTGATGTGGCTGCTGGGTGGTAGTGAACTGTCGGATGACTGGTTAACTATGGAAAAAGTGGTAAAGGAGTATATGCAGGGAGTATATGCAGGAAAAGGTGGTGAAAAAGCGGGATAGCAAGAGATGAAGAAATTAGGAAATAATATAAAAAGACATGGCATAATGCAACTAATGAGGTATCAAACGAGAGGCGGGGCACTGAGGAATAAGGAAAGGTTTTGAACTGATTGCCGAGGCAGAGGAATTATGTTGGGAAGGATGCGCGGCTGAGGTTAGGGTGAGGTTAGGGTAATTAAGGGTAGAGATGGGAATGTGTGATCAAGAGAAGAGAGTGTGACTGAAGGAGTACTTTGGAGAAGTGATGAATGAAGAAAATGAGAGAGAGGAGGGTAGAGAATATGAGATCGTAAATGAGGAAGATGGAACGTTTAGAAAGGATGACATGAAAGCAGCTTTGAAGACGGTGATGATTGGATAGGCGGATGGTCCTGATGGTATACTGGTGGACGTTTGGAGGTGTCTAGGAGAGAGGTGAGTTGAGTATGTAACAAGTTTGTTCAACATGATCTTGGAGACTGAAAGGTCGCTGGTGACACCTGTCACTAGCGACTGTTTTATGAGGTTTAGAGTGACAAATTGTCAGTTGGCACCCAGCACTGTAATTGCAACTGGAGCAGAATATGACTCCCAGTTATCAATTTTACTGTTTGACAAACAGCATTTGATCTTAAGATAATGGAATCATGAACATAAAACTTTGGAGGATTTCACAGAAACACCTGAATAAGTTGGAATTGGTGGAAGAGACCGTTACCTTTTCCAGTAACGCCGGTCCAGGAAGGAAAAGGCCCGTGGAAGAGCAGGAGCAGGTGAAAGCTCCGCGTCTGAGCCCTCATCTGATTGGTTGCTGTAGGTGGGCGACTGAGCCGGTGAGGCACTGGAGGTCGTGCTGTGAGCATCCGAGTCTGGCAGGGACACAAACACAAACATGGTTTCTACATCTGTTCTGCTCTATGTATAAATAAAAACACGCATCCCGTGTACACGCAATATTTGTCACACAAACAAGTAATCAATTTATCACATTTGCCAAATTTACGAGAATGTTCATAGGCCTGTCACGATCATGAAATTTTAGCTTACATTCAATTGTCATGCAATTAATTGAGATTATTGATTTAATTGTCCTCGATCTATTCTGTCACACCATTATAGCATCAGTCTAATTACAGTAATACTAATACACCAATTTAAGAGGAAAAGCCATGTTTCGGCACGTTTATATTTGATTTGTTGAAAAGTTTATATCCTTGTTTGACCAGAGATTCCGTCAAAAGTTTAGTAATCCGGTGGATCAGGGGCTCTACAGCCTCGTAGATTTTTGGTTTCAACAGTATTCAACTACCTTTAAACTTCAAAATTAACAAATAGTCTCCTTCAAGATGTCAGTTCTAAGTTCCTATTTGAATCCAAATGTGCCCACAGTGAAATCCAACTTTGTTACTAAATGAACCGCAATATTGCACTAAAGGCAAAATTAAATCCTCCACTCAAAGATGAGTAAGAGAATAATGATGACATCATTAACACCAGTTAAAAAAACAACAACTTCAAGTCAGTTAAGAATTGTGATATTTGTGTGACATCAAACTGTACTAAATTATACAGACTGGGATCACACATTTATGTAATAATTATAATAATTATGATTTAATTCAGACTTTTCAAATAGGCTGTGTTTCTCCTCACTCAACTGCTCACAGACCTGAATGGTTTTTGAAGTTTTAATGTAGACTAGTGGATATTTTACAATTATTTTGGACAACATGGTAGTTCCAGATTCACATAGAAAAACCCTCCTTACATCAAGAACTGTACACAGACCGTTTATTGTTTTCTGACATTGCTCCTTAATGAGCATCTGTTGTCTTGCAGTTATGACCATATGCAAACATTATTTTAGAAATATTCTAATGCTCAAATTATGTTTTTCAAAAGAAGTAGCCTAAGAACTCCTATTATAACTGCCTACATGCATACCTAGTCTGCTGTCGTCGACGCGTGTCCTAGTTATGAGGTTCATCCCACATCGGATCAAATTGGGTATATGGCTTTTACACGCAGAACAGAATCAGGTTATTTATATCCTTATCTGCATGATAAATACTAGTAACCGATAATTGAATGTGAGCTCAACATTTCTGTGACTGTTAGCATAACTTTTTAATTTGGCGACAGAAATGACGGTGAAGATGGGGGTGGGACAAAGGGAGGCTGGAAGAGGATATGCTGACTTATCAGGTGGGAGAGCCTCGTCATGATGCAGTTCAGTGACACAGGAAGTGTGTCACTGACACAGTCACCTTTTCACTCCCTCTCTCAACCCAACTGGTCATGGTAGAAGGCTGCTCACACTGAGTCAGGATATGGTCACGGTTCCTGCCTGTCAAAGGCATTTATTTTCTCTCCATGTTTTTACTCATGTTGAATCACTCTTGAATAAAAAGTCGGCATGAACCTGCTCTTTTTAGAGAGTGCTTTGAGATTTTCTTGTAGTTTGGCTACAAAGTGGTTTCTAACCAGTTGTGTGTATTTTTGCTATGCGACTCAGCGCCTGCGTAGTAATCCTCAGCTGTCAGAGATCAGGATAGTTTGTATATATGTAGCAGTATCCCAGCTAGAAGGTTTTTCAAAATCAGTGGACAGTCTTATTCCAGTTGGGCACAAACAAAAGGATAATTTTTAGATAATTTATTTCTGCTTGAGTGAAATTTAGGGGCATTTAAAAACAAAACAAACATGAATAATCTTATATCTATAAGATTTAAAATATGACTTTTAAAATACGAAGATGTTATGCAAGAAATAAGGAAGAAGGAAAAGGAACAAATGAAGTTGAAATAATAATGTTTTTAAAAAAAAGAAAAGGAAATGCCCACACATGACACGGATGGAACAACTGGACAAGCACCTGCTCACGACGGGGCCAGGTCTCATGAGATGCTCTGCATGTAAACACAGAGTATGATGAGCTCTGCAGCCACAAAATGAAGTTTTTCTGAGTTGGCTTAACTCCATTTAATCAGGACCCTGGTCTCATGTCTTTTTTCTTTACCAAAAAATGATGGCGAGAAATAGAAGATAAAAGTATCGATGAATGCCTCCATTAATATCAGGAATGATCCTTTTGATAATCTTATTAGTTTGCTTCTCTACTGTCATGTATTGAAAATTGAACACTTCAGTCACCCTTCAGCAATGCACTGGAAGCTTACTGTTTTTCTTCAACTTGCTCTGCATTCGGCTTATCTGACTCGGCCTCAGCTTTTTCTTAATCTTCTTGGTCCTCAGTGTCGCCTTCATGCTTGACCCAGCTTTGGCATCCACTACCTGAAACCACGAAGGAAACCTGGTCTTACAGGAAGTTCTCACTAACAAATGAGACCAATCTTATCAGACTTAAGGAAAAGAGTGCAATGATGCCGAATGTGTTCTCACATGATTCCAATTCTTCTTGGATCCAGCTGGAAGTTTTTTCCATCTCTTAACCAGCAGGACACAGGCGTTACAGATGTCCCCGCAACGGACTTCACCCAAGCTGCAGGACAAAAGAAGTCAAATCAGCTAAGCATTTCACAAACCAATAAGATTGTACCATATTAGACATCTGCGCTTAATACTTATTTTCAATGCTTGGTGGATACCTAGGTGTTAACCTGGTGCCACACACGAATCTCTTATGTCCTACCTCAGTGGGAATTAACTTACGGTTTAATATGCTGTATGGTACTGAAATGTGAACAAATACTGAGCATTAACATAATCTGGAACAAACTGAGTTGAATTGGACCTCTACTATCCCTGAGTTCACCACCTGGATGTGTGGGAGGTGCTGCCAACTCACCTAAAGCAACTCTTGAAGTCGGTCTCGTAGCGTTTGCTGTCAGTGAAGCGAGAGCTGGATGACTTGGCTTTGCAGATACAGCAGCCATCTATGCTTCGATACATCTTGGGCTTATGGAAGCCGAACATCTACAGCAACGAAAGCAGAGAAACAGATCATTAAACCATGAAGTTGCAGCTCCTTGTATCAGATCTCCAGTGTTAGGTGCAAGTTACTGACTTAACTTGAACAACTATCATTCAAGAATAGAAAGAAAAGATTATCAATGCAGTTGGATGTTTGTATTTGAAATACATGTTTGAGCGACTATCACCAAAGTTTCTGTAAACCCAAGGTGAAGAGCTGTGTGCGGCTCTGGCTCAGTGGGTAGAGCGGCCATCTCCCGATCGGAAGTTAGCCGGTTCAAATCCCACCAGGGTCCACTTGTCGTAGGGTCCTTGAGCAAGACCCTGAAACCCTAGCTCCTCGAGCGCTTCACAGGGGCTGCCCACTGCTCCCTCAGGGATGGGTCAAATGCAGAGAAATAATTTCCCTATGTTGTACTGTGTATGACTGTATGTGACTAATAAAGGACTCTTCTTCTTAAATGTTTTTGTTTGACTGACATTCTAAACCCAAGATGTCTGATTACTGTCACATGACCAAAGGAAAGGCAACAAATCTTGAGCCTTGTCCCAACTTGTCAAAGTTTTGCTGTTTGAGATATGGGGGGGGGGGGGTCGGGCGCATTTATACAACATAATATAACTATATTTTACATTGATACACACAAGCCAAATATCAATATCCAATTGTATAAATTCAAGGACTGGAGACGATCGTCTCACGTCCTCCAGACTAGAGCTTGTCTACATACCTACAATGGGTAAAAAACTATAGAGAATCAAGCAAGAGCTGTAAAAAAATGCTTTAGGCACATTTTTAAATGACTGCTAAAACCTGTCCATTTACATTGACCATTATTCTTCCACCTTTTTATTATTCTTTTTTATTTATGCTTTCATTCACTCTCTTTTGATTCGTTAATTTCAATAATAACCAACAATAATAATAATAATGATAATTAGATAAATATAGCCTCCTCTACCCAATTGAATCCGCCATTCTTCCTCTACCAGACCTCCGACACCTCTTCACTTTATACATGCTGTTATGCTTCCAGCATGGAAAAGTGGGGAGAGCGAACAAGTGGAAAAAAACTAGACAAATTGTGTTGTTTTGCTGTCATGTTAATATACTCCCAAATATATATTGTTTTACAACTTAATATCAAAAAGGTTTTGCATTATATTTGGTTAAAAAATATATAAATAAACATGTATAAATAGCAAAAGAGTTGGCGTGATACAACTGAGTTATTGTGCAGCCATTGCTTTTACATTTAGAAATGCTAATATCAGAAATATTTTATATCACAGTTCCTGATCATCTGTTTTATATAAATATATAATTTTACATTTGTTATATGCAGTGGTGTCTGAAGTCCAAACATTCTTTATTCAAGTAGATGTAAAGTTACATTTGAAAAACAAGTGTGTGTGTGCGTATATGTTGTGTGTTATGTTGTGTTATGACTAATCGTGTGTAGGGGAAATTAAACACAATACTTTACAAGCTAGATCTGGGTGGGCAACAAGTGTGTTTGCGTCATATGCCATGTAAGCTGACCCTTAATTGGTATATGATTCTCCTCCCGACCCTGCCGAGCAGGTGTGGGCGAGGAGCATCAACGTAGAGAGGACAGCGCGGCCCCGTCTGCCTCTCATGCAACCGTGGTGCTGATGTAACTACAGAGACCCAACATGTGGTCGGAATGTTAAGCCTGCATGATCGACAACCACCGAAGGAAAAAACTACTGCTATAATTCTACCACGCCTACTTGACCTGTTTTAAGATGATTGACGGGTTAAAAACGAGATGAAAACCTAAGCACACAGACTTGAGACTGGTAACTACAGATTAGTAGGTATTTAAACTTCCCTAGGAGTATGTCTGAACACAATATGGCATGTCTTCGTCCCTGACTGATGACATGTGGAATGTCAGGTGCAACGTTGTTGTGTAATCGAGTCCTGCCAGGAGGAGGATTGACGCGTTAAGACAGGCTAGATGCTGCAGAACGAGCTAGTTGGACTACAACGTGGACAAAAGTCACTAATCTAGTTGACGATTACGGATTTAATTAGTATTTCATCGTGTCCAGGACAAGCGAAAATGTCGATAGTGTTGAGATGACACCATCCGGATTCCCGCTAATAGGAAAAACAAGTGGGAAAATTGTATATTTCCTTTCAATCTTGAACTGACCTGGGTATTTTATTACTGTGTTGACATGTTAAACAACAGACACCACCGGTTCACTTCCTGTCTGATAATGGATGTGTGCAAAGACACAGCTTTTTAAATTTTTTTGGAAACCATCTTCAGAATACAGCTAGGGAGGATTCGTATTGTACAGTCAAGGGGTTTAAAAAACAAACATTCTAGATTGTGGCAATTTAGTGTAAGATTCGATGTATTTGACGCGAGATGGACTAGAGGGGGGCTGGTCGCTGACGCATGAAACACACCCACCACGACGATCACAGAGTGGATGGCAGCCTCTCTCACACACACGCCTCTTGGTCTAAAATGTATTTATGAGTATTTAATAAAAGTACTTAAGTTGATGCCAAACATTTAGGGAAGTGAACCAAAAGGGATTGCCAATTTGGACTAAATGGCGCCTGATTGCGGGCTGTGACGTCAGATATAGATAAGTTAGCTTTTAGCTGATAGGTGGAGTTTAAACATTTCTGAGCTAAAAATAAGACGACAGAACCCGAGGGACGAAGTCATCGCACTCTCTTAAAAACACATCGCAAGGAAACAACATACGGACCCAACTATGTTACACTGAGAGTGAGATAAAACCAGAAAACTTTATGCTAAATCGTTAGCCAGAGCTGCTGACGCGCATGCAGCTGCTCAGGATGGAGACGTTAAATCAGAAACACCGCTAACTATACCGCACGTCACAGACAGCGAGCTGGATAGAAGAAACTTCAGCTTCGACAACAAAGTGAGAAAACACACTTACCTTGGTTCAAATTTAAAAAGCGAGCAGCTCCAAGCTATGTCATATAAAAAAATCCTCTTTGAAAGTGTCTCTCATTCAACATTTAACAATACACTAGCAGGTCATCTGAAATATTGCCCGTCGAAGCATCCTCACACGAGAACGACAAAGGCACTTCTGCTTTGGTAGTTTCAAAACAAGAGCCGCATCATTTGCATTGGATTTTAAAGTAACTACTGTCCGTTTATTTTGGAAGCAACTATAACAACTTCCGCTCTTGCAGTGGTAACATATTATTGGCTTGACTTAGTCAGAGAAGTCGTAGTAGAAACGTACACGCATGCGCGAGACGAGACTCCCGCTCCACCATTTCCTGACTTTGTCCAATCAGAGTAGCATTTACACACAACTGGACCCTCTGAGGAGGGACAGTTCAGAAGTTGTCATCTTTAAATCGTCTGTATTTAAGATACTTTCACTTTACTTAGTCTTGCATCAGTATGGGCGAGACACTTATCTTCAGGCTTTCAACTATGTTTTATATAACCCATTATTTGATGATCAGTTACGATATCAAATTCTACGAAAATCCAAATTCTAATTGTACGGGACTGACGTTAATTTTACAAGAATAAAGTTGTTATTATACAAGAGTAAGTCAATAATGCAAAAATAAAATTTAGATTTCATGAGAAAATGGTATCTTTCTTGTGTTCAATCACAGATTACTCACACATATGATAAGAGGTACAATTTTTCTGACACTGAAAACCAAATTATTTTACGTACAGCTGGTAGTAAAAGAGAAATTTCAAACTTATTTTGGGTATGCAATTCTTGCAATGCTTTACTTAAACCTAAAAAGAGACCAAAATTGTTTTCCTGAAAAATTAGGCCCATATTCTCAACAATTTGCATTTTTCAATGTACCACTTTATCCTAATGCCTAGTTAGCCTAGTTATGTTTTATTTCCGTGTGTTTTGAATAGCGCTATTAACACTATAACAGATTTAAACATTTACTTTTTCTTGATTTTTCATGTTATGGGTCAGTTATTAATAGATTAATAGCAACAATTGTAAAAGAAAAGAATAATTCTCGTAGGTTCCCTAGTGGCCAAATGGTCTAAAGTAGTTATTATTATTATCACTGACATACAGTGCCTGCTGTGTGGTACGTCAGTTGGTTTGTTAAGGAAAACCGATTGGACAGATTTGCATGAAATTTTATTTAGAGGTAGGGTTTGGCATAATTTCGAGATGACAAAATTTTGGTGACACTAAGTCCTGGCCCCACAACGTGACGTCATGATAACGTTTTCTTCTTGGTGAGAAAGAAAAGTTGAGGTTTTTTAATCACAATATTGTTTATCTTGAGTACTGTTGTGCCTTGGTGGAGGTTTGCGTTCGAATTTCACATGTGGAAAAAAAAGGACACGTTATTTTCAGATATTTGGTAAGAAATGTGTGAAACATCGGACAGCACAAGTGAAAACATCAGTTATCGTTTTTGGACAAGCATGAGATGCTTAGAGATCTTCAGACAAACAATTTTTTAACAGTGTTTTTTTTATTGAAAGTGGCATAATAAATATTAGTCCAACACACAGACATCAAACTGTAGATGTCTGCTGACCTTCATGTCATCAGCAGGATGCGCAATCGCAGCTCTTGTGGCTGTCAGTTTCATTTCCTGTTTGAGCAGATCCACTCAGGGTTAAAATCAGTTGTCACCATGTTCATGTAACAAATAAACCTCAGCAGTTGAAAGAGGGATCTCAATCCCAAACAAAGCATATCTCCCTACAGACGCCCGTCCTGTAGCTTAACAGACAGAAGAATCTGTTATTGAGCTATAGAGCCGTGGGTGGTTCTGGGGGTGAGGCATGAAGGACAGGGCAGACGGAACACAGAGGGTTCCAGTTATTCCACATGCTTCATCAACCTTCAAACATCGGCGCTGCAGTCAGCCTGCCACGGGTTAATGCTTATAATCACATTAAGTAAGGACATTCAGTGAAAACCATGACCGCAAAAACGCAACAGTAACCGGGCTCGTCCTCTCAGAACTTATCAAGGACGCACAATAAATACAGCTCACTCTAAACATGCACTAATAAGAATATTTACACCGCTTCTCACAAAGGATTCAGTCTTTCAGGCTCATGCACAAATGTTTAAAAGGGAATAGAAAAACCTCATCTGAAGAAAAATAGATTTTTCATCCATTTACATTTGCGGTTACTTCAGTAGAAAAAAAATAGCAGTTTGCCAGAGTTAGGAGATTACCTGTTCACGCCATTTATATGTCACAAGTTAAACAAGCTAGAATTGAACGTTCTGAAAACATTTGGAGTCTTCTTTCTTTCCATGTCTGTTGTTTTATGAGAAGAAAAATAGAAGTATTTCCTGCTAATCTGTAATCATGCACAGTGATTGCAGTGGCGGTCTATTAACACAGACAAGAGATTTAAGTCAGTCGTCTCCTCTCACCACCTGGAAGAGAGCTAGTTAATACATTTTCCACATTTTGCTGTCTTGTATTAAAGTATATTCCTGAAGGTGGGATCTTAGTTTGACAGCATAAGCTCAACTCAAGGTTCACCTGCGAGCCTTCAGCAGCGCTTGAGCTGCGTCGACAGAAATGATGTGGTTGAAATCTCTGGAAAAACAAAGTGAGGGTTCAAATGATTTAGTATGAAGTTTAGCCGATATTGAAGTCATCACATACTGGTCATAATGACAACATGAATGCCTGAGGCCTGCCTTATATACACAGATTATTCTACGGGACACTACAGATGCCAGGAGATGACTATGAAAACTTTAAGATGGGAGATGTAAAAATAATAGGGAGGAATCAAAGACAACCCTGAATTATAAAACCACACATACAGTGTTTAAAACGACTGGGTCAACCACAGGTTTAACTCCTGATGAGAGCACCTTCTATGATCATCCACAGGATAAAATCCCCCCCCATAAAAAAATTACAGCAACTTAAAAGAGAGAAGAATGAAGATCTGCCCCGTGTCTCAGGAGTTAGACACAATGCCATCGCCACCTTTGTTAGAATTCCAGTGTGATCGCTCCTCTTCTTCCTGAGGTTGTTACTTTGTTCCACAGACCGCTGATGCTGGTGCTAAAACTCTATCGCCATCACCAGCTTCTAGGAATAATAGAGATAATTCAACAAACAGTTCATCAGGTTCAATGTACTGAAGGGAGGCTAGGCTAACATTTGCTGCTAAAAATATACCCAACCACTTCTCCCCATTCTCAATATCATATCAGTGGGTGCTTCAGTTAGACACCGTTCACCTCCAGCTAATGTCCCCGAGGGAGAGTTTTTGGTGTAGAATAGGTTTGGCGATTCCCTACATTTTTCTAATAGTCATTATATCCCTACCTAAACCCATCTACTTCTACTGTTCCAAACACACCGATGAGCCACACACTCAATCCTGCTAAGAATACTCCCTTGAAGAGCAAATGTGTATTAATACGCCTTTTGAAAATCGTTCCTAGCAAATGTATATATATTTAAGGCTGGACTCAAACCAAGGAGCTCCTAACTCCTAACCAGTTTTGAAATGGGCTTGGTTACACAGAAGGGGAACCTATACAGATTATACCCGACCTAATCTTGGAAAATTAACACATGACAAGATTTTAAAATGATGCAACATGCACACGACAGATTACTGTGCCAGAGGGGGCAACGCACCATCGTACAATATCTGGTTCATGTGAAGTCATGGGGAATGACTCTGTAATTAAAATGAAAAGAACCCAAACAAACACAGAAGGCTCAAAAAGCATAAATGAGAAACATTTCAGTGATGGACTAAAACCACTGTGCTACTTCTGAAAAGGTGTGAGATTCTGTCTCCGTCAACAGGTGTATCCAAGGTCCCATTGGCTGGTTTGTTGAAACACTGAAAATTTAAAACCTGTGTTTGCTATGGATTAGTTTATCCTTGACGAGTATATGGGAAGTTTAGGACTGGATCTGTAAAGGCCTCACATGATCACCTGATCTGGGCCAAACATGAGTAGAGAAGACGGTCTTGAATCTTTTCTCCAGTGTCAGAGGGGAGAATCAATCTTCTTGAGACCCGGCATAAACCCATTGGGTGTTTTTGTGGGATTTGTTGACGAAAAGTTCCTTCAAGTAAACTGAAACCACTGGCTGCATGGGAATTCCCCTCAAAAAAGTGGATCTTTCTGTAAAAGTATTTGTAGTTCATGAAGTAAAACATTGGTTGTAGTTGAATTAAAGTGGTCCCTCAGAGCCACGAGGGGGACAATAATACTGGATCAACCAAATTCACAACAAATGTAACAGAGGAACTGTCTGATTTGGTGACCCACTGTCTCGCCTCCTCCTTCCTTTTGTTCTATTTCTGGTGCTTGTAAGGGAAGGAGCAAGACCCAGAGGTGTGGCCCCTCCTGGGGCTAAAGGTTGATGCCTTTGACCAGCGAGGCCTCCAGCGTGATGTTGAAGCCATGAAGTGTCTCCAGGACTCCGATGAGGGTGTTGACAGTTGTGCGGTCTCTGAGCAGAGCTGAGTCCTCGTACATCCGCAGGATCACTGGGCACTCTACCAGCGGGGGGAGCCAATGGGGCAGCAGGCGGTCTCTGCAGAAAAAATATTATAATGTTTATATATCTGTGAATGGATTGCTATAACAATCAACCATAACATAATAACCACAGATAGATGAGGTGAACAATTGAGGGTACATGAAATGTCTGATTGTACTGTAAAACTCAAATACAGCATTATATCTCCTCATGTGTAGGTCTCATGAACAAGTTCGTTGCTGTTCTCGAACTGACCTGGCTCCAAGGCAGACCAGTAGCTGGAACTTCCCATCCTTTCCGATGTTCCTCGGGGTTGAGTTGATTGCGTTGACATGGTGGCAAAGCGATTGACAGGTCATGCCTAAGGGTGCTGTGGTCTCCTGTAGGTCTCCCATCTGTTCAGAAGACTCCATGTAGGCGACAGCCTTTTCTGCAAAGGAAGCAGAATGGTGCTCAGTGTCAGTTTATTTCCTTTCACATCTGACAACTCCATTTATGATTAGTTCTAATTAGTTCATCTTTAAGACAGCAGATGGTGCTGTTGCTCTACACTCACCCACAAAGTCCCACACAAACACTGTCTTCTGGAAGAGGCGGGCAGACTTGAAGCCATGATTGAAGAACTGCTCCAGAGCTGTCACCAAGCTGTTCTCTCCACACAGCAGGACCGTCAGGCTGCCTCTCTGCATGCAGAACCAAACAGTCACCGCACAGAACCAAACAACAGCTAGAGAGATTGTCACAGAGCTGTTTTGGATGTAAGTGACTGAATATTGATAATTTGTTGAAACGCACATTTAAAGGAACAGCGTATACAATTAGTTGTATATCTTTGAATAAATGGAATACTACATTCAAAACTTCAAACTTTTATTTTTCTAAGGTTAGCTTAGAGTGATTCCTTAATATCTCCAGGGGGTCAGCAGTTTGCCTGGGAGATTCAACACGGATAGCTACGAATGTCCACGTGGTGCTGGAGGGCTCATTCCCCTGCCCAGCGCATTTCCTCCGCAGCGGTGCCACGCAACTGGCTCTGGGTCGGCTTGGAAAGGTTCGGGGGGTTGTGCTGAGAGCTTTACAGCGGCCCCCGCCCAGACCTTGTGATCAGTAAACAAGTGCTTGCTACGCCGTCTCTCCTCCCCAACTGAGTCGAATCTCCCTGGCGGACTGCGTAGACCCCACCTGTTTATCTTTCAACAGTTTTTGAATCGGATCTTTGTTTGGTTCTTTGATGGTGAGGTTCTGTGGTCTGTTGCATGTTCATTTACTAAATAGTAAGTATGACCTTGTATATGTCACAATATGGGTTCTCCTCCCGTCCTACCACCTGTTGAACTGTTATTGCTACCACATAGAATCAAGAGAAATAAGTAATAATATTTGTTATCTGACGTGTTCAGAAATGGCCAATGATTTTACAATGTAGATAACTGAATACAATGTCTAAATATAAGGCCAAAATAGATTTTTGGAAATGGTGGGGTGAGCCGATATGTAATATCTGTTGCAATCTGGTAATTTACTGCTAGATGCCTCTAGGTTTTACACACTGCACCTTTAAAGTGTGATGCATAACATTTGTACCAAATCTGTGTTCTTTGCTATGGGACCAGTCATAAAACACGATTTCATGGACTAAACACGATGGAGGCAGTCGGTGGACAGAAACAGGCTTCTGCAGGTTCTTACAAGTCACATTTAAGACCTTTTTAAACTCAATTTTAAACCTTCTTCAAATCCATTCAGAAAGAAGAAGACAAGGAAGTATACTGAATATGAGGGGTATCAGAATTATATACATTATAACTCAACAGTGTGTTTGTGTGTGTTGACAGACGATGTCACAGAGCCAACATAAACGGGGGGGGGGGGCTCACCTCTTTCTCTGGCTTGTGGAAGTTTTTGATGATATTCTTTACAGTTTCCCTGATGGCCTCTTGAATTTGGACTGAGGTCAGTTCTGGAATCAAGAAAACAGCTGCATCAGTAAATGAGCAGACATCTCATCGTACCGTAAACTCAATGTTTAACATCTGGCAGTTACTTTTTCTATCAGAGACTAAATCCTCAGTCAGAGAAGTCATTGAATCATGACATCAAAATTGATGTTTTGAAGCTAGTGTGTATAGTTTGCCTAATTTGCTCCAGCTGGACAGACAGACACAGACAGACACATCCTTATGTCTGCCCATTTTTCCTGCTTCTAAGATCAACTTCTGGACAAATTGTTAACTTGGTGCCTAATATTTCCCAACCCACTGACCGGTAACCACGATAATGAGTTGTATATGAAGCTGTTCATCCATTTCATACGGATAACAAACCATGTGTGTCTCTGTTAATTGCAGGTAATAACTGCACATTAGGAGATCTTGACTTTTATTTGTGGAGATTGGCCATGTTTATTTTGTATTTTAACTTATCTATCGATCTAATCAATGATATTCTGACATCAGAAGTCAGTGGTTATAATGTTAAGGCCGATCAATGTATCATGAAGGTTTTTGGAGTTTGGTTATGGTGACAAATCGCATCCTGTCTGGTCTCTTCATGGGAATCCTGACAGATACTGACTGTTTCCTCGTCCGGACAGAGATGTGGCGCTGATACGTCTGGTCTGGGATGGCGAGCGCTGTAACGGGGGCGTACGGCAGTATCTCCCAGAATCCTCCTCTCCACTGGGCATCACCAGCTCACCGATCAGGACCCTCTCCAGGCTGCCGTCATCCACACCCTTTCCGAGCCATCGCCCACATGGAAATCTGGGGAGACGGAGACAACAATGTGATGATGTTAGATGATTAATTAAATATAAATTAACCAGGATTAGTAATTGTGCCCTTTCATAATTACATCTTTCTACACGTTGGAATTTTTTCAGGGAAAATTGATTTTCAGGTGACCCTTGGGGTTTGTCATCTTCTCCAGTGTGTGAGCCATTTATCAAAAGAGATACTTTTATTGTATCACACATCACCTTCAGGTGTCAGACTGATGAGAGGAAAAACCGTCCATCTCCACTCACCTGTAGGTGTGTCCTGTGATCTCGTTGCGCACAATGACACAGTCGACCAACCATTTAGTCAGGAGTCCAGCGTTATCATGACCCAGCTGCACGGTGGTCAGCTTCCCCAGGTTCTGACACTAAACACAGACACAATAGGTGGAGACGTTTTTTAACTAATGTCGTCCTGAAACAAAAAATAGTATTTTTAAATACTTAAGAGCACAATTAGAACTATTATTTATTTTACTATATCTATTTCACACCATCAATACAAGACATGAAAAGGAAAAGAGTAAGTGTGTGGGCGTGGCTGTGACCTGTATTGACTTATATTATAACCACCCCAAAGAGTAGAAAGAGTTAAATACAAACAATTCAAAATAAAGAATACAAACCAGATTCAAAAGCTGGCACAGTAAAATTGGACATTAAAATAATATTAGAAAACTGCTGTTGTTCCTGTCCGTCTTCCATGAATGTTAATGTGCCTTCCTTCTGGACTTTACTCTCTTCAGGTCAGTGGAAGTAAATAGAATTAACTGATAATTTAAAATAAAGTTGACAATAGTCCTGTTAAAGTTCTACTTGTTTTTTCTGCAGTGCTGTGAAATGTAACGGATCCCATCCTGTTTGTATCTCAAACTGAACTGTTAAAAGCAAAGAAATGATGACCTGATAAAACACAAAATGTCAGTTTTAGGTGATCATTTTATTTAATAAGGTGAAAAGTTAATCAGATACCTAAATTACCGCTAGATGTTCCTCCTTAAGTGGCAACAAACACTTCTGATAACTGGAGATCGATCTACATCACTGAGGTGGAGTTTTGGCCCATTCTTCCTGGTAAACAGCTTTAGTGCCGCCACTTTGGAAGGTTTGTGGGCATGAACGGATCCTTTCAGGTGCCACAGAATCTGAGTGGGTCCAGACTTTGACTAGATAACGCCAGAACTTTAGTTTAATTCCTACGGATCTCTTCAGAGGTGGACTCATGGACGGTGAGTCATTCCTGGTCCTGAAGCAGCAGAGCATTTCAACAACATTCAACCTCCACCTCCAAGTACGACCACAGTTCTAATATTATTCTAGTTGAACGCTGTGTTTGGGTTACACCAGATGTAATGGGACTCTTGTCTTCAATGAGTTCAACTGTGACTTCATTGACCCAATGAAGATTTTCAAAAAAGTCTGAGGGTCATCAAGGTGTGTTTTGGGTAAATTAAATCCAGCCTTAATGTTCTTCTGGGTTAGCAGCGTCTTTCTCCTAGTCACTTTCCCATGATGCCCTTTAAGCCAAAAAGAATAGTGCAACCATGAACTCTGCCCTTTATGGAGGTGAGAGAGGGAAGTAGTTCCTCTGCAGCAGGGTTTATGATTTCCTGAATGAGCCACCATGATGCTCTTGGAAGGTGGTCCACTTCTTGAAGGTTCACAATTGTTCAGAGTCATTTCCATTTGTAAATAATGTGTCTCTCTTTGGATCTGTGGAGTTCCAGCAACAGCTTTGGAACCCTACCCAGATGGATTTCATTCACCTCCCTTGAATTACTTTTGATTTTGGCATAGTGTGCTACTGGTGAGAAGTACGAGCAAACTTCCTGCTTCTGATGTTGGTCTCTTGAAGTGATGATGTGGGTGAACAGGGCTGGTAGTGATCAGGTCTCGGTGGGCTTAGTCCACATGGAACCAGTTATAAATGCAGTTTGGTAGTTTTAAGGACGTGTCGGTGTTACAAAACTTTTTTAGTTCAATAAATCCATTGATTTGAAGATTGTATTTTGTTTTGATTCAGGTTGTTTTATGTTAAACTTAGTTTGAAGATCCAATACAGTTTAGTCTGAGATACACACTGTATAAGAAGAAATCAAGAGGGGATCAAATAGCTTTTCACAGCCCTATAAATCCGCAGAAATGTAAATGAGTTGAATTAAGTAAAAAAAACCTTTATACCATTCCAGCATGCTCCGGAATGAACTTTGCACGTTAATGGAATTAACATTAAGCATTCATCTTTAAACCAATTATCTAAATAGTTATAAGCAGGGCTATAATTATAACATGACACGGTGTAAACTAAAATGAGGAAGACTGCTGGATAACTATGATCATAGGAAAATAAGCGAAAGAAAGAACAAGTGGAGCAGCATTTCAAAGAGACAGAAGGGTTGATGGGAAAAGGGACTGGGGGTTTCGTCTAACCTTGAACAAGGTGGTGATGTGTGTGTGAGGCCTGAAAGCAGACTGAGGGATATGGAGACAATTGTTAAGACATAATGGATGGTCAATGAAAACAGGCAGTATGGTGATGTCAGAACCAAGAGAAGAATACCAGCCATAATGCAAACAGAAAACAGACAAAAATGAACACGCAAGCAGGGAAAGGTCTCACATTATTTTAAAATGTATTTCAACTGATCGGTCCAATAAGCTGAACCTGGAATGCAGAGTGTGACGCAATAAAACAGGGGGAGATTAAGCAGAACTCATGCCTTAGTGTTCGACACACAAAACCACCAAATCACCCACACACAGAGACCAACTGTATGCTCAGCCAGTAAGGGGTCAAAGGTCATACTACTCACATCAAAGGTCATCTCTAGGACGTTCTTTGGGATCTGCATGATACCCGAGTCTCCCAGTTCTCCTGACACACACACCCAGGGGTTGGAGGTGGTCATGGCATTGCTCAGCTTCTTGATGGGGATGATGACGACTCTGTACGGGATCACTGCGGGTGAAGGAAACATGTCGGCTCCAGAACAAAGGAATAAACACCAAAATGCTATTGTAGCCAATCTGACTGGAATTTTATTATGACATCGCTGACTCAGGGAAAAACACTGCAGCAGAGACTAAAATCACAGCCTAACTAGAGTCTATGTGTCTGCACATCTACATTCATTTATCAGATGAGATGGATTTTATGATCCTTTAACTCAATCACAAAGCTTTTAATGGTACCTTCTTACAAATCGACATTTCAATATTTCATCAACCACAAAAAAGGCCCGAGCTCCTCCTAAGCTCGCCTTAAAGCTCGCCTTAAAGCTCTGTGGACCAAGTGGTTCAGCAGTTTTTATGAATTATGCACTGATCACTGAAAAACCAATACTTCGCATATCTATTTTTTTCCAGGTGCGTAGGACAAAGGTCAGTATAACTTGAAAAAGAGGAATCCCTCACACTGATAACTCAAATTTTTACGAGCAGCGGTGAGCGGTTTTGTACTGAAACATTGCAAAAAATATAATTTATTTAGTCATTGTGGCGGATTTCCTCTTTCTCCAACGACTTATGCCCCCAATCTGTGGCTTGGGCTGCAAGTCCTCATACATGAAACAATTAAACGCCCCGCTCTAGTATACCAAACATGTCACCTCTGCTGAATTTTAACAAGAGCAAGAAAAATGCCAGGAAGCTTTTAGCTAACCAAGCTTTATTTTCTCGCCTCCTCCAAATGTATTTTCTATCTGCTCTATGTATGAAGTTATACATATATACATATACATATATATTAACGTACTAGTTATCATTATTATTAGTTTTAGGTTTTTGATCGGCTTTGGGGTCGTGTGCAGAGCAGTATGGGCAGCATTAATCACTTGGTTTGTATTACACAGATTCAGTTTTGCTGCTTTTTTTTTTTTTATTAGTTAAGATTAGATTGTGCCAATTGTTTTAATGTATGAAATGTGTCAAAAACACATATGAATAATAATAATACTACAATAGTAATATATCAACAGATATTTCACACAGAACTCATTAACTGACAAAGCTAGTTCTAGCTAGCAGAGCACTCACTGATGGTGGTGAAGACACTGGTGAAGCAGAAATAGTCGACGGCGTTGAGTGACAGCAGATGGAAGAGAAACTGCTCTTTCTCCTCCTCGCAGCGCAGGAAGGCGTAACGCTTGTACAGCTTCCTGTAAACAAAGCAGGCTCAGGTCAGCCTCAAATACAGGAAATGTTTACTAATAATAATAATAATACATTTAATTTATAATGCACTTTACATTTGGATCAAATCTCAAAGTGCTAAAAAAAGTGCTACTATTTAATAACACCATTTATTAACCATCTTCTGGTTTCACTGATGACACAAGCCACAACAATTACACTGGGTCTGACTTACACTACCTCAAAATGTAAAAATTTAGATTTAAAAGACTTGATGAGAACGAGGTGGTAAAGAGGCTGACATTGAACTGAAAACATTTCACCACAATCAGCACAAAGGCCTGATTTTGTTTCTGATTTCATTAAAGGGGTTGACATTGCTAAGAGCTGCTTCCGGTCTCTTTTTCCACAGTAAAGAGTGTGATTTGTGGAACAACAAATGAAAGGCAAGTTTGATGGTTTCCCATCTTCAAACAATTGATTTAGTCATATCGCACTTTGGCCCATTAATCCACCTGGAGTTCTACCACCACACGCAACGCTACTGGTACACCTTCATGTACTACTGGGGAATCGGTGATTCTTAATCCATGGTGTATTACGCCTTTTGACCAGAGTCCACTGGGAAAGGCCGCAGTCCCGCTGCACCCTAGACAGGATGAGCGGTCACAGAAAATGAAAGGATGAATATCGCAGAGACCTACAACAGCTGGTTTGTTGTAGCTTGTTTCATATGGTAGTTCTATTTTCCTCTGGATATTTGGTTCATTTCCCATCTTTGTTCTGCTCTTCAGTGATTGGTGGCCCACATCACATGGTCTCCTCTTCCCTGCCAGGTGCTCCAGCCATGTCTCCCCATGTTCCCAGTGATCCTGGAATTCACTTTGCACTCTTGTGTCTGCTGTGTTGGTTTGTTTGTATTCTACGTTTTGTATTAGTAACCTTACTGTGTCCCACACCCTCTCAGCGTCAGAAGAAATTACACTCCATATAAAGTATTCACTACATTTAAACAGAATGAAGAGTTTGAATAAAGGCGCATCAGATTCAACCCACATGCATTACACACAGACCGGTACTAGTGTACCTGTACCAGATCTACACAGACCTGCACTAAAGAAGTGAATGAAGGAGTTAATGAGAAAGAGGGTGTGTGTTTTAATTGAGCACTCACTTGATTAAGCCTTGTCGGGACAGCAGCTGTTTGAGGTGTTGAGAGAGCACCTTCTTCTCCAGGGACAGACGGATCCAGGCTCTGGCTCGTCCCACATCTGTCTTTATCTCCGACATGCTCTGGATGTGCCTGAAAAGACACATGATTGACAGTCAAACAGATGGATGAGAGCTCATTCATAGAGGCCCACTAGTATTAGAACTCCATATTGATTTTTCAATGACTCTAAATTGAGTTTTTATTTGATGAAATACTGTAACTGACTTTAAGTTGTTCCAACTTCCATTAACATGCCTTATGAATAGAGCCATGAGAACAAGATGGTATTAAACAAATGTCATTGAATAGAGATGCAACAAAGTCACGTATACCTGCATATCTGAGAAAGACTCCAATTTCAAAAAAAGAAAAAGGTAAAAAAACGTTTTCTCAAAATATCAAAAGGCACCCCTCAAGAATTATAAAGATGTTTAAAATAAAACTAAAAGTAGTTATGCCTCAGATACCTTCATCTGACAAAAATCCCAATGACAGAATTATCCTTAACTCAACTTTTGACCATAGAGACTGTAAAAATAAACCTCATCAGGAACTTTTATCACTGGGTGTTGTGTGAAGAACTTTCATGGAACAAAAATAACAAATTTATTTTGGAGTTATGCTCTGGAGAAAAAAATGTTATGATGACACCCATTCCCATAACCCACACTTATTTAATTCATGGTGGGGTGCACCAAAAGGAAAAATTCACACTTAGGACTAAGAAAATGGTAAAAGGTATCATTCACAGTTTCGGAAAGAGCAAGCCGACATCTTCGAATCAGATTTTAAGTCCAAAGAGATTAAGCAGAATACCACAGAAAACAAAGAACAACACGGAATGTTTGGCATTTTTACATGAAATAAATGTAAATAGATGGCAGGAAAGCAGTCAGGTAGGACAGCCACACCAACCTCATGTCATGTAAAAGAGATAGGCGTAGATGTGACATGGCTACGGAGCAGTCAGACTTCCTCCTCTCAGGAACTTGTGACACTGTTCAAGAAAAACACAGATTGTCATAAACTCATCAGGGGTCCCCAACCTCCTCTGCACAGCAGACCGGTTTCCCATTGATCCCAATCTTACAGACTCGCATGAAGGGCTGATCACTCACAACATTATAACCACCTGCCTATAACGATAATTGAACACTGTGTGGTCTAATTTTCCGAGCCCGACATAAAATACTTGTGACTCAACAAAGTACCTGAATACATGGGAGGATTTACTCTGGGTTACATGATGCAGTACCTGGTGACTCTGCCTGCTGCTGCTGCACCAGTTTCTCCTCTCTGGCCTGGTAGTGAAACAGGTGGGACCATAAGGCAGACTTTCCCTAAGAGGCAGAAGAACCAAAACCACATCTCAGACATCTTGTTGATGAAGGAGAATATTATGCACACACAACGAGGAATCTTGTGTAAAGATTAGCGACATGATAAATAAATGTCAGATACCAAAACATCTCTCCCTAGAGGCTGGCGGAGGTTTAAGGAGTTTAACGACTAAATACTCAAAGTACATGGCAAATAAATGTTCCCCAAGGTTTTTTATGTCCTTTCTAGGTGGTTCTTATCACGCTGATGTATGTTCGGGTGTTTATTCAGGTGGATCAATGGAAACAAATCTACTTATCTGTCAATGCATATTATGTTTATTGGCAAAATATAGTATGAAAGGCAGATTAAATGACCCGGTGCAACAAGTAAGAAAAACATTTTTCCAAATGATAAAACTCTGTAATGGCACAAGTCTCTAGTCTTGAGCTGCTATTATGACATTCTGCTAATGTGATGCATAGCTAAGCAGCAGGTTCTGGCAGCATTGCTGAGGAATCTTAGCCCATTCCTCATGGTCAAAGGCCACCAGCTCTGCAATATGTCCGGGTTTACGTGCTGTGACCGTCTTCTTCCATCCAACCAGCGATTTTCAATGCAAGTCAAGTGACTTCGACGACCAGTCGAGAATGTTCTGAGTTTGCCTTGATTTACAAATGTGTGCCCTTATGAGGGGTAATATAAAAGGTTGTAAAGACTGCAGAAGTGAGTCAAAGAAAAATAGTTGTTATTTAAACTTTTCTTGTTAATTTGGTTGTTGTTAACAGATGATTAATACATTATTAATCAGGTAAATAGTATAGTTTTACAGTTTATTTTGAATTGGGGTTAAATTATAATTTACTTCTGACAGAAGGCTATACCATACTATTAAAGGGGTGAAATGTCATGATTGACAGGTGAAGTCTGCCTAATTGACCACCATCACTAAACAAAGCTGTAGATATTTGGCCTTGTGTTTGTACATTTAGATGAAGAGGTAAGAAAACTGTCATACACATTGTCATAAACCCTGTTCCTGTTCCCCTGTGTATGTCTGTGTGTTCATGTGTTTGTATGTCTGCGTGTGTCCATGTGTGTGTGTACTGACCTGTTTGACCTGCAATCCATGGCTCCAGATCCTTTCCAGCAGGTCACAAAGACTGGCGATCAGAGTGTTCTCCTCTAGTCCAGTGATGTTGGCCTCACCATGACCCAGCTCCACCGCTTCCCGGCCCATCTTCTCCACCAGCATTCGCTTGGTCTGAGCATGCACATACAAATTCAGATATTGAGTTGGTTGGTAAATTTTGTTTACCATCATCTGGTTTATCAGTGGAGGGTGCATAGTTCCAATGTTCAAAATCTATGTCAAACCAGTCCAAGTCAATTTACACAAAATAATTAAACAAATTTAGATTTATCAAAATACGACGAAGCAAAAAAGGAGCACAGACAACATTTCGGTTGGCACACTTCATTTTAAATCAGATGCCTGGCTGAGGAGACGTGTCACAGCTCCTTTCTAAGAGCGGCGACAAACTTTGCCAGTATGCTTCACCTTCATGCGACATTCCTTGAGCAGTCCCTCCACAAACTTCCAGTTGGTCTGGGCGATGACTGCGGGGGACAGATCTGACAGTTTTGGCTGTCGGAGGTTCTTCCCGAGGCTGCGAGCTTCCTGCATGTACTTCTGAGGATCCAACGGAACCAGTTAATCAGCGTATGAGAAGATGCGCTTTAATTAACAATACAAACAATAAGATACTGTTGACGACACTGTTTGAGCCAGAAACAGAAATGGTTTTCTTAATTCCAAATATATGTGAAGGATGCCAAAATGAGTGAAAATGGCGTCACGTGCATTAGGCTGTTACATGACCAGGCAGCTTTTTCAAAATCAACCCATTGAAACAAACAAACCAAAAAGTGTGGATGACCTCCATTTATCAGAGAAACGACACAGCAAGTCTAGAGTTTACCATAAAAGTGTGAATGAACTCAGCCGAGTCTGCAGGACACACAAAACCAGATAGTCGGGCTGTAACGTCACCATTTTCCCAAGAGTAAGGATTTGTCAGTTTAGAGGGAGATGGACACAGCGGCATTTTCAAGGGATTAGAATCTGGGACTCGGTTTCAAATGTTTTTGAATTCAGGCCCCCAAAAAGCCATTACGGTTCAAACAAAAGCCCAAACTGCAACAACTTTAGTTGTTTAAGTGGAGATGATTTTTTTCTCTTTCATCTCTATAGATATCACAATACAAGAGCAATATTGTTATAACGAGTGAGAAGCTGTGAGAATATGATATTTCTATCTTTTTCTATGAGTTAGCGGTTAGTGTTGTGACACAGGAGACGAGTGGAAAGGTATTTGTGTTTGTGTGTGAGAGAGGGAACAGGGTTCCCACTGATGGTATACCTGATGGTATTCCCACTGATGGAAAGGCACAGCCTTTCCTATGTTACATAGTTTTAAATAACTTCTAAAATGGATGGAAGATGACGTTCTGGTTGGTTTTATTAATGTTACACTCCTATTGATGTCCATTTTATTTTTTTCTATGCTCAGCTTTCTTTCTGCAGGAGCAATTTAACGTTACATTTTTGGAGTTTTCTAATGATTGGTTACAATAAGAAGTGTTGGAGTTTGAGAATTCTGCCCTTAACTCATTGTCCTTCCTTGACATGGGGAATTGCAAACGCATGAACATAATCTTGAACAGTTTGATCTGACTGACGTCTCATTGCTGTTGCCACTTCAAGTAGGACTGAAATAATAATGATTATAATGTTTAATTAAAAACTGTTAAGTGTCAAGGGAAAGGGAAATACACTAATAGAATGTCCGAGGTTTTCCAGTATGAAATCAACACCAGTGGGAACCCTGGATAAGAGTGTAGGGTGTGGAATGTCGGGTGGAGGTGGAGGTGGGGGTCCACAAAACAGCCAGCTCCTCCACATACCAGGCAGGATGAAGAAGCAGATTTTTTAGGTGGTTTGATAGGTGGAGGACAAGCATTGTCCCACTCCCAAAATGCCATGGAGTTCTGCAGGACCTGACTGCCCTCCACCTGCTGAGGAAGAGGAGTACGACCAGACCCCTGACCAAACCCCCGACAGGAGAAGACGGGTACGAAACAGAAGAGTAGAAAAGAAAACAGATGGCACCATGCATATGAAGAAATGACAGAAAAACACAAAGAAGGCTCCAACAGTAATTCAGTTGCAGAACAAAAACAAACAGAAATATGAGATGAGAGGAAATACAGACACTACGTATGTTAGAGGACGGAGGAGGAAGGGCCATTCAGAGGAGAGGTTAGGGGTGACATGAGGAGATTTCTCTACCTCCTTCAGGTCGTTCTCAAGGTTCAGGTGCTCAGTTTGTTGTCTGTGACGCTCTTTCCTTCGCTGAGCTGTCATCGTCCGAAGAGACCACCTATGTCCATCAGAAGAGGTTATGAAAACATCTCCATCACACAACCGCTGGATACAACTTTAAGGAGTCGTCCAACAATATTTAATAATCATATTCACCATTCATTTGACAGTTTGGTGAGAAGGTTGTTGTAATGCTTACGTGTGTGTGAATTCCAGAGCTGGAGTTAGGAGCAAAGTGTAGCATAAAGATAGTAGGCGGGTCATATATGTAGCTATTCTTGTGCCTTGGTGTTTGACTCTATCAAAATCTAAACTCATGTATGCAGACATCATCCGTCAGAAAGGATCTATGTTTGTTCCGATTCATACGACTTGAAGGACTAAAACAACCCAAAGAAGTCAGTTAATTTTCTACTGAAACTACAGAGAAACTGAAAGTAACGGGGCTGGAAGCTAAAGGAAGATGGTAGCTAAGAGAAAGAGTATCTCCAGAGAACAATTAATTAAAGGGAAACAAACTGGTTTACTAGATATCTCTTGCATAAATTGATTGATTGCTGTCCTTTGCGGTGGCGATGTCTCATTCGAATACCTTTTGATGGTACTCTCTCTGCCTACCATTGTGAGCGTGAGACAAGGAACGTAGATTACACAAATTGGCATGGCACCATTTGTGACAAATCAGTACTCACGGCTTTGCATAAACTTTGTATGTATTTGCATTGTGCGCATAGATTTATCTGGCGATCGCTGTGAAAGCCGCATTACTGATTTACAGAAGATCAAAAGCTCTAAAAAAAGTTCTAAAAACTCTAATATACATCAAACCATTTTTTTCAGTTCATCAATTCATGAACGAGCAATGAGTCGCACAGAAGCCCATAAAGAAGCTCATAGCGTAATGGGGACTTCATCTTTGGTGTGGAAGTTGACTCACTTGTTGCTGGCCGGCCCAGCGTTGAGCACATCCACCTGCAGCTTGGGGAAGAATCCCTGCTGGTATCTGCCCTGGCCGATCTTCATGTCCAGGAGGTGTGGGTGGATGGCGGTATGGTCGATCTTTAGTAGCCGCTGCTCAATGGTCTGAGCTGTGGGGGAGACAGAATACATGCAGGTAAGACTTTGAGTCTTAATAAATTAACATTTTTCTCTAAATTTGACCACAGTTCATGTTATCAGAGAAAATCAATGCACAGATTAGCATTGTGCTAATCTGAATTTAATTTCGACTCTTAAATAGAATGTCTGAACCCAAAAATTTGAATGTCTTTCATTGGTCTAAAACTCCTGTTCTTCTTTTCGTCTGTTCCTGTGCATCTTTATCAGAACTTTAAACTTTGTCTTAGTTTTGTTTTTTGTCCCTCTGTTGAGATTGTTCTGAGTTCACCTGTGTTTTTTACCTGTGTTAATTGATACTGTATCTGTCACCAATAAGCCATAACATTAAAACTACCTGGCTAATATTGTGTAGGTCTGAGTTTTGCCATTTAAACACCTCTGTGATGTCACCATGGGTTCTGAGACCCTTCTACCAGAACCAGCATGAACTCTTTTCATAGCTCTGTGGGATCAGACAACACAGGCTAGTCCTCCACATACCAGGCAGGATGAAGAAGCAGATTTTTTAGGTGGTTTGATAGGTGATAGGTTTGATTTAGCACTTTGAGATTTGATCCAAATGTAAAGTGCATTATAAATTAAATGTATTATTATTATTATTATAGTCTTCACAGCCCATGTGCATAATGAGCCTTGGGTGCTCAGGATGCAGTCTCTATCATCAGTTGTCATTCCTTAGATCACTTTGGTTGGCACTGCAGAAGAAATCCTGAACAAAACCTGCAGTTCTGGAAATGTTGTCTAGGCATCACAATCTCGCCTCAAAGTTTCTCAGATTCTTAAGCTAATCAAAAGTAGGAAAAATATTAGGAAAGATCAACTTAAGGAGAACATGTTCACCGGTTTCCTAATATAAATTCCACTCTCTAGTTATAATGTTATGAGCGATGAGTGCAAGTCAGTGCATGAGAAATGTTTCGACAAGAAATTTCGACACATTTCTCATATTTCCAGTTCTGTTCTCGTGCTTCTTCAGTAAGCTTGTCTCTCACGTTTTTCCTCGTTTACTCAGTTCAACCTCTGCCCGTGTTTCCTGTACTTGCAATTTCTGTTTTGCCCGTATTTCGATAGGCGAGCCTTTTAGGTTTTTGATTATTCTTATTACATCCCAGAACTGAACCTTTAGTGTCTATGTCACGTGTCAGCAGGCTGGATCTCACTCCAAGCTGCTTGAACAAAGAGTAAGTTGGTCTAACCTGATGGTTAGTTTGTAATTTGGCTTATCAGATATCCTGAGACACAAATTCTGTTTTAAATGATGTCAAAATGTTCCTGGATCACAAGAATTAAGTAGTAATAAAGTTAAATCATCCGTAGATTTAACTAACATGCAAGCTGGTATATAAACATGCATGAGGACGAAGTGTAGGTGAAACCTGACAAATATGTAAAACAAAAAGGACATTTAATAGGTTACATCATAAATGAGATATGGCGCATGGTCTCCTGTCATCCTTTCTCCCTTCTTCCCACTGATCCAGTCATCTCACCCTCTCCAATCCCAAAGGTCCAAACCACACGTTCTCTCCTTCTGTGTCCTTCACCTTCTTTATCTGCTAACAATGCAGCGACAGCAAACACTGCATTCTTATCTGAACTGTCTGGTTATGTCGCCCCGCTGGACCAGTGAACTTGTTTTGTGACTGATAGAACTCCATGGAAAGGAGCAACACTTCGATCTTGGTTCTGAATAGAGCAGTGAGTGGAGGCACTAGAGCGAGTCGCCAATGGCAGGTGGACGGAAAAGTAGATAATTGGGAAATTTTGTGCTCCATCACCCCCAGCAATTAGAGCTTCACACCCCTCTGCCTTCTATTCAGCACCCACAAAGAACACAGTAAACATCAGAACAGAGAGCATTCAGCCAAACTGAAATAAATATATATATATATTTATTTCAGTTATATATATATAATAATCGATATTATATTCCTCGGTTTTTCTGCTGAAGTGTTTATGAACAAACATGTGTCTGTAGGGGCATTGGTGCAGCCTACTCCAGCTCCACTCTGAATGCATATCCCTAACCTTTGACGCAAGAAATAAGAATCTTATTTTCTGAAAACCATGCGACAACACTGCCCCTGCTGTCACTAGTCTGGCTGTTTGTCTGTCTGTTTCAGAAAACAAGTGGGGGTGGTCTAGCACATGGGCCTGGTGTTGCTAGTATAAAAACAGGCCTCACCTGATCCATGTGGGAGAGAGTCACAGGAGACTCTACAGAGAACGCACCACCACCTTGCCCTACAACACTGTATGTCACATCTTTCACTCACACCAACATACTTACACTACTGATTTACTGAAAGCCACATCACTTGTTGTTGTTGAAATATGGTTTCAAATAATTTCTTGTCATCTAATTTCTTCGCATTCTTGTGTGATCTCCCATTATTTGTCATGACTTTGTTTGAACCCGTCAATCAATTAATCAGACAAACTTTCTCCTGTCTCTTAATCTATGGCAGTAATCAGTTCTTTTACAAACCTGATGAGACCACAAGCAGAGACATGGACTCCCTGTTGGCCTCCAACAGTCTGAGTCAGTCGGACTTCCTACCTCACACACTGCACCATCAGCGCTAATTTAAGGCTTAAAAAAGGGAAAAGCAAGTAGCACTCATTAAGATTAAACAGCGTCAGAGAGTGCGTGCTTGTGCCAGTCTGTGTGAGAGAGTGATGAGTGTTTGCTGTGTTGGGACGGAGGGGAAATTAGAAGTGGGGCTTTGTGGTCCTTGGGGAGAACTAACCTGCATTCTGCTGATAATTGAGAGGAAGGAGGCGGTGGAGGAATGAAAAAGGCAGAGAGATGAATGCAGAGTGTTTGTGGGTTTTTAAACTGCATGTTGCAGAGAAATATTGTTTGACCCTGGCTATAATAGATAACTGGTATGCTTTGAGAGATGAACAGACTTTTATATGAGTGCTGATCAATAAGCTCCTTCCCATCCAATAGCTAGCTGGGGTGGATGAGCGTCTTCAACCACTGCTACTCTAATCCAATGTTCTGTAAAGAAAGCCACAATCAAGTACATCTGAGGATTCGGATATTTTCAGCTGAGCTTACCAGATTCCTTGAGGAAGGAGCACCTCTGATAGCTTGATGATCGCAGGCTGGGGGCACGGACGTTGTAGAGGCGGGCCTTGTCAATGCGAGAATCAAAGACGCGGAGCAGAGGCTCCTTCTCCTCCCACTGGGACATGATTTTGTTGTCGATGAAGGTGGCAAACATCTGCGTCTCAATGAAGTGGGAGAGGAAGGGCAGGTAGGGCTCTGGCTGGTCAGATAGGAAAGAGGCCTGGAGCAAATTTTTAAGTACATTTAGTTTTTTAATGTTAGTAAGAGGTGCAGCCTGTTCAGGCTAAATAAAGGTAACATACAAAAGAGCATTGATACATCTTTATGATTATCCGTTTGCTTCGTTCTGTCAATGCAAACACACATTCTGGTGCCTCACTAAAAATAAATGACAGAGAACTTTAAAGTGGTGCAGACACACAGGAAGACTGGCTGTAGTATAATGATGAACAATAGACGTACGTATTTTGTGCAATTTTCAAATCCCTACTCTACCTATGAGCGGCTTGGCACGATAATGATGTTTGTAACACAATAATCCACTAAAAGGACTTCAGGGAGAGAAATATCATCATCATATCTAAACAATCAGAACCGGCTGTGGAGCTACAGTATAATAGCTTTCAATACCATTGCTCTGCTTTGCTGTCGTATTAATGTGGGACTTTATCGGTACGCCATTAAAAATGTTTCAGCTTTCTTGAATCCTGTCTTCCGAACCGGGCCTTATTCTATAATTCTGTGTCTTCAAGCTCCATTTACACACCTTGTCAAAGTTGTGCATCTGCTCCCTGTTGGTGAGCCAGGACTCCAGGTCTGGGGCACTCTGGATGACGAAGGCCTCATAGTCAGCAAACATGGTGGTGAAGCGGCTGGCAAAAACCTCCCTAAGCTGAACGTTCAGTTTTGCGTTCTTTAGCTCTTCCTCCTCAGGTGCTGTGCGGCCCGATTGGCCCTCAGTGCTCTGAGCTTTGACTCTGGCTCTCAGGGCATCCACACGGGCCACCACCACACCAGTACGTTTGGTCAGCACCTGCAGTCTCTCCAGGGTGGCATTTCCCTGAAGCAGTTCCAGTACTGTCAGCTCCTCCACTGGCAGGTTGCCATTACGTCCATCATCCTCGAGCTGCCGAAAGGCAACGGTCTTGCGCTCCCTACCAGGAGTGGAGGGAGATCTGATGGGAGTGCTGCCAGGACTGGTGCGGGTTCGAGGGGGTGTTCCGGTGCTGGGCGAAATTCCAAAGCTTAGAAGCACCTCGCTGAGTTCCTGGATGAACTCGGTCTTGTTGGGGAAGTGGGGGAAGTCCTCTGGAAGCTCGATGTAGTGGTTGTCGATGTCAACAAAACACAGGTTGGCCTACAACCCGGAAATACAAAGATATTAATATCACATCACTCAGGAACCCACAACAGATTTCATATCATGTGACCCACATCTCTGCTACCAATAACACAAAATCAAATGTTCATATAAACAGACAAAAGATAACTACAGTCAGCCATAACCTTAACACCAACCGCTTTATTATCTTTTTGCCACTCAAAAAGCTGATGATGTCACTGTGTGTTCCGACACCTTTATATCTTCAGTAGCTTGAACATTTTCAGCAATTGGTGCTCCATTAGCCTTTCTGTGTGATCAAAAAAAAGGGGCTATCCTTTACCATGTATTAACATCTGGGGACCAGGAAAAAGACCTGCAGTTCTGGAGATTCTCTCACTCAGTCATCTAGCCATCAAAATTTGACCCTCGTCAAAGTCGCCATAGCCATTTTTTCGTACTACAAACTCATCAACACCTGTCATGTGTCCTGTCATGTGTCTTGTCATGTGCATTTCCAGTCTTCCAAGTAAGTTTTCTTCTGTTTGTTGGTTTTGACTCTGTTTGTGTTCTTTTGGATTTGACTCAGCTTCACGATCAGGACATTTTTTGCTTGTTTAGACCCATAGTTAAAACCATTGCTGACATAATGGACTTTGTATTTTGGACTCTATTAAAGCATTGAACTGCACTCGCTGTGACTCCTATAGATCTGCATGAGGATCCAAACTCTGGTTTTGCTAACAAGCCTATCAACTTCAGGACAAAATGTTCACTTGCTGTCTCATATATCTCGCCAACCGACAGATGCAATGAAAGATAATTGATGTTATTCACTTCTTCTGTCAGTGTTTATATAATGGCTGATCCTTTGATAGGGTGTGCCCATATTATTTAAAAGATTTATTTGCCCATCTTTTCATTTCCTGTGCACGTTACCTGTGTTTTGTTGCCTCATGTGGTTTGTTATCCCCTGGTGTTCAATCTGAGTGCTTCCCCCCATTCCTTTCCAGTCCGTTGGCAAGGAAAAATAGGAACCCACGTTTACTTTTTATCTCAACTTTCCCGTTCCTCTTATCATTTCTTGTTTATTCAGTCCGAGACTTTGTCTATGTCCCTTTTCTTTTGTCAATGGATTTTGTATTAGTTACTTCCTACTCTGTCTTATACCCTTACTCTGTAATATGGACTTTGGTCACCACTTCATGGATACGGTTTGCCACATATTACACTATTCAACGGTTTGCATCTTGCCTTTAGGTTCAGATTTATATATAATTAGAATCCTGAACTGTACATTCCCTGTCTCGTGTCTGCGTGTAAATCCTCACTCAGCATACCCTTGAAACCTGATATTTTGTAAGGAGGCATACTGAGGACAGCTTGGTTTGAGGAAGCGTGGTAGCTGGGAGATGCAGAGAACAGAGAATGTAGGTCAGGGTTCGATTGATATTTGCACAATGTGGGAAATCAACCTAAATCTGGCATAATGGAGTTAGACTCACAACCAAATATGGGATTTAAGCAAATCCTCTGATAAATCTACACCTCTAAAACACCTCAACACCAACAAATGAGAATAGATTTCAGAGGAGCTATAGACATCCAAATTGAAACTGGAGGTTATTTCTATTTATTCCTCTTCACATTGGTTTATTATCTGATTAATGATTAGATAATGTGAATAATTCAGAATATATCGCTGCAGAAAGTATCTGGTTTACTGATGTTACTTTATAGAATACATAGAACATGCTCTGATGTTATATTTATGTTGGGACACCCCCAGCAAAAAGTCGGCAGGCCGGACTTCTGAAGTGTTTGAAGTTTGATAATAAGATAAAATAGTTGCTAAACCACATCCCTCCGTCATTAGTAACTGTAACGTCATATATAACCTTCCTCGACCCCTGTGTACAGCCATGGATAACATTACATACTGTAATGGAGTTCTGTCCGGGGTACCCAGCAAAGCCCTGGACCGCCTCCAGTATGTACAAACCTCAGCTGCCAGGGTTTTTACCCGCACCAAGTCCTGGCAGCACATCACCCCCCCCACTCTCATCCACCTTCACTGGCTTCCTATTAAATCATACATGAAGTATAAACCTCCTCCTGCTCACAAATCCCTCCACGCTCTTGCCCCCCAGTACCTCAGCGACCTTCTCCAACCCTACTCTCCTTATCTGAGGCGTCACTCCTCCGACACTGGTCTGCTCTCCACCCCCCACAACAGGCTACAAACATTCGGCGACAGAGCCTTCAGCGTCGCAGCCCCCGCCCTCTGGAACGCTCTCGCCCCTGAAATCAGGAATTCTGCAACCCTGGACATTTTCAAAAACCTCATCCAGCACCACCTGTTCTTAGAGGCCTACCATCTCAAAGTCCCCTCTACACATCCCTCCTTTTAATGTTTATTTATTAATATGTTTTTCACTACCCTCTTTGTTAAGTGTCCTTGGGTTCAACAAAGGCGCCATATAAGTCCAATTTATTATTACTATTTTAAATGAGCAAACTCTTCCTTGTGGGCCAACGGACCCAGACCAAATTTGAATACTTAAATTAACTTTCCTGACCTAGAATCATTCCTTTGACCACCTTTAATGAACAAATGTCCTGTCTTATAAAACCCACCAACGCATTGACACTGGTAAAAACAAAACTTGCTTGACGGATTGGATTGGAATACACAGTTGCATTAGGTCTTTTCCAGGTCTCAATTGAATGTAATAAATTAACGAGATATGTTCAAAATTATGGAAACTAAAGGTGCATACCTCTGCAAAGGTTAAAAAATATCTTCATATTGATCAAAAACTATTCCCCCCCTCCTTCATTCACTACAAGGTCATACTTAAATAGAAGATACTCTAACCAGGAATTAAGAACATAACCATTAATTCGAAGGTAATAATTCATAAATTAGGCGGAATTATAACTTATAATATATAAACAGATTGTAATTGTGTCCAGGTTCGCCCCTCAACATAACACAAATCCTTAATCAGCTAAAAGAAACACTTGCTACTAGGACAGTCTGGATCATTCTGGGTGTGTTTAGCTTCACATACTTCTACGTGTACACAACTTCACCTCATACAATTCAATCCACTCTCCGTCAGATGCAGAAGATCAATTGCTCAGTTCTGGCTCGCCCTCTGCTGAGTGTTTTTGGATGCAGGACTCTTTTCACTATAAGATCTTACACAGACTTTACATTTAACAAATTGTTTTAATTTCCAGACAGTCTGCTCTAATTTGGATCTAAAGTAGGAACACAGAACAGAAATTCCCAAGGACCGAGAGTCTGGAGGGATGATCGTGGTGTCTGCACTGCTGAAGATGAAGATGAAGATGAATATGAAGATAAAGATTGAAGAGGAGGGTTTGAAAAGGCAAACCTTGTCTGGGCATTAATTCCCAGAAATGTTTTCCCTTCGTCTCATTTCCTCTCTGGCTTTGCTTCAACCTATTCTTTCATCACACGGCCATTTCTAGGGCACCTCCACTTCAAAGAGATAATACACAAACACGGAGATCCACCAGTCTAGGGAGGCGGGGTACTCCGGGTTGAGGTGGGGAGAATTGGCAGGCGGCATCCTAAGCTGGATGGGATCATCAGCATCCATACGGAATGTGCCGGATTAATGAGCGCTTCAGTCAGGGCATGTAAGGAAATATGGAAGCGGGCGAGTATCGACGTTCCCCTTTGTTAGAGCTTTATATTGCCTTTCCACACAAACATTCACGTGCAATGAAGATAATGAAGCAATATCGAGTTAACCTACAGTAAAGTGGTTTGAGTTCCCTGCATCAAGGATTTCTCACTTGTATTGAGCTTCATTCTGAGTCAGTCCCAGATCAATCGAGCACTCGGTCAAATTGACTGTTGTGTCACTGCTACAAAACCAATTTAGAAAAACCTAAAAAGCTCCACATCACATAATGATCGGTTACAACATGATAACCAAGGGCCGGTGAGGTCAGAACTATTGATTAGCTGGTTAGAATGATTACCTGTCGGCGGGTAAGTTGTATTAGACAGCAGGTAAACATTTTTTCTGTAGTTGATGTTGGAAGCAGGAAAAATGTACATAAATAAGGATCTAAGTCACTTTGACAAGGACAAACCTGTTACGTCATCTCCAGAGCTGCAGGTTTTGTTAGGTGTTCTTGGTCTGCATTGATTTAACAAAAGGGCAAGTAGTGACTAGTGAGCATGACTCACTTATTTACAGGGGGAGTGAAGGCATGTTGTCTGATCCAACAGAAGAGCTACTGGAGAACAAACTGCTGAAAATGTTAATGATGGTTCTGATAGAAAAGTGTTGGAACACATGGTGACATCACAGAGATGTATTGGTGGCAAAAGAAAGACCTATACAGTATTATCACCTATTGGCGAATGTGTCAATTTTAAGTGAATAAATAATTCATCTTTTCGTTAAACATGCTGTTTCTATAAATATCAGTTGACAATTAATACATTCTACGCAAGGGGGCCCTTATTCAGTTCATTCCTCCAATGGGGGGCCCCATTTAAGAATTTTTTAGAAACATTTTGAAGGATGCAGAATATCATCTTACAATCATTATCAACAAAATCCCAGAAAATGTTTTTAGGTCAATGTCACACACCCCTTTTATTTACAATTATACACAGGTTGTGAGTACCTCCTGAGGAAGCTCCAGTTTTGAACGGTCGGCGCCCTCTTTGGACTGCAGACCCATGAGATAGGGAACAGGAGCGTCCAGGAAGTAGAGGAGTGAGGAAGGCAGGATGGGAACATAGACGTGCTGCCACTGGAAGGGAAACAGGAGGGTGGTGATGCCCTCTGCCACCGTCATCAGCCGCTGGTAGTCTGAGAGAAGGAGAAAGAAACATGAAAGTATGAGGGAGCCGGATCTAAAGTGAAAATTTACAAGTTACGCTGTGGCTTCATCTGATAAAATTAAACGTCAAAAGGATTGGATTATTTCTAGAGTTTCATGGTGTGTGGGAGTATTGTGATGTCCCGGCACCCTCCTTTGCACACATCCTTCTGATATTTTCCCAATAATCCAAAAGAGGTCTTCCTACATCAATCACCTAAAACATTATAACCACTGCAATTGTGTAAGTCTCCCTTTTGCCACCAAGGCATTTCTGATCCATCGAAGCATGGACTCAACCAGACCTCTCTGAAGGTGTGCTGTGGTACCCGGTACCAAGCCGTTAACAGCAGATCCGTTAAAGTCCATGAAGTTGTCATTAAGAGCTCCTCGTGCATGGGTTTTGTTTGTCCAGAACATCCCACAGTCGTGAATTGGATTGAGATCTGGGGAATTTGGTGGCCCGAGGCAAATTTGTTTTAACTGGTTATGGTTTTCCTTAAACCATTCCTGCAGTGTGTCAAGGAGCATTATCCTGCTCGAAAAGACCGACCATTAGGGTGTACCATTTCCATGAAGGGGGGGTCTTTGCTTTGCAGCAACGTTTAGGTAGTTGGTACGTGTCAAAAATAACATGCACAGAAATGGTAGGATGCAAGGTTTCCCAAATGAACGTTGCCCAAAGCATCACACTGCTTCCCTGCAGTCCTGCCTGTCTTCTTTCAATAAAACATCCTGGTACCATCTCTTCCCCAGGTGAGCGCGAAACACGTACCACGTCCATATTATCTAAATGAAAATATGATTCATCAGACCAAGCCATCTTCTGGCCTCTGCCCCACAGATCATCAAGGAGGTTTGAGCACCCAGGATCCTGTAAAGGGTTCAGCGAGTGATAAGAACTTTCTAAGTCAATAGAAAGTTGGTCACCCAACAGCGGATAAGCCACTCCGGATAAGCTTCAACTTGTCTATAGCCTTAAACTTGAATGAAAATCTATTGATTTCTATTATCTAATATCTATTTTTCTCCTATATTCCCAATGCAAAGCTCTGACCTATAAATTGAATTATTTTAAAACATATCCGGCTCGGACCGTCAGTATATTCTATTCTATTTCTATAGTTATCGGAATCGCCTTGATTTATCTGTATAAATAGATGGCTCTAATTTGGTAACGTTGAAAACAAAGAGAAAAAAGACCAAAGAGCTGCTGGTGCAGGATAGGGATTGGCTGTTCCTTTTCACATTAGACAAAATATAAATATGACATTAGAAATACCTGGTCTTGCGACGTGTTTCGGTTGTTAAAACTTATATTTTCGGTTTTATGATTAAACTTTGTTCAAAAGATGGCATAAAATGATTAGTTAGTCGCAAATCATCAGCTAAAATGTCATTATCATGACGGCACTAGTGTCAGTCCATAAAAATGTTATTACGTTGTAAGGATCATAAGTTAATGCATTATCAATAAAAGCTTCGACCACATCAGGATTATTTTCTTGTGAAATAGAAATTCTTCAAGGGGAGGGGGAGATTCATGAAATATATAAATATAAGAGCACTGGTGTGCAGGAGAGACTTTAATCAAGTGATTCATATTGAACCTGAGCACAGGCGAGGTTCACGAACAAAAGGAATTACATTCTGATAGATTCTTTTCAATCTCTTTTCCACACACTGTGTATATGTGTGTGTGTGTGTGTGTGTGTGTGTGTGTGTGTGTGTGTGTGTGTGTGTGTGTGTGTTGTGAGAGAGTAGTCCCTAAAATAGATTAAGGCCAGTGGCTTCAGTATCGAGTCCTGTAGCGGTTTCATCACATGTTATTATGGTGACTAGAGTGGAAGGCTGACACAATTTTGAGGCGAGCAGAATAATACCAGTTCATCCAATCAGCCCTCTTCCTCTAGGATTTCTACCTCTTGTTTAATTGACTTTCACGTTGGGCTGCTGGTGTCGTCTTACCTTCAATCACCTGTACGTACTATCGCTGTTTGATGGCAAAAATCTGGAAAAACTACAGGCATCACAATCTATTAAGTTACTATTACTTCTTTTTGTTAATGGTAGAAAATAGATTTGTTCTGCTTCTTTCTGTCTCAGTTGATACTGTTCTAAAGGACAGGATGAGTCTGATGTCTGAAGTTGGATCACAAAAATTACATCCAACAGTCTTGGTTTCTACAATACAATATTCTTTATCATTGCCTTATGGAAATTTTTCTTGGGCTAAGTGTTGCGGCATATAGCAAATGTAATTTCACCCTTAACAATAACATTAAAACCAATAAATTAAAACGCATTTTGCACAGGTATGATGGTTTTTAAAAAACCATCACATTTTCTTTAAAGACATAACATATGAAACTGCTGGAGAGAGACACATAAAGCACCACAGGTGATATTAACCACACATATACCCCTTTGATTTAAAAAATATATATGTATTTAGTCATATACTGTCGTTTTAATCCACGTGTAAAAGTTTTTGACAAATATCTAATGGGCTGACTGTTGGGAGCTTGGGACGATGAGGGATAATATGGCTAGAAAACAAACAAAATAAACACAAAATTTCTGATGTAAATTAAAAGGAAAATGAAAAGGAACTCGATTCCGATGTATACGTGATCTCATTTCTGAACTATAATGATTCCACTGTCGCATGTAAGAATGAGATGAATACAACCAATTACACTGAGTTTTTGAAAACATGCGCCTTGCATGTAATTTTTAGCCACAGTAGCAGGAGCGTAGATGTATACATATTCCAAACAGTCAACACAAAGTTGTCCCCTAGCGTCACAAGACGGGAATATACAGTAGCAGGATGGATGCAGATGATAAGTTGTAACTAAAGTTGGTCATATTCCCTCTCGTAAATCTCCTCTGTATGCGCTGACACACACCTGTGCTGTATACGGCCGTGTTGAGCTCGCGTGCAGTCTATGCTAAGCAGCAGAGACACAGCGCACATGTGTGGATGTTTGATGGCACACAAAGAACAGATCCGAGAGACGAAATCACAAAGAAAAACTTTCGTTTGCTCAGGTTATGTTCTTCTTTGATTAATAATATTTTCTTTAAAAAAAAGATAATTGATGTTCTTTCAAATGATAATTATCTGCACAGAATACAACAAAAATTAAACAATTTATAGGGCCTGAAATGAATATGAACAGTGAAATAGATTTGAATGCATGGTTAATAACGTTTATGGTTGATATTATCCATTTATTCATTGATGAAAATATATATATAGTATTAATTTGATAATTGTTTTTACTGGCTTGACTGCCCTAGTAAAAAGAATTGTTTGGCATTGGCTAAGTTGACTTAAATGTTAATAACCTGATGTCTAAGATAAGATTAGATACTAAATTAAGATACTTACATTTTTAATAATAACTAAAATTTCCAGACTTTTAGTCGATTAAAACAAAACAACAGAATGGTGTAACTCGTGACTAAATATGATAACAACCAACATATATATATGCGGCAGGACTAAGTAAGGTTCTCGAGAAACCTCTCCCATGTGAACGCCCCAATGTGAGAAACACAAGGAGGGAATCTGACTGAACGCTCCGGTTTTATTTTTTATGTTCCAGTAAATCCTCTCCCATCTGTCCTCCTTGCAGCTTCATCACACCAGGACAGATTCTGCAACAAGTCAATCTCCCAAGCAATCTTCTTTCAAATCTCAAACATCCCTCCCTCTCACACTAGCTCACACAGCTAAACCTGACAAGGAATAACACGCAGAAATGTAAAAAGCACTCAAGAGTGCAAACCTTCAGCACCCATGGTGGACATTATTGTGATTGATATCAAGTACATTTCCTTATCTAGGACATTCTTTCTTTTTAACCACCACTGGCATATGACAAAACCTACCTCCAGGTAAAATGTCATGCATATTCATCCACTAATTTATGAGTTAAGGCAAATAAAAAACTCCAAAAGTGTCACATCTCGCAATGGTCAAGAACATGTTATTATGACATCACGTTGTGAGGTCATGACATAACATCACCAAAATGTTATAATTTCCAGGAGATGCCGAAACCTACGTATGGATACATTCGACAAATCCGTACATTAGTTTTTCTGTAATATTGCAAACAAACAAACAAACAGAGGTAAAAACATAACACCTTGGCGGAGGTAGTAATGTGGGGAATCCAAAATAATTATATATCCTTCTCTGTCTGAACTGAGATGAACTCTGTAAAATGTGACAGGTGCCTGTGGTAGGTGTGTAAGTACGTTATCTCTAAAAGACAAACAAATCAAATGGGATAAAGCCTAGCGCTGCAGTAAGTACCACAAAACAGGGTGAAACAGGACGAGACGTGTCAACGTGAAATCATAACCGTACATGATGGATCGATAAACACAGTCAGCTCAGTGTCACGGGGGAAGAGGTGAGCCGTCTGTGGTAAACACCGGACATTTGGCATCCATCGAAAGAAAAGGCATCATGGACTCTAGTTCAGCTGATTATGTTGAAATGTTATAAAAGAACTTCTCAACTGACCTGGGAAAACAGCACGGAAAAATGGATAAATATATCAGCCATATGGTTAAATCCACATGCCCAGTATTGTGTTCTGATTCCTTTCAATCAGAAACAGTCTACACCTTCTCACAGAAGCTCTAGTGACTCATCCAGCACAAGGGATAATCAAAGACGCTGCAGAAAACCACAGAGTGAAACTGAGAAATGATAGGAAAGAAGAATGTGGGACAAACTGTGAACTCTGTCTGAAGAGTAGGTCCATTCAGTCACTGCCTACAGCAGCACATGAGCTCCTGTCTCACTGCAGAGGTGAATAAATGATAAGGGGAACCTAACACAGATGAAAATCTGATCGCTGTGCTTCTCAAATTGTGTCTTTTATTTTTCTTTCCAGTTTGCCTCTTGTAGTTGAAGCTTAGGCATTCCTCAGATATTCTGTAAATTGTTTGATCCTATTGTTTCTTAGTCTCCAAAAATGCATACAGGACAATAGACATTTTTCTCCAGCAGTGGACAGATGGTCATAGATGTCACTCTCACAGCCACGCCTTCCTACTGCTAGAAGAACAACAGAATGGTTTAGAGTCGAAATGTCCTCCTGGCACAAGTCAATCCCCTAATTCCTTTCCTTTGGTGAGCCTAGAAAGTCCTATTGTTCTCACAGAGATCTTCCTGTCTTTGATTTCTCAGAGTAAGATTACTCGGTTTGTGATTCTTTGGATTTTGTACCTGATCCTGGATGTCTTACTTTGGACAGTTCAGTTTTATTTTGTAGTGATGCTGGGTAACGTGCCTTTCCCTTGCATGGATACTTCGTGCCTGTTCTGCTCTGAGTGACTGTACAGATTAGACCAGGGGTCGCCAACCCGTCAAACTCAAAGTTCATCCTTCAGTTCATAGTGTGCTTTGAAAAAGCACAAATTTTCATTATTAAAATAAAACAGGCAGTAAAAACTTAAAAGAGGCAGCATTATTTAGCATATTTTGGAGCATTATTTTTCTTATATTTTGGGGTAGTAGAACTTTGCCAATATTGGCAATTGAACAGTGATCTTGGCTTGGAAAAGGTTGATGACTACTGATTTAGAACATTGCTTGTGTGTTAGAATCCTTGAACTCATCATGCATTTCTGCATGTGTGTCCAACTGTCAACTGCTTCAACATAACAACATCTGATTGGCTGTCTTTATTCATAAGCATCCTTACCTTGTGAGTATAGGAGGATCTGCATCTCTAGCAAGATGCAGGTGAACACCTGGACCAGGTTCTCCACTCCCAGGAGACCGAAGGCCTCTCCAAGTGGGAAGTCTGCTAACGGCAGCTCCCCAGGCCCCGGCCTCTGACACACAATTGGCTGGTAAACACCGTGGAACTTCAGTGAGCGCCCTGGAGCCGGAAGCGGCACCTCGTACAGGATGTTGTGGACGTAGCTTTCCAGAGGCAGCGGGGGGAAGGTGGCTGCAGTAACAGCCCTGTGCAGCTGCGATAAAAAGCTGCGTGAGGCATGCATGAACGGCATGGGCGTAATCAGGCACAGGCCTTTTGACACATAGAGGGTGTCCCGGGAGGAGTCATATCCAGCCACCCTGTGAGATGAAGATGAGGAGGTGGGGGTATCTGCATCGTCTAAACTGCTGGCCAGAGAGTCCATGCTGGAAGATGAGGAGGAAGAGGAGGAAGGAGGATTGGTGGGCGCGTGCTCTGCATTGTGTATCTGGTAAAGGGTCTGCATGGCCGAGCAGATTTGTGAATTGGTCACCTCTTCGTAAAAGGTGTGGACAAAGCCGTAGGTCCGAGAGCCATCCTCCTTTGTGATGATGAAGGAGTGAAACTTAGGTTCTCGCTGGTCCGTCTGTGTTCTGAAGGAAAGGCCTTTAGGCATACATAGCTGCAGGGAGAGGGAACAGGAGTCAATGTCCACTTAATACAAGAGAAATAAAGCATATTCAGTGCAACTCTTTGTACAAAATGTAACTGAGAGAACTGATAATAATGACCATTAATTTTGAAAATTAATGCAATGTAACATAAGCAGAAAATTCATTTAAAAGTTAATGTTTGAAAGAATTTCAATTCAACAGACCGGAGGATACATGTATGCAAGTATGTGTATGCGGAGGTTTGCGCTCTCCAAGTTCTTTTTCCGCTTTTGTTTATTGTTTATTCTACTGTTCTTAATTATGATTTTCACACTTTTTATCCATGTGTATTTATTTCACAGCCATTTGTATCCATCTTATTTTCCAAATCACGGTTTTATCCATTTCATAATTAATTCTATAGATATATATTGTATATATATTATATATATATTTTCATTGATTAATTGTTACTATTTCATTGTTCAGACTGTCATTTAATCTTTTATTAGCTTATTGTTGAAATGTTTTCCAAAGATCACATCATTTATTTTCTGTGTGCTCTGAGTCTCTGAAGCATATTACTCTTACAGAGTAAGAGCAGTCGCATGTTTGGAGTTTTGCGCAGGCCGATATTTGAGTTGAAAAATCAACAAAGAAAGTGCGATTGCAATCCGTTATCCTTCTCTTCTGTCACTTTGCTGCTGAGGGAGGAGGAGGTACGATAGATCATTCCTGAGCGGATGATTGGATGAGCGAGTGACGGCGATATTAAGCTGTGGAAGCAGGCTGAAATGAAGGGCTGTAGAGGTCAAAAGATAAAGAGAGGGAGGCAGAAACGAGCAATGCTAGTCAAACGAGCAGTTTGACAAGCTTTTCTTTGCAGTCAAACTTGACAGATCATAATAATCAAGGCATTGGGTTTCAGTCACTTCACTGCTGCTTTGCTTCATGGATTGTTTCCATACTGACGTAGGGCGGGAACCACAGCTGAATTATTCAGCAGGGCGGATGTTAGGGCAGGTGGAGAAATAGGCTTTCCATCACATACACACTCATATACTATACTATTGTACATCTGCACTGATAATTACTCCTGTCTTTGTTGTCTAGGTCAGTATACTGAAAGTTTAAAAAAAGAAAACAAGATTCAAGGACTTTCAATAACTCTCAAGGTCTGGTGATGCGAAAAACCAGAAGAACGGCTGGAGATTTGTATAGTGCATGAAATGTGAATGATGAACAGACGGCCATAGCGCCTTCCTGCTGTAACTGACCAGTCAAAGTCCTTTATTACAGGAGTCTCCTTTCACCCATTACTCGTTCTTGTTGGGCTTCAACCCCAACACAACCCATTTTAAAGTACATATGGGATACAGAACCTTGGGCTAAAATTTTGATTATTAAATTTCAGAAAACTTTAAGTCCGCAAAGGATTCAAATATGGCAGACTTTGCTTCTATGCTGTCTTATAAGGGATGTCAGGATGAACCATTTCTGCAATTAAATTAAACACATAATCTGTTATTATCGTATCACTGTGTATCATCATAACAATTCTATAACTATAGCAGAATTCTCTAAACTATTAAGAATGGTCTCCTGTCTTAATCGAGAGCATTTTCGATGTTGATCTCCTTAAGTTCCCTTTCATCTAAAATATTTAGCAAAGGCAGGGTACTGTTATCTTACCATATTGACAGCATCCTGGTCAAAGGGGTTCCACTCTATGTTCTCAGGGTAACGTGCCAGAACTTTGGACTTGAAGGTCCTCTTCAGGGGGCTCTGCTCAAAGTTTTCTCCTGCACAGACGACAAGACATGGAGCCGAAAGGTAATGAATGGAGTGAAACTGTTCTATACACCCAAAAACGATTTTTATATTCACATAAAGCCTCAGATATTTATTTGGCAAGTTTTATCGACTACTTGTGAGAAACCGGTCAGAATTTGTCATGTCTTCTGCTTGTAGTTGGGAACAAAGGTTCAGAAGGTTTCAGAGGACACAAACAGTAACGTTGACGGGGGGGACACTATCTGACAGCCTGGTGCTTTTCACTAACAGCATGGCTGCATGCAAGAGATTCCTCTTCGTCAGCAGACAGACTGGGCTATGTTTGCCCCATCCGCCATATCAACACACATCTCACTGGACGCACATACGCAACCTGTATGAGCCTGAAGTAGCATAGAGAAACACATGACCATCAGATTACTTAAATCTACTCTACATACCAACAATGACTTGTAAATGATGTGGGTGTGTTTTCTAAATCCATCTCAAAGGCTGGTTTCAACTATATCATGTAATGATACCTGCTCCTGGTCCTTGGACAAAAGTAAGCTCTAGCATATTTTCTATCAAAGACTCCTTGCAAAAATAGGCATCAGTTTAAGTCTGATACAACTCTGTCATTCACTCCTTTCACGCATGATATTGTTTCGCACGTCCCCCATTTCACCATCTTCACCCAGATCCAGTGATTTTCATCATTCATCAGTCTCAGCAGAGCCATCAGCCACCACGAAAAGCATCCAAGCTGTAAGGGGGATTTTACCTGCTGCCGCTCACAGACTCGCTGAAGAGACAGTACTGCATTTTCCATGGATCCTATATTTAAACATTCTGCATCATCAAATCTGCAATATTACTTGGACGACTTTTAATATGTGCTGGCTCTTATTGGGATATCATTATATCCAGGCATTGAAGGCATTTTCACAAGTTGGAATAGGAGGCAGTTCCAAGTCAACAACGGTAAAGAATCCTTCAATAAAGGTCTGGATTAAATTTATGATGCGAATTATCACAAAAATCTAATGCATTTCTTCCTTATCTTTTAATAATCTTTTGATTAATCCTCCTAATACAGACATTGCGAAACAGAAGCCATCAAGAACATAACTTTAAAATGTCAGACTGTATGAGGGGATGCCATGAAAGACAAAAGAAAACACATGAATTTATGATTTGGGTTAATAAATTAAAAGACTATCCGATCATGGGATTCATTGGTTGTGAGTGGAGGAAAATCTGTTTTCTAGTCTCAAGCAAATCAACTATAGCGGAGTAGTCCCAGAGGTGAAATTCCTTCTGTATCAATTCAATATATTGGCGAAATTATCCCCACTAGGATGATTAAAACTAATCAATAAGATATGCAGAGTACTCAGAACCAACGCAACACTTTGAGTAAACGGCTCAAATTAGTGAAATACTGGTGCCAGGGTCATTTCTGTACCTCTGTAATGAACCTATGTGCTATTAAATGTCACCAACTAACTAGACACAATTTCCTTTCTTTAAGACTCAATCTCCAACAGTCCTGCTACAGGGTGGAAACATACTTCCATTGAATACAGAATAATAACTGCAAACAGTTTGAGCTGTTTTGCGGCTAAGTAAATGTCAAAAGGTTACTGAAGCAGAGCAGAGAGCAGGGTAACGATAATCATGAATATTTAAAGATTTCCTCCATCCAGGGCCTGACTGTCACCAGATCCGTAATGGTGTTGTTTGAACATGAATGTAAATGAAACCATTTCTCCTCACAAGAACAGCATCACTTCTACTAGAAATGGGTGACTGGTTGATCTGAAAAAGTCCGATGCTCTTAATGGGCAGGAATAGGCCAGAATATCGACAGCCAGTATTTAATTTTCCTGGAAAAATTAAATACTGGAAACTTAAAATTAAAAAAAATTTTAAGTTTCCAGATAAATGGTGCCACAATGAGTGTTTGCTGACATTTCTGGGGAGGTCTGCTTCATGTGATCAAAGAAAGCATGACGGCCATTCAAGATGTCCGAAAGTGTGTAATATATACAAAAAGATTGATGCATGTAAATCGGGGTAACACCAGCGATTCCATGAAACACTCGTCAGAACAGGATTAAATAAATCGGTAGATATATTGAGAGTTTGAGACCTTCAAGCAAACTCCTCCTACGGCAGCTAGCGTTAAATCCTCATAGCTGCGGCCCAACTCCTGAGCTGGATGTAGCTAAGGGGCTAGAACAGCCATCTTCCAAACGGAGGATCAGCAGGCCATCCTGAATAATGCCCATAGATGACTCAAACGGCAACCACAGCTTCGGTGGATAAAAGCCAAGGCCAAACCATTGGTAGATGAGGGAACTCGACTCAGGATCTTCATCTGTCACCATTGTCATCCTTAGTTATTTAGGTCCTTAACTACAGTCTTTTTTACAGTAGAGTGCAGTCTTTTTAGGTATGCTAATCAAACAGCTAACATAGCATAGTCACTAACTTTAACTTCTTTGAATCCTCCACGGAGCCTTAAGGACAGAGAGTTTGGCTACACATGTCAAAGTAAAGGGCTTGTTCTCGGTCAAAGGCTCAAAAACAGTAAAAGTGAATGAATGATGCCATTGTTGGACAACATGGTTGGTCCATATCCACAGAGATACAGAGAGAGAGATACAGAGAGGGAGATACGCAGAGAGAGAGAGAGATACACAGAGAGATACACAGAAAGAGAGAGAGAGAGAGAGAGAGAGATACACAGAGAGATACACAGAGAGATACACACAGAGAGAGAGAGATACACAGAAAGAGAGAGAGAGAGAGAGAGAGAGAGAGAGAGAGAGAGAGAGAGAGAGATACAGAGAGATACACAGAGAGAGAGAGAGAGAGAGAGAGATATAGAGAGACACACAGAGAGATACACAGAGAGAGAGAGAGAGAAATCGCATACCCAAAATAGATTTAAATATAACTCACAGACTTGCAGGTGTGTTTGCATTACCGTGGGGTCTATAAACAGCTATAAATGTATTCATTTTCATTGCCATTAACATTGTATCTAATATGTGAGAAAAATGCCAATTTCTGTATCTTTCCTGATTTCTTTTTTTTAATGAAAAAAGAAATCAGGAAAGATACAGAAAGAAGCTATATCATAATATGACAATAACAGCATGCAAAACAATTAACACATTTGCTCAAAAACTCTTCGATAAAGAGTGAATTAAATTTAAAGGGGAAGGGAAGAAAGGCTGAGGAAGAGAAAGAGAGGAAGCTTTCCATGATCTACTTTGAATTACCTCCAGACTGCAGGCAGAGACAGATAAACAAGACAAACAAGAATCTGGAGGCAGAGATGGGGGTCACTAGAATTTGTATTAGGAGGGAGATGAAGGTAAATAGTCAGGTACAATCAGGGGGGACGGGAGGGACCAACTGGGATAACAAGCCCAGAGAAAGATGACCCAAATACTGTACAGCAATGAAAGGAAATGAGAGAGAGAAGCTAAGGGGATGAAGGGATTACAGGGTGTAATCCAGGTGGAGGTGGCAGAAGGGCACGCAGGAAAACGTGCCAGCCGTATGCAAACCACAGGAAGTGATCCCTCTCAGTCAGTTTCCTTCTCAGTCACTTATATCAGTTTTGTTGTTGTAAAGAAAGAACATGCTATATATTCAAGTCAGTCAGAATAGATATTCCTGCAATTTAGCTTTGTCGGAAATTCTCCGCACTCCTGTTTTAAATGTCTGCATTACATGTTATTATTTTTTGCTTTATCCTATCTTTTATTTAGGTTTCAGACATTTTAGTCAAAGTCAATTAAAAATCTCGGTGTAGTATTAGGGAACTTAAACAGACTTTTCTAAGAATTCAGGTTATTATTTACATTTTATTCAATGTTTGGGTCATTTTACTTTTATTCCTTTGATTTCACATCAGATTTTTCTGATCATCATCTGGATAAGAAGACTTGTGTCCTAAAGATTTCCAACATTGTTTCATCAAGATAATAACTTTTTTCTATAGTTGCAGTCGTTTCTTCCATCATCACATGGGTTTCACTGGCAATAAGACACACTCTCTCTTAATTGAATTTAATAAATGTCACAGCCCTTAATGGATTATATTAATTTCTGCCGATGTGGGTAGACAATAATGAGTTCTGTCATTGGGTAGAAAACTGACGTGTAGAATCCCAAAGGTGCATAAAACTACAAAAGTAAGAACATTGAAGGAACCCATCAGGAGCAAACTGTGAGACTCTGATCTCCCGCCATCCTGAGGGGAACTTCAGGGGAACTGGCTACTAAATGGAGTGGGTAAGCCGGGTGAGTGATGCTCCAGACCAGACCAAACAGCAGCACACACATCCAAAGAACAGAATATTTGGATTATAATGTAAAAAAATACTTAAGTATGTAGAGATTTTTGAAAAATCCACTAGGTGCATGTATTTCAATCAGCAGCTGAATTATAACCACTTAAAGGTGACAAATCATTGAATATTGATTACTTTGGATGTCTGTCAGTATTTGTCGATGAGGATAACGCTATTGATTTATTTATTGAATATTAAATTAATATAAATGTGGACTCAGAGATTCAAAGGGACTCCCATTTGATGAGTAGACTTAACAGCAGAAGCAAAATTGGATCCCAAACACTTTCTATCTTACAAAGCCTGTTCAAGGTGGGAGTGACGGACCTATTTTCTGCCCTGTTATTCTGGGTTAAATTAATGTAGACAGAGTCTGTGTTGTTTCATATTTGAGCCCGCAGTAGATGTAGTTAAAGAGTTGAACTTAACATTTGTATAATGCGGGGAAGAGTAAGAGGATGGAGGTGTGAAATTCTGATGATCTAAGATTAAAGAAACAGCTAGTAGCATTTAGCAACAAACTTTGACTTATTGGCAGAGGTCGATATCGGGCGCCATGCAAAATTTACGTCAAATCATTTTTGCCACATTAATCCATTATTTACATGTGCCATTGTGTTACAAATAACGTGTGAGGCAGGAGCAGACTGGTAATGAGGGGGGGTTGCGGATAGGGTGAGGTGTAGCTCGCTCATTATGAAGGAGGGGAACAGTTGTATTACCTTTGGCTGTGGTTTCAGGATCCCTGCCTTGGCGGTCTGCTTCTAGCCATTGGCACAAAGCTATGGATGAGCCACATGCAGAAAACATGGAGCAAAAAACAGAAAAGAAAGGGGCAATGTCAAAAAAAACAAATGCACACAGAGAAGCAAATTAATATGTGAATGAATGAGTGAAACATGAAAAACACACACAATCGATTTTAACATCACAATGAGTTTAAGACATAACACGGACACGGTAGTATTAATGCAGCTTTCTGAAACAGCACTCAATGTTTTTTAGTGTTAATTTAATAGTCATTGAACTACCTACAACCAGAGAAACGATATCAAAATGGAAAATGTCCCCAATCCAGACACATATTAGATATATACTGTTGACCATAGTCTGCATCATGTCATAAGATGGTTTATCGACTTTTGATTGATTGAATGAGTATTTGCTCATTTAGCTGGTGAAATGTTCCATAACAGAGGTGAAAGATGTTAACATGCATGTTTACCTTGACTGATGGCGCTGTGAGCGAAGTATTAGCTTATGGTTTAATGTTAGTGAGCAGCAACATTTCTAGCAGCAGCAAAGCATTAACATCATATCTGGAACAAATCTTGCTTTGATCCCACTGTTTATACAATCTCACTCAAACTTTCCAGTCAAACTTTGTTCAAATTGAAATAAGTTATTTTCAAATCTTGTGGAAAGAACAATAAAAAAGAAATACACTGCATACAGAAAGCAATAAGACCATTTACTTTTTGAAAGTCAGGCTGAATATGGCATCATATACTTCTACCTCTCGCACTCTGATTACCATTTCTGCTGCCCTCACAAGGATACACATAGTCCATCGCCTACTTTCTGTGTGAGTATTATGTGATTAAACAACAAATATAACAATATTTTAATCCTCACTTGATTTTTTCAAATAAAAAAGTCTATAACAGCATTACAATACATTAGCACCATGCAAAACAATCAAAGGAGTTGCAAGATTTCTTCTTTTATAACTAATGCATCAAATTTGATTGAAATACAAAAAAGTGCATATTATTCTACACAGATTTTGTGGGATAGGAAAAGGCATCAAAAATATGAACTGGCCGTTCAAACATATGATATGAATATATGAATGAAGACAGAAAACTGTCTTGTCTAATCTGAGGTTGATGGGACATTTATTTTACTCATTCACCTTGTTTACAAAATCAAACGGATGGAAGTAGCAATCCTCAACCTCTTTCCTCAACTTCCCTTCCCATTATCAAGGTGTAAATGTCTGGTTGCTGTGGGATACCCAAGCAATTAGAATGCAGGTCAATCACTGAGAGAGGAGGATGAGAGGCCGCTGAAGATATTCTCCACCGCTTGAATTGCTAAGATGATGCAGCTCAGTTCAGCAACAACACACAACTGTGTGTGTGCATCGTACCATATTAGCCCAGGTATTCAGATATGACTGATGACTTTTATTTATTTATTTTAAAGAATACATTCAATCATAGTGTTTTTGCAGATTTGATTTGAACTAATCTTCCATTATTCTTCAGTTGGCCCCGTCTCCTTTGACTGCCACGCAACGGTACATCCAAAAACAGGAAGACTTATTATTATCTAAAATCCATTTAAATGAATTCCATAAATAACTCCTGCATACTCTATCAGCTGGTTGTTTTTGTCAAGCTACCATCTAAGCATTAGTTTTACAACTTTCAACCTACGGTCAAGATATTTCAGGTAATCCAGAAATCAGGATATAACAGTATTTCTGGTTTTACATGACTTTAGCTGGTGCAGCACAGCCCTTCTCTTCCCCGCAGACTGCCTGCTCCCTGACACAGTTGTGTCATGAGTAAAGAATGCTGGAATCTTGCCACCTGCAGCTTAACAGGAATACACAGACCTGTGGGGACGCGTGGATGTGACAATGTTTTTAAATCCTGAATACGTACAAACCTCCTTCATCAGGTCCACTACTGACTTCATGTTATTTTCTTCATCGTATAGTGTAGTACAATTTTCACATCACTCACCACAAGGTGCAGCTAAACATGGAGGCCTGAACTTTGAGTTGTTTGTACATGATTGCACATTTCTGTTCATATTTGAAAAAAATCATTAAGAATAAAGTTATGGAACATGGGCGCATGAAGAAGGGACACTGACAAGCATGTGTGTGAATCAAGAAGCTCTACTATTTCTTATCCGAGTACCTCACTCCAAACGAGAACAAAGCCGGGTTTGGCAGTATGACAGGGCAATGACATCACCACAGTAGCGTCCTGTTCCCTACCAATACTAATGATGCTGATAGCGCCGGCTTAGATGGGCACTGAAACACTGGGCCATTGTAACACACACACTCCTGCACATAAACACACAGCTCTGATCCCCATCATGAAGGATCATTTCAAATGATTTAGAGATTAGAAGGTGTTAACCGCAGCCTCACCCACCACCCTAACAACCACACCCCCCCATCTGATGTTGACCTGTTGCCAAGGAAACAGATGGGTGCTGCTCCTACTCAGCTGATGCCAGGCGCTGACAGCCCTGCTCGTTGTCTCACTGTTTAAAAGGGACCACAAAGTTGAGGGTGTTGGATGCACATACAAGTGGGTTGGATTCTTTGGGTGTCTGTGGTGAGGCAAGCTGCCTGGTTGTAGCCAGTGCTGCTGGGTGGTGGAATGTGTTGGTGTAGCCAAGTGGAAGAGAGTTATGGAAGAGTAGATCAAACCTCACAGACTTTTAAAAAGGCTTTGGTTAAGGAAACAAAGCTTCTTCTCTCAGCTATGGATTGAAGGAATGTACATGGACCAAAACTGGTCTAATGCTGAGTTAGTCCACTATTTTCTTCAGTGAATCCTGCACAAGCCAAAATCAAGGAATAGGTTACTTAAGAGACCAACAAACAAACACACAAGGTGCCTGTCTGCCCCTGAAATAAAACAAAACACAAAATTCATAAGGAGGGAGAGAAGGCTCAGGGAGCACTTGGTGAACATCTCTGTCAATTGCAAAGTTTGGGCAGAAGGACTATGTAACGCTAACGGTCAGTCGACTGTTAGCGCACGCCGCTGCAAAGGATGAGGGAATAAGATAGTGGTACCACTATGTGAAATTTATTCTCTGCATTTGACCAAACCCTGAGGAGCAGGGGGTGGACCCAATGAATCCCCCAGGGAGGTGGGGTGTTATGGTCTTGCTCATGGGCCAACAGCATGTAGCGTCAAGGGCTGGGATTTGATCACCAATCCTCTGAATTGTAGGACTACCGCTCTACCTACTGAGCTAAAGCCACCCAAATATTACGGCTGATCAGTGTATACTTCCATGCTGGTAGTGATTGTGAATACTCTACAGGCTCTTTGTGCTCTGGACTGCATCATTTATTCATGCATGATTGAGTCTTTGTGTTGAGGGGGATTATTTAATGTATTCAGCACACATTAAGGATATTCACAGACAGACATACAAGCCTGAAGGACTGAATGATGGCTGTCGCTCATACATGTGTACTTTAATGATGCAGACGGAATCACCTCTCGGTCTCTGACAGTCTGCATCACGCACACAGATGCAGGGCCTTGAATCAGAGCAACAAAGCCTGTCAATCAATCATACCCTGACACAAACAAAAACAGATACGCACACACACACACACTGACAGTGTAGCGTCTGCGTCACCATCCGACTCCACATCCATTATGCATCAGTCTCTGCAGCTGCTATGTTATTAGTTCATCGGTCTTACCTGTATGGCCTGCACGTATGTAATTGTGTTTATGCATTTATGTGTGTGTGCTTTTTTATTTTTTACTTTATTTTATTTTAATCACATCAATATTATGTCCTGGCTCAACAGAAGTGGTGTCACCAAAGCACACTCTTCAAAATATGACAGCCAAGACAGCATAACGGATTCTCCGTCCCCTGAAGAATGCATCACCCCGCAAACGCATCATTATTCTTAAAGCAGAAAATCCACTCAATTAAATGTGTTTTCATTAAGCTTGTTTACATTTCATGTTAAATTTCGTTACTTATTTTGTACAAAAATGTATGGATTCTGCTCAGGTGAAAAAGCATTCCAAGAGATACAATTTTTAAAAAAAAAGAAAATGTCCCAAAAGAGCATCACAGGTAGAAGCGAGGAGCAAATCTTTTCTTCATCGTTCCATCATCCGATATATTCAGCAAGAATGGAGAATTATTTTGCATTGTTGTAAAAAAAAAAAATCGACTTATCAAAACAGGCTAAATGAGCAGGTTTATTTCATCAAACATGAATTCTTTTTCATATTTATGAAACTGGACAAGTTCCCTGGTGTGTGTTTCTTATGATTTCTACATTTCTAAACTGAAGCAGAGAGTATAGATATGTCCATTTTAAACCGTGTTATCACATCAGTCCTTTCCCCTGACATCATTCAGCTCCTCATGTAAACCATCATATAAAGATTGCATCGTTAGATCTGTTTTGTTTTTACACAATTAACAACCGATGCTGACAGCAGACAGTCTGCAACAGTCTGCTGTAGAAAACAAATGAAAGCTAAATGACAGCGGATTCCCCCTCTTAAATAAAGACCGATTTCTTTGACGTTTTTATTTTCTAAACTACCCTTTTCTTAAACTTCTTGATATGGCGTGTTGATTTATTCACAGTTAGTTTTTTGTGTGCAGCCCACAATCAGAAGACTGAAAAAGGAGCTTGTTCTTCGGCAGCAGCTAGCAGGCAGCTCAAAGAAGAAGAATCCAAGATGTTTTTTTGTTCAGTCAAACAAAGGCGTCTTAGAAAAGGGTCTTCACAGCAGCGTTGTTACAGAATATGAGTAAAATGAGCTGTGTGTGTGTGTGTGTGTGTGTGTGTGTGTGTGTGTGTGTGTGTGTGTGTGTGTGGGTGGGTGTGTGTGAGCAGAGGACAGCTGTTCTAACTGCAGCTGCCTGGCTATTAGGAGGTGGTGATGTGGCTGATGAGAGACTGAACTGAGAGACTGACTGAGTCTTTGTTGAGAGAAAAGATATAATTATATAAGTTCATTATCAAAGCACTCAGGTGTGGATGTTAGTCTCAGGTTTCACCTGGACTCTCTACTTCCATCGTGAAGTTTATTTTGAATCATACAAATGGTTTTGATTTTCAGACAGAAAAATGACCATATTCTCAATTGATGAATTTAATCAGAAAAGAAGATTTTTTTCATCAAATCCTTTTTTCTTCAAAATCGCTGTTTTTCATTAATTAACTCCGGTCAGTTCTCCTTTGCTCATCTTCCTGTTTGTCACCTGCTAAACAATGGTTTCACATTAAAAGCACTTCAGCTCAGTGGGAGTATCCTTTTCTCGCCTGGTTGCGGATCAGGAACTTTCAGTAAACCAGAGTGAGCGAGAACAAACCTCGGCCAAAACAGATCAGTTTCCTCATGTCATCACAACTAAAAACAACAGTCAGATAGTTTCATAATCATCATGTGACTCCCTGACCATCTGGAATCACATTTTAAAAACAAAATTTCTTATTGCAGAATTTGGTATATTTTTCCGTGGCATTTGCTCCATCCTTCCACACAATTTCATAATAACCCAAATATTGCCAAAAACACCCTATCTTGCAAAAATATAGATATAAAAAGATCCTCCCTCCATTTTGTCTGGCTCTGCACCAACTTGTAATTAGTTCTTTGACGTTACATGCTCAACATTTCTGCTAAATTGCACCCTAATCCATTTCATAGACTAGATAACTTTATTTCAGAAAATTTCACACAGATTCGTGCATTAATACGAGTTACTGTCAGCCTCTAAATCTACCATAAACTCTGAGTATCTCTGAATACGCTGGACTATGTTGTCTCTGAAAAAGTTTCACTTGAAAAGTTTCAAGAGAGCATCGCCACAATGTTACATCACCGCTCCAAATGTTAAAATGCACCCTTGGCGGATGTATTAAATATTTAAAGACAACATCTCATTGCAAGATTAATAGCATCTAAAATCAATAAAAGGGATTAATTAAATAGAAGAATGAAAACAAGGAAAATAAAGGAAAATAAAAGACATTAATAAAAGTATAGGATGACATCAAAATCATAACAATAAGTGAATAATTCAGGAGTAAGAAAAACAGAAGTGGCATCCCGTTGATTAACAAAAAGCAAAAAAAAGGAAAAAACGAATGTCATGCTAACTCTCTAAAATTGTGTTGTAAAAAGTAATTTATAAGTCGATAACAAATAGCTTAGATGTTATTTGTCATCTTAAGAAAGGAGTTGAGAAATGTTGAGATTTTTTTTTTGTTTATATTATA